>JAINUG010000183.1:715000-1132500 GCA_029706075.1 Aldrovandia affinis | reverse complement strand
GAACAGTGTCTTAACAGGATGCAGACCGTGGGGCTCATCCACACACTAGAACAGTGCCTTAACAGGATGCAGACCGTGGGGCTCATCCACACACTAGAACAGCATCTTAACAGGATGGAGACTGTAGGGCTCATCCACACACTAGAACAGTGCCTTAACAGGATGCAGACCGTGGGGCTCATCCACACACTAGAACAGTGCCTTAACAGGATGAGCTAACCAGCGACACATTTTTTACATTACATTGCAATCATTTAGCAGACGCTTTTATCCAAAGCGACTTACAGAAGGTGCATTCAGCTTACGTAGGTAAAGAACAACCACATGTTGCCACAACTCCAAGCACATCCCTCCCTCAAGTAAGCAACCATGTACATCACTAGTGCTGGACTACATTTAGAATGAGATAAGTGCAACTTATGGTTATCCTTATTTAAGCAGTATATCAGTAAACATTAAGTTAGACACTCATGGAATACAATGATTATGTATGAATTATGATGGCCATTTTTTCCTGTCTGTACAGGAATGTTTTCCATCAACAAATATTTTCTTGTATGAGATAAAACTTAAAAAGGGTACTGAAGAGATAGATTATAATGATAATAATAATTAATTATATAGTTGTACTAATTATAGTCAAGTTTATTTGAACATAAATAAATGAATACGCCTTTATAATATGTATGATCATTTAATTAATACTCATAATCATAATATGATGATGTCTTAAAATATGAAAATTATTATCCGGCCTTCAATTAATCAGATTCACCTCCACATGCACAAAGCAACACCACAAAGCAACGCAGAAACACCATTGGTCTTCTGTTTGAAATCAAGCTACAGTCCCACGCAGATTAGAAAAAAAGGGGTTTTGGAATCTCTGTCTGGCCACAAACTGTGTAGCACTTTTCTATTTGCCAAAGAGCTTCCCAACTACTTTCCAAAGACTTAAATACAGTGTAGCCTACAGTTCTATTTTCCACTCATTAAAAAATAAAGAACTCACATGCTGTAAATACTGTGTCATCACATTTTCTCACAGAAACAAAAGTACTAAAACAGCGCTTTTTATTGGGGAGTTTTATCGACTATTAGGTGAAGGAGTTCAAAACTCTGAATTACAAATTAAATGACACCTCCTACAGCGTGTGTGCATTCGGGTGTGTGTTTCCACTGTGGGGCAGTCGCTGTAGGTTTCGTTCCCCCCCCCCAGTGCCTTTCTGTCACATGCGAGGATGTATTACGTGACCTGAAATGATTTGTTTTCTTAAGATCTGCTTACAGATTTACACTTTACACACTCTGTAACCCGGGTGGACATTTAGTTGGAGCAAGTGAGGGGAACCACAAACCTACAGCCCTAAGGGCCGCAATCGAGCTCCCCTAACAATTACTTACTTGGGAACTAGGGTCCCAGGTTTAACAAGACGGGGGCCAGGCCAGCCACTGGTTTGGAGGTTCCTCTGTAAAACAGAGCAATGAAACACTAGTAATGAGGGACTGTGTTTATGTAGTACTTTTCACAACGCGCTTCACGGTGACATCAGCCACCGCCGAGCAGCACCCACTTGGGTGAGTCACATCATCTGACGTGGAGAAGGCAGTTGCTTACTTATTGAGCCAGTTAAACTAACTTGGAGATGTTTAGGAGGCCAGGTTGTGAGAGCTGGCTTTGGGAATTTGGCCAGGACACCATGAACCCACTGCCCTGAGCGATAAGTGGCTTGGGGTCTATAAAGACCGCAGTGATCACATTCTGAGTGATCACTTTCATCCCTTGGTGAAGCATTTCTATGCTGGTTGGGAGTGGTCTCTTCCAGGATGACGATGCCCCCATGCATAGGGCATGAGTGACCACTGAATGGTTTTATGAGCATAAAAACGATGTAAACCATATGCCATGGCTGTCTGAGTCACCAGATCTCAACCCAATTAAACACTTATGGGAGATTCTGGAGTGGTGCCTGAGACATCATTTTCCACCACCATCAACAAAATGATGGTGTTGTAATCCCCCATAGAGTTCCATACACTTGTAGAATCAATGCCAAGGCACATTGAAGCTGTTTCAGTGGCTTGTGGTGGCCAAATGCTCTACTTTATGTTGGTGTTTCCTTTATTTTGGCAGCTACCTGTACCCCTTTCATTTAGAAGCAAACAAAGAGTGCCTTGGTATATTCTGTAAATGCTGAAGATAGCAATTCTCCACATTCTGTGGAAGATACAAATAATAACCATACCATAATGTTACAGGAAGTTAAATGAAAATCAGGCACTTCATTCTCCTGTGCATCTCCGCACAGATCGAGGGAGTGATCTCTTGCTCCGCTCTGGTCCTACAGCGAGCCAACATCACTGTCAAGAGGAATTCTGGGCAGCAGCAGTAGCATCACTGATCATTACAAAGGGAGACGTTTAACTCTGCATTCCTTCCTGGCTCGGCTAAACAGTTCTGCTACCGACGCTGTCGAGGAGTCAAGGAATTCTGGTGAACTGTGGCGATGGAATGCTTTGGCAGGGGGAACGTTCCGAGCGTATAGTGTATATAAGTTTGATATCTTGTGACTCGGGGGGGGGAATCTTTTGGCACCGTGATCCGGAGGGCGAGAGCCAGCTCTGCACGTCAGGGCTGCATGCGAGAGGAGCATGTCGCCCGTGGCTGTAGGCGGCCCACGGCCATGGAAGACTCTCCCACATTTTTCACACTCTGAACCCTGGAATTGGATCTGTGGAAAAGGCAATATATTTCCTGTACGTGACAAAGACCTTAGCATGCTCCATTACTCCACCCCCACCTCCCAAAAAATGTAATGTGCATTTCTGAATGACGGTAGGCAATAAACAGAGAGTAGGGACCACTATTTTTTTTTTTACTGCTGCTCTGCTAACCGTTAAAATGCACACTTTGGTTTGAGTTCGAGTCGAGTTTAATTACAAGAGGTTAGAAAACCCGCCTCTGCTTCCTCATCGCCGCGAGAAAGTTTCCATTCAGGGAAAGTGAGGATACTTCACAACCCGGCTGGACTCTGTCACCTCCTGCCAACCTTCAACTTGTGCATTTACATTCAGTTCCCCTGGCCATTCTATAAATCAACAGGACACGCCCCTCAGAGACAAAGCTCTTGGCCACTGCCATTGTGGGAATGTCTGTTGTTTCATCCCAAATAAATCAAATCAACGGATCAATCATCACATTGTGCCTTTTTTTTCTTTTTATTTTTTAGTTTTTCTCCCAATTTGGTATCCAATTACACCCGCTATTTTCAAGTCAATCCTCCCCTCGTAATGTGAGTTCGCTGCCGTAGCCCTGTGACCGGTAGTAACGAGGGCGAAGTACCCGCCATGCCGTAGACCACAACCTGGTACTACAGAGCCTCTCCTGTGCACAGCGAACTCCCTGGCGGCCGGTGGAATCGAACCCCGGTCGCCGTGGCCAGCGCCGGACATTGAAACCACTGGACCACGCAGGAGGCCGGTATTTTGTAATATCTTGAGAGCTAGAAAACTTGTTCTCTGAGCCCTGCTCATTTTACTGCAATTTTTATTTTTTAGGATAATTTGCACAGTGGAACTGAAAGTAAAACTGTTAGGCCCTTCCCCTTAGACCACAAAATGTGTGCAATGAAGGTATGTTACCATAAGGGTAGGGTTTAACTAGTGAGTATGGAGAAGAAACAGAACAAGGGCAAGGTAGCATCCACAATCCAAAATGGAGGACAAGGTGGACTCACCCGAGCGGGCAGAAGCTGTTCCAGTGCCAGCCCAGCTTTCAGGCCACAGCCAAACGCCTGGCATTGTTCTTCCTCTCTCCGTTTGTTTATTACCGAACAATACAAACAAACAAACAAACAAAGGCAGACAAACGTATCACAAGACACAAAATATGCACGCTTTATATTTGAGGCTTAAAGCAGAGTTCCGTTCTCTGGCGAGAACACAAACAAAAGGAAACACAATGAAAGATGAGGCCGGATGAGGCCATGTTATCCTTTTACAAACTCCCGCTTGCATTTCCTCAATTCCCTCACGACACCTGGTCCAGGTGGTTCTCTGTGGCTCAGTAGGTAGAGCATGGTGTTTGCAACACTTAGGTTGTGGGTTCAATTCCCCCTGGGACCACATATACTGAAAAATGTATGCATTCACTATTTCACTATTTCACTATTCACTAATTCACTATTTTACAGCACTGATCTTGTACGCTAACTTTGATTGTTCTCACCTTGTACTAATGCACATCTTGTAAGTCGCTCTGGATAAGAGCGTCTGCTAAATGCTTAAAATGTAAAATGTAAAAATGTAAATGTAAGTCACTTTGGATAAAAGTGTCTGCTAAATGGCATATATTATTATTATTATTAGGTGAGGTCCCACCTGTGTGGCCAATCGGAAGGGAAGCACCTGTGTGTTGCATCATAGCATTGTAACACACGGCCCCCACACACACACACACACACAAGTTTGCATGTGTGTGTGTCTGCCAGACGTGTTAGACGCCTATCACAAAAAACAATCTGTTTCTGTTTTTCGATGTGTAACATCTAAAATGCCCAAGCCCAAAACATTGAGGACATTGAAAACATGCTTAAAGCTCAGTCTTAATGCACTGCTAAGATTATCTCAGACCAATTACAATAACTTTATTAAGTTGGCGTCGTTTTGCTACATGCGGTTGACCTTGTGTTTCGTTTTTTACCGTCTAACAGCTGAAATGTGTTCCCAATAAAGGCTGGAGCCTAGCTTTACAATTTCGTGAAAGTGCTTCCTCCCAATAAAATGGACACTTTAAAATCTGCATGAATTCCCTGATGCCTAAGGTCAGACTGTTACAGGGGCCAGACATCATGTTTAACCTACACTTTTTTGCCCGGGCACCTTTCCTAAGAGCGATCCACTCAATCACTGACATTAAAGACTTCTGTCAACACCCCGTTTTCACGACATTCCAGCGTGATCGTGCGAAGGCCAATGGCGGGCCAGGCACCGTTAACCCTGCTGAATGGCCCTGGACCAGCAGCCATGATGGACAGAGCGTGCTGAGGTGATGAAGGCTTGTGGAGACAGGCTGGGTATATTTAGACCTTGTAGAAAATGTGCACTTGCAGTGTCTTTAATTTAGTGGCTGTTTTTTCCCCAAGGGTGTGACAGGAGAACGATTCCATTGTATTAAAGATCCGTGCTTCACGATCATTTATGCGTGGGTCCGTGAAACGCAGGAGAACGACCAGCACAGACCAGCATAGAACTGGGAGACGCACTGCAGGACCCAAAGCAAATGCTCGGTTCGGTCCAGTAGAAATAACCGCAGTGCCAGGGATGGGATGGGATGCTGATGGGATTCATGCATTTCAAAAGCCTTTTTATTATATTTTTTCCCAGTTTTTCTCCCAATTTGGTGGCCAATTCTACCCTCTATTATTCCAACTACCCCCCCACAAGCCCGCTTCTTATACTGGTAGTGGTAGGAATGACAAACAGCCTCCTCCGAGATGGAACTCGCAAATTGCCGATCGCGATTCCAGCAGCGAGCTCATGCCGGATTCCCTCCCCCCTCCCTCTAGGGCGGACAGCTGATTGCCGCCCCCTAGTGACACTCCTGGCCAGAGCTGGAATGGTGCAGCCGGGAATCGAAACCAGGCTGCAGTGGGCAACTTGCATTCCGGTCGGACGCTCTTACCGGTATACCACCCAGGAGGCCTGTCTGATGAATCACACCTGACTCCCAGGTAAAGGGAAGGTGGAAAAACAGCAGTGCTCGGCCCACGAGGACCGTGACTTGAGTAACCCTGTATTAGGATGGCATCTTTACCCATCTTTAACTTCACGCCCTGCTTTAGAGGGTTCATAACAAGGCCTGTGGAGGGCCGAGCTACACACCCTGATCAGGACAGCAGTCACTGCCCATCTTATGTCACATCCGGAGGAATCACTTCCACAAACTGCAGCTGGATTCACCTGATTCAGGCCTTCCATAATCTGTCAGCCCCCTCAGTAGTTTACTGTGTTAGCCAGTGCTACAGTAGCAGACAACCCCCCTCAGTAGTTTACTGTGTTAGCCAGGGCTACAGTAGCAGACAAACCCCCCTCAGTAGTTTACTGTGTTAGCCAGGGCTACAGTAGCAGACAAACCCCTCTCAGTAGTTTACTGTGTTAGCCAGGGACAAACCCCCTCAGTAGTAGCAGACAAACAAACCCTCAGTAGTTTACTGTGTTAGCCAGTGCTACAGTGCTAGCAGACAAACCCCCCTCACTAGTTTACTGTGTTAGCCAGGGCTACAGTAGCAGACAAACCCCCCTCAGTAGTTTACTGTGTTAGCCAGTGCTACAGTAGCAGACAATGCCCCCCTCAGTAGTTTACTGTCTGTTGTAGCCAGGGCTAAAATCAACAGTAGCAGATTGTGAAACACTTGAATCGGTCTTTTTTGCATGGTGCTAATCGGAAGGCGTGGCTCATACCCTTCGTTGGCCAGGGCCCTGTGGTCCTTTGACCCCCCGATGACAATTTGGTGCGAACGTCACAGAGGAAAGTACTTCAGAAGAATGGTTGAGCCAGCTGTAGAGATCAGTGCTTCAACGAAAGGGCACCAAATTAGTGAGCATAAATGACCTCAAAGGCCGCCAAACGCTATAGTCAAGGTTGAAGTGGTGAAGGAGCAGATGAGATATTGCAGTATCATGTTCATGCAAATCATGTCCCTGGTCAATCTGTTGGAAACAGCACAAAACTATGTACAGCATATACAGAAGAGAACATGATTTTCCTTAACACAAGGAAAAAGGAAAGCCTAAATGCGTCTGTAGGCTATAAAAAGAATTGAATTTACAGACTTAACCTTGAAATCTTTGTGAACATTTAAGCGAGCCATTAATTAACAATATAATGCCTTTTCAATTTAGTTGTAATTTTAGGGGCAATTAAGAATTAAATGTTAATCTATGCGTTTTTGGTTGGAAGGAGCGAAACGAGTGTTCTGCATTTTCAACAGGATGTCAATAAACTCACCAAAGCTTGAGGTCGAACCAGACAACGAGACGGCTTGGAAGTATTTTATGGCGCAATTCGCAAGAACGGCACACAGATGTTCATTTCATCCAACAAAAGGGAGAACCAGGAATGCTGAGATTTTTGTAGACACACATCAAAAAAGGACAATTTGTGGGCAAATCAAAGTGCACCAATGACGGCAGATGACTCGCAATGAACAGAATCATGGGTATTATTTTGAGTTTTTAAGTTTGAAGATTCTTCTTTTTTCTTTTTTTTCGTAAATATAACATTTTCCTCTGTGTAGAAGTTTTTGGTGGGTCGCCTGTGTAGATGTCTGTCTGATGCATCTACGTGGCGGGGGAACACAGAGGTATTTAGGAGCTGGTGTGCAAGCCCTTAGGAATGTGGAACACACACACACACACACGCGATGTCCTGACATATCATTCCCTTTCAGTGAACCCACAGATAGCGGTGACCTCAGGGTAATTAGGCGCCATTACAGCGGGCGGTGATGTACCTCTCCAGCACATCTCCAGAGTTTTTATTCATTTTCCCCTGTCATTCTTTTTCATAGATCACAGGGAATCGTTCGCTTTTATGTTAGACACTGAGAACAACCTTTTCCACTTACACATACCATGAGCGTAACAGGGGGGAGTGGAGGCGGAC
This sequence comes from Aldrovandia affinis, assembly GCA_029706075.1. Taxonomy (NCBI): domain Eukaryota; kingdom Metazoa; phylum Chordata; class Actinopteri; order Notacanthiformes; family Halosauridae; genus Aldrovandia; species Aldrovandia affinis. Next base: position 1,124,834 of record JAINUG010000183.1, on the reverse strand, counting down.
AGGCGGGAAATGTCCCCCCCAGTATTCAAAACAGTAATATCTGCCCCCAAAAAAAAAAAAGGAGACAAAAGGAGAAACTGCCAAGCTTTGTCTTTCGTGGAACTCGGATTCAAGGCTACTGTCGACACTCCAGATACATCCAGCGACAAATGAAAGCTAGAACATTTTTATTTACTCTATTTGTGGCCAAAGGGGAATTATTTGTTCAACATGAACTGCCGGATTTGCTGTAGATTTGTTTTTTAAGGGAATGAATGAAATTGGGATCAGATGATTTCAGAACGAATATGTGTGTGTTTTTTCCCCCCGATCGCAAGGAAGGTTGTCAAATCTGTTTGTTTTTGGAGCTGTGAACCTTTCACACTATGGAAAAAAAAGTCATTTTACAACTGACATAAACCCTCCTCAAAGTAAAGAATCTTTAAAAAGGGGGAAGGAAGGGAATGAAGCTCACAAACAAAATGAATATTGTATCAAGGAAAATTGCACAAAAATGCAGCGTAGGTAAAATGATTTATAGTATTGGCAACTACACATTAAAATTGTTATCAATCACAGGTGAGGAAGTGTTACTAATATTAACACAAACCATGCGTGCTGGCTAAATGCATTTAGATTTAGGGTTTGTCTTTTTCATGAATACTGCCTGTGGTTGTGTGTGAGGAACCGCACAGCCTCACAGGAATACATTGGATGAGACCAAAGGAAGCAAACAGGTGCTGGAATGAATCAATTGTTTAATAATCAATAGATAAAGTTTCCTCTTTTTTCTTAATCAAATGAAAAGTGTTATTTTGGGACTGGCACAGTCCTGAACTACAAAGAGGTGATGTGGACTACAGTTTTGAAAAAAGTAAAAACGTGATTACAGAACGTGAACGGTAAGTGATTTACAGTTCGTGCTGTAGTCCTCAAAGCCCTGATTTATCTCACAAGCTGTTGTCCATCAAAAGATCAAGATGTTCCTCATGCGCATACAGATGGTCAGTAATCAGCCAACATTAAATCATATTACTTCAAAAATTCAGCAAAGGGGGCTCTGGCAATTTTATGGTCGTGAAAAAACTGTGATGTCACTGTGAGGGGGTGCACAAGGTGGTGTTACTAATAGATGTCATGGAAATGCATATGGGCGAGGTATTTCTGGAGCAAGCCAGCAAACCAGATTAATAAAGTATACAATAATTCATACCTCTAACAAACCATTCATCTATCCATTGGCTCATTCAGGCTTAAATACTCAACAATAGAGATTTGGGTAGTTTTAAACTAAAGGCAATGGTCAGAATATAACAAATACAATAATAGGTATTACACCATTATGAATGCTTCAAAAGTGTAATAGCAATATTATTACACAGGGAATTTGGCCACCTGATATAGTGGGACAAATAATCTAAACATTTTGTACTCATTTCAGTCTTTCAACAATCGATCTCAGTCAGTATTCAAGATCCGCATGCACCCACGAGTGTGTGTTACCATGAATTCTGACTGCGAGCTTTAACGGACTTTACAAGGAAACGGGCTGATTGAGTTGTCCCGATCAGGCTTGCAATGCCCTGGGTGGCCACTAGATGTCACTGTGGGTCTGCAGGGACGAGCCCGGCGTCGGAAAGGGTGAGATAGTGCGGCTCGATACGGGTTTTTTGTGCTGCATCGGCTCAGTGATATCATCTCCAGGCTTTTTTTAGTAGTCGTGTCCCCCACTGCCCAGGCCCTCTTTTCTCCCCGGTCCACGTTGCAAAACATTCCGACAGGCACGCCACCCAAGAGGATACACTTTTTCCACTAGCGCATTTCACCCCTGGGGCCACTGCGTCTGGAAACACAATATGTCCAAAAAGGTATTTTGTCAGAACAAGTTACATGCGCTAGTCATTTGTGCAGGCCCAGTTCTCCCTGTCTGCGGGGCTCTATCTCCGGCCGGGCTAGGCGACTGGGATGACATCACCATTGGAGCGAGCACCAGACTCTTCAGCACCACCATTACTGAAAATGTGTTTTTTATGGTGGGTTCTAAAAGCGGGCTCAGAGGAAGGTTTTTTTTTTTGTTGGAATCCAGAGCCGCACTTCAGTGCAGGGCTCGCTCTGAAGGGGTAGATGTTCAGCCGCTGCAGAACTGATACGAATTCAAAAGCAACCCACAATACAGGTGTTTAAATTCCTCGCCTAAGCCTAACCTGTAATTTACTAGCCACATGGAATTTCACCTCTTTGCAGTTGGTACATAATCATCTCCCCCCCCCCGTTTTTCTCTCCTCCTATGAGATCGCAGGACTGTGCGTATGAATCAGCTGGCCCATGTTCCACAGTGTTTTATTTTTAAACTTTCTCTTTAAGTTGGTATGACTCGACCAGAGATTATCGAATCTTTCCCTGTCGTCTTAGATATAGAGTAATTGCCAAAGTAATTGTTGTTTATTCATTTCTCGAGCAAAAAAACAATGTTTTTGGAAGAAGGGAAAGAGCAATCACAGTACAATGGGTTGAGTTTTGTCCCGCGTGCAGCTCCATGTGTCTGTTCTCGCGATCCGGGGGGAATTACAAATCATGCTGCTCATGGAAGAAGAAAGTTGATTTGAACAAAAAAATAAAAAATAAATTGCTGGCAACGTAAACCCAAGTTCATTACTGACATGCTCTCTGGGAAATTCTACTGTTTAAAAATGCTTAACATTTTCCTAAGCATTAAAATAGAGTAAAAAAAAAAAAATCTCCCTCTGGCTGTGAGAAAATGAACTCCACCAAACACACACACACACTCATCCGTCCAACTCTGATACAAATACTCCCAGGTAACACACAGCCCTTTCACTGAACTAAACAGTCCCTTACCACAACATAATGTTAGTGTGGAAAAACAAGAGCTTTACTCCAGGTAGCATGTGGCTTACTGAAATGCAGCTGCTGCCAACCAACAAATGTAACTTAAAGTAAAGAATTTGATTGGCAACAGAAGAGAAATTTCATAAATTCACATTCACCCATTCAAGGTGTGTTGGCCACGATATAAACAGGCCCAGCAATGCATTCTGGGTCATATGTAAATTGCAGTTATATGACTGCATTTCAGCAGCTTCCCAGTGCAGTGTGGAGACCAGACTTCAGGAATTAAGTTATATTTAAGTGGCATATTCAGCTTAAGATAAACATTTTAAGAAATGTGTATCAATATGTAATTAAAATAAATAATTGAATCATCAAAGGGAGTGAACTGCACATGCCTTGCTTTGAAGGCAAAAATAGAGTTGATGCAGGGAGTTCCCATTTCACCTCCGATTTCCTATTAACATGAGATTTCCTATCATGTTTTAAAGCGGAAGAATGCCACACTGACACGTCATGGAGAAACAAAAGAAGGATATCTATATTCCTTTGCAGTGATTCCTAGCTTTTAAATATGCATTTCTAATAAACTCTAAGGAAATAAATAATATACTCAGTTATAGATTTTTTAAAAGTTTGCCTTTGATGCAAGTTGTATATGCACAGGCTCCCCCTAGAGGCTAGTTTGTGAACATGACCTGAAACCTCATATGTTGCGAAAGCTGGACATGAATCAGGTCTAATGGGGGAAGAATGAGACCAGTTTGGAGGAGAATCGAGTCAGTGGCACACTCTTCCTCTGTAAAGAAAAGTTCAATGAAATATAGACACCGATTTCTGACATATACTTGCAGAGAGACAGACATTAATATCCTCAGGGGGAGTGTGAAAAAATTTATAAACACTGTGAGCCTTGTGTGTGCACCTGCCAGGTGTGTGGTCTTCCACTGACGGTCAGCTGATAAGATCTCAAACGAAAAAAGAGCGTTCTCAATTCCAGACAGCTTTGGATAAACTCAGTAAAATTGCCCAAAAGAAAGAACATTTTATTTGATCATTATACATGACTAAAATTACTACATTGCTCATATTACCTGATGTAAGGAATGATCGATTTTTATCATAATATATATAATATATATAATAATATATGCCATTTCCAGCAGACGTTTATCCAATGCATACATTTTTCAGTATATGTGGTCCCAGTGGGACCAAATATCAAATATTTTCTCTGCAGGACAACCAATGAAGGCAACCAATGAAGCACTTTCAAAGTCGTGATTAACACAAATGTGTTAGAGATTTGGTATAGATACAGTGTATTGTGGAAATAAGCTCAAGGTGACCTTTCAGAGAATTTCACTAAAGAGGGTTTGCATGCTGCCTTGGCATCCCAGAACCATGTCATAAGGAGGGAGGGGGAATGCTGGAGAAAACTGGAGGCAGCACTATTAACCAGAGATATATTCATGTTTAAAATGTTTTGTTGTTTGAATTAGCCTTGTGAAAAGTCATTATACCAAGTCAAAATGAGACAAGGGCTGCTGCGTGGTTCATCCTGTTAAGGCACTGTTCTGGCGTGTGGATGGGCTCCATGGCCTGGTATCGCATACAGACCTGTGGCACAGCGGTCCCACAAGGTGCCACGTTATTAGCCATAACATATCAATTTATTCAATAGTATTCATATCTTAAATATGAATAAAATGGATTAAGAGAAAAGGAATCACAGCAATAATTGCCACAGAGAGCCTTTCCATTTCAATCAAACAAACGCTACGGTTTCCATTATTAGGTTTTGGCCTACTCATTTTTTAAATTAAATCTATAGACTAAACTCCCCAACAAATGCATTTTATATTATATTAATACATTTATTTCAGATTTGCCCCCCATTTTTCTCCCAATTTGGTGGCCAATTATCCCCTAAATTTCTTCAATTCCCCCTCCCCCATGAGCCCGCCACCTGTCACTACAGGACAAGCTAATACCCTGAGGTCAGTGGTGATCCGCCTCCTTCGAGACAGAACTCGCCCACCTCTCTTACAGGGACGCCCCCTCCCTGCTTCTCTGCGAGCTCCTGCCGGCTCTCCCTCCCCCCTCCCCCTGGGGCAGACAGCCAATCGCCGCCCCAGGTTGGCGCAGCCAGGGATCGAACCCCGCGGTCCGCAGTGGGCAACCTGCATTCCGGGCGAATGCTTTTACCGTTACATCACCCGAGGCCCTCTTCAAATACATTTTAACAAGGAATGTCCAAGAGGTAATAGGGAACAGATTGCTTGGAGAGGCTGGGCTTCCCTTCATATCGAGTGCATCCTAGATACTCTTGTCTGTACCAGCCCCCGACCAGAGGTCTTCTGCAAACTTTCTGCAAGCACCAGGAAAGTAGTCCGCTCCCAACACAACTGGCTGCCTTGTGTGCCTCCCCGGCCTCATTAACTCAAATTGTGGTGCTTAAGTGCCAAGCGTCTTAATCTCCCTCCATGACATATCTGCCACAGAATCATAAAGTGAGCCTGGAGTTCAAATAAAAGAAAGCTGTAAATCCCTTTAATAGAACTTAACAAATTTTCTCATCAGCTGCCTTTAAGCTGCAATTATTTTGGTCATTACCAGTGTGAAAGCCAAGGAAGTGACATAATATGTGAGCTTGACTCTTTTTTAATTATTATTTTATTCATTAATAATGTACAGGCATCTATAGTTATTATTATCACAAATATGTATTTAGCATTGATACATTTTCTGCATGCATATGTAACAGAGTTGGTTCTGCCTGCAGCGAGTTTCAAACCAAGGATCTTGACGTGACAAGAGAGACGATTAGCCCGCTGAGCTAAAGACTCTTTGCATCGCGTCACCCTTTGCAAAATGCCTGCTAAAAACGCCGCTTATTCATCTTAAAACCTGCGCTCAACTTTAACTCATGCCTTCTGAGCTCCACTACACATAAACCAGAATAAATAATATTTTGTTTAAAAGAATGGATAACACTTCCTACAAATACCCTCATCATAATGCATATATATAATATATAATGACTTATGAGCTGTGTATAATGCCTTATAATGCTTGACATAGACACCAAGAACTGCTTATAAACATCTATAACTGATCACGATATCCGGGTGAGCATTTTATATAGGGGTTTATAACACTTCATAAGGCATTGTTTAGCTGTCTCCTAATGCTATACAACTATTGTTAAAGATGTTTATGAGCAGTTATTAGTGTCTATGTCAAGCATTATAAGGCATTATACACAGCTCATAAGGTATTATAAATATGCTTATAGTGCATAATGACAAGGGTATTCACAGGAAATGTTTGCAAAAATGAGCACCATCCAAAAGGAAGCAATGTTTTTTGCACATTTTACCCTTTGATGTTTAATTAACCCCCTGAGGTCGGCTGGATCGGCGCCGATCCAAGCAGCAATACAAGTATATTACTATTTCTAACTTCGCGATATTTTATCATACACACGCGGCAAAAACATTGACAGAAACCTTAGAATCGCGACTTTCCGATTTGAGCACTGGCAAATCAAATGGGATTTTTAAAATTAGCTTAATTAGACCAAAAGTAAACCTTGCTTTTTACTCTGTTTTTTACCTTTTAGTAACGTCCCCCTTCTATTGACATGTTAACGAGGTGCTAATTTCGGGGAGGTGCGTCGCCATGTGTGAAAACGCCGGCATAAACAACACAAACTGAAGAGGACAGTCTATGCTGATATTTATTTTATTTCGCTTGTTTTCAAATACTCGTGAAAATATATATAAATTCCGCGTCTTGTGACTACATATTCCGCATGTCGCAATGTAACAAATTGCAATAGGCACAGAAAATACTTTTCAAACAGCCTAAAATGTTATAAAATATATCGTATGTCTGTGTTTACGCTTGCAATCTGCCAGCAACAGTATATTCACGTATATTTTCAAATACTTTCGTGAAAATATATGAATTCAGCGCCTTGTGACTACATATTCCGCATGTCGCAATGTAACAAATTGCAATAGGCACACAAAATACTTTTCAAACAGCGTAAAATGTTATAAAATATATCGTATGTCTGTGTTTACGCTTGCAATCTGCCAGCAACAGTCTATGCTATTGATTTTATTTCGCTTGTTTTTTTATTTTTTTACATCTTGTCTGTGTTTACGCTTGCAATCTGCCAGCAACAGTCTATGCTGATATTAATTTTATTTCGCTTGTTTTCAAATACTCGTGAAAATATAGCCTATGAATATCGCGTGTTGTGACGCCAAACATTCCGCGTGTTGCAACGTAACAAAGAGCCAAAATGAATATTCAGGTATTTAGCATTTAGCCCTCCACAGCCTGAAATAAATGTGACCAGTTCTGATAAAAACAGGTTTTTAGCTATTTAGATCTCAGATGTGCTAAACTATTTTCACACCCTTACATAACCAAGACCTTGGTGAACAAACGCACATTGGCAAAACAATTCGTCACTATAGTTTAGTGTGTGCTTTCACATCTTTTGTGACAGCAGAAAAATTTACTATTTTTAACTTGTGTGTTTGTAGATCTATTTACAAGCTGCATATGATACTGACCAAACTATTGATGGCATACAAATGTAGCTGTGATTGTCCTTCAAATAAAAATATCAAACACTTTGGAGTAAGTGTGTGTTAAATTGATGAAATTGAGATAAATATCAGACCATGCCAAAATCTAAAAACATTAAAAGCTTAGCACGGACCTCAGGGGGTTAAGGCTAATATACTTTGTTCAAACAAGTATTCTTTTAACTGCAAGCATCAACAAACAATACATATACACAGACACGCGCAGGGAACACTTAAGGGGCAATTGCAATGAACTTGCACTACTCACAATCTTCTAATCTTCTAAAAAAAATGAATAATTAAATTTTAGGGTAATTACAGCTCTCTTCCACAGTGAACAATTCATATTCTCTCTCTCTCTCTCTCTCTCTCTCTCTCTCTCTCTCTCTCTCTCTCTCTCTCTCTCTTTCTCTCTCTCTCTCTCAATCATCTATCTATATTTATTTTTCTCAAGAACACTGAAGGGAGAGGGGAGGTAGGCTAAATGCGTCTCCAGCCAAAAAAGGTAACAACTGTGTCAAGCTGCATTAAGCTGTTCTTCCTGTAAATGTGAAAGAAAAGTCTCAAATCCTCAGTTATCCTAAGATAAGAGTGTGGGGGAATTGTTTGCACATGCTCATAAAGAAATCTGGCCGTGCCAAAAAGCATGTGGAAAATGAACAATTACCCCCAAATAATTTCTCGAGCGGTGCAAAAGCACACAAAGAGGAAAGGAGGAAATAACAAAGAAGTGAGAATAAAGGGCTTGCAGTTTCTGTACATTGAAAACAGACCGAATGAGATAAACTCACCCCCTGGACAAATGTGTAATAAGTGCTAACCAAGAAGGAAAATGTGGAACCAAACTGTGCTCAAATGCACTTAAATGCTTGTACTCTTCTGGTGAGGGCAGCCCTGTGGGCATTTGCGCGGGATTGGTCCCTCAGCCACCATGCCTTTTTTTATTGGTTGAATCTGGTCAGGTGACCACAGCTCCTTTAGTCCTTTGTATGCCAGATAGAGTGCTATGGTACTAATTAGGCATACAATATATTAATCATTTTTAGATAATAAGGAGTTCAATGATTTTTAGATCTGGTGATTGGGGAGGCCATGATAGGTGTTCACCCTGGTGTTCATGTTACCACTCTGTTTAATCTTTTCAATAGTTTTTAATCTGTTTAGCTGTGTGTATGGGGCGTTATCATCTTAGAATATGGGAAGATCTAGAGGAAACTATGTCTGTACCATATGGGCCTGTATTCCTTGGTCGTAATTCTACCATGCAGAGGAATAATCAGATCCAGTGACTTCTCCAAGATGGCTGCTCATATCATAACAGATCCACAACCATATTTAACAGTTGGTATTGGGTGATATGGGTTAAAGGCTTCCTTTGGCTTTTAAACATAAACCCGTCCAGATGTAGGAAACTCATCGGACCATATTGCTTTCTTCCACCGCTCAGAATTCCAGGTTTTGTACTCAGTGCACCAGGTTATGTGTTGTTGTGCACTGGCCTTGGTTACAAGCAGTTTCCAAATGGCAGCCCTACCATAAATATCAGCTTTGTGAAGCTTACAATGTACAGTTTTTGTTGAGACTGGGTCACGGAAGTGTAGATTCAGTCCAGTGGCAATTTCCGTTGCTTTGTAGTCTTTAGCAACTATTCTGTTAAGTGTCTGTCTATCCCTGTTGGGGAGCTTCCACTGTTTCTCTTTCCTGGTGCAGTTTTTCCTTGTTTGGCATATGCCATTATGATTTTTACCAGTGTTGCCCGTGACACATTGAATAGTTTTGCCGTTTCTGCGACTGATGCACCTGCAATTCGGACACCAGCTAGTTGACCTTTTTCCAAATCTATATTAAAGTGCTGATTTTACAACGTCTTTTATAGCAGAAACATATAGGTAATTAGTATTTACATTAATATGAAATGCATGTGGAGGCTCCTTTTTAATTGCGATTTAGTTACTTCAAAATACGAGACCTTTTTTGGTGTTTCCATTTAGTTTACCCCCTGTACAGTAATACTAGCTGTGCATGAATTAATGTTTCCATTGCATAGTACCCTGCTTTTAACCCTGTGTTTACTTGTTTAGTATGCAGGCCTGAGAAAGCTGCCAGCCATGTGTGTACATCCTTTTAATATCAAAAAATGGAAACTACCCAGTACCAGAAATGTTAAGGCACTTGTTTAAACTTTGAGATTGTGATATATTTGAAACATTCCGTAGTTTTTGTCTTTCGTATCCTATCAAACGAAAAATATCTTTGTCCCAAAGAACACGGTGGATTCTGATGTACCTTTACGCACTGATTTTGCACATTGCTGTTACAGCAGACGTGGCAGATTCCCCAACCACAGCTCCTCCAGCGTCCTCGATCTCTCCCTTGGTCATGCTCTCCTCCCATTGCAAACATTTCGACGTGATTTATGCATTTTTCCTTTTGACTCGACTACTGTTCTTAATCAGAACCAGCGGAGGAATGAAAAGAACCTGACTGACTTGTTGCCGGGCCTTTCCTGAAGGTACTGGCGCTCCTATTCCGTTCAATAAATAAATCCACTGACATTTTAATGGTGTGGTGGGGGGAGAAGGATTTTTGCATGAATGAAGACCTTCCTGTTTTTCTTTCAAAACGATGCTGGTTTTCTGAGGCTGAGATGTCTGTGGGGAGGTGAGTGAGATGCGAGCCGTTTGGAGTGCGGCCCATTGTCGCACACGAGACGGCGACAGGATTCTGTCTGTCTCTTTTTTTTTATTTAATACATTTTGTTTCAAATTTTCCCCAATTTTTTTCCCCAATTTGGAAGCCAATAATGCCCCTCTATTTATTTTGATTAACCCTCCCCCCACGAACTCGCCGCCCGTCTCTACGGGGCAAGCTACTCTCCGAGGCCGGCGATGATCCGCCTCCTTCGAGACAGTACTCACTGACCCCCTTTCTGGAGACACCCTTACGTGCTTCACAGCGAGTTCCTGCCGACCACCCTCCCCCTCCCCCAGGAGCGGACAGCCAAATGCCCCCGATCGGGGCTAACGGCCAGGGCCGGTCTGGCAGAGATGGGTTTCGAACCGCATCCCTGATAGGCAGCTCAAACGTATACAGGACCAGCCAAATACAGGTGCGTTAGACCGCTACGCTATCCGCCAGCCCTTGTCTGTCTCACTTTCAGACAATACAGACATGGCACATTTGCGTGGTGCATTGTGATGGAAATTGCCACGAAGGTCAAAGATGTCACCAGTTGCCTCCTTTGCCATGCGACCCCCTACTAGGAAGGGTGTGCTGGTCCCACTGGCTACACATACAGAATTGCCTTAAGCGTGGGACTTTGAAATCAGAACATTGTGAGAAACGTGTTTCCTTTTAGCGCATAGATGTGGGGACGGCATTAAACACCAAAGGCCATCCGCAAAGCAGCATGCGGGCTGCCGGTTGAGGAGGTACAAGATGATATGTCATCCCAGACAGGAACCGGTCACATGCGATAGGAAATAAATCAGCAACCCTGTGCTCTCCACCACACACACTCCTGGGCCACAGATGGCAGAGGACACAGCGGTAGTCTGCAGTCTACGCATGAATCCACACCACCCACATGCCAGGCGTGAGTTCAAAAGGGGGAACGGAGGTTCAGGAAACAGCAGGTGCTGATGGGATTTGAAGTCCCCAGAATGTGTGAAGTTCTGACTGTGGATTTCACCTCCCATCAGTTGTGTAAAGCACTGCACCCCACCAGCTCCTCCTACACCAGTCCATTAAAGATTTTACCACAAAATACATATATAGACTTTCTATGAAAATTTATGTGGTCTCTTTTATGCAACTAAATGTTGTTTTTGCTATACAGGTTGCATATGGAATGATATCTAAAACATATTCAAGACTCCAGCAGTAACAAAGAACATACTTTGAGGGAAGAAGGTGTAAGAATACCCTCCTGTGTCATGTGATCTACCCATATTGAGAGAGGCTGTTTAATTTAACCTCTTACCCCCAAGCACTCAAAAATGCTATTTCCACCTGTTTTGCACTACTCTTTTTTTCATTTTAATTTGTTTCAGATTTTCCCCCTGTTTTTCAACCAATTTGTGGCCCTCTATTGATCAAACTATCCCCCTTGATCAAGGCCGCTTCCTGCACCTACAGGACCAGCCACTGCTCTGGGACCAGCGGTGGCAGGGACGGTGAACTGACTCCTTCAAGATGGCACTCGGCCAAACTGTAATTCCAATACATCCAGAGAAGCTTTTTGTGCATGCGGTGAGCTCATGCCAGCTTCCTTCCCTCCTCCCTATGAGGTGAACAGCCAATCGCCGCCCCTGAATGGGACTCCCGGCCAGTTCCGGGCTGGCACAGCCAGGGAATCGACCCACAGCCTCGTAGGCAACCTGTACTCCGGGCAAGTGCCTTTTTCTTACCAGTTGCGCCACCCTGGGGGCCCTGTTTTGCACTACTCTCCAATAAAGCCTTTGGACTAATACACTGCAGAGACATGGCTGATGGCTGGATTTGGAGGGCACACCCAGGACTCTAAGTTTCAAATTTATGAAATATTTGAGCAAACATCCATTGTGTACACACACACAGAATACATAAAAATGTTTATATAATATATATATATATAAATTGCTTCATACTGTACTTACTGTACTTTTTATTTTGGCATATTCCACATCAGTTAGGGGGTAAGTTATTATACACATTTAATCCCCAACATGCATACCACCTGTGCAACAAATTTGGTGCAGATATCTAAATGCAGTCAAATTCTACAACGATACGATACAATACGATACGATACGATACGATACACTTTATTAATCCCCAGAGGGGAAACTAGATTATTTCCATTCTCTTTAAGAAAAGAATACCACAATGGGTCTTAACTCTTATTGGCAACAGAGAGGGTACCTTTGCAATCTTTGCCCAATCCTTGTGAAGGGATTTTCTCACTTCAGTGGTCTATCAAACAGTTTCTGAAACAGGTGTGAGACTGTCTGATTCATCTAACTACCTGAACTGACATACAATTAAACCAATCGTTGCCCAGAGTACAAAAGTAAAAACCTTCACAGATTTCAATGTTTCATTATAGAGAGCGGTTTCATGTGAATAATAATGTATGTCTCAATGCAACAACCATATGAAGATTGTACATGTATTATAATAATATTAGTTTATCCACATGTAAAATAACCACAAACACCAACATTTTGCCCCTTCATTTGGCTATGAAATCAGGTGGGCATGTCCAGCTGTCCAATTTTATGGCTCTCACCCTTCAGTTTTAATTTTACTGTGAAAACACATTCATTGTGAAAATTAATAACCAAGACATGCTCTTGTGTGGTCTTTTCTTTTTCGATAAACTTCACTCTGTCTTGGGCACTCTGTCCCTGGAAAACTCACACTGTTGATGATCCCTGAGTATAATTTAGTTTGTGTTCCAAACACCACCACACACTGTTCAAAGTTATATTTCCCCTCTTATAAAACAACATATTTATCAATCTTAATTAAACGGAACTGTCAGAAAGGGGCATTTTACCCAATGACTTTGTTCCGCAGTCGTGTCCAATAAGCCATGTGTCCAAACCATGGGCTTTATTAATAAAGAAAAAAAGCGAATCCAAAGAGGACAGACAGGGTCTCCTCTGTGAAATCCATCACCTTCGCTTTCAGTTGAATTTCCTCGGCAACAGCAGTGATTTACCTTGGATGAGGACAGAACTGGACGGGCCAGAAGTGGAGGTGTACCTTCGCATACATGATGGAGCCCTGGATCAAGCCCCAAGACTTAAACTAAGTGCCAGAGGGGCTATTTGCATGGCAATGATGTGGTAAGTGAATAGAGTTTCCACATGGAGAAGAGGAGTGTTGGCTGTAACCGCTGCTCAACTTTGTATGAATTATCTATACTTGCACTGGAATGAAGTAAATAACACTCGTTGTCTAGCCACTCTTTTCAACAGTATAATCTTTATTTTTAAAAGTGAATACATTGTTTTGCCATAGCTACATTTCCATGTTTCCATGTGAGCTTTGTGCTTAAGTCTCTGAACTGTACAAGCAAAAAAAACCTGCGAAACATAAAACAAAAAGTTCTAACAAAAAAATTGTTTGCTGTGAGGTGACAGGTTGATAGACTGTGTTGGGTTACCCTGACCCAGAGCAGGAGCAGTCAGCAAAGATGATTGTGGTATGGTGATTGTATTGCCCTCTCAAGGAAGTATGGAAAATCTGATGGTGAAGTAGGCCAGTAACTGTTAGAAAGATGACAGATACCATATTTCTCCCGATAGCGATAGAAGATTTAGCAAAAATGCTAATGAAAAGAAGCAGCCCACGACCTAGTTATTGTATTAGCAGATGTGACATGGAAACCCCCACACAACCTGTCCACTTAAATTTTGATTCAAAGCCCCCGGTGAGCTCACTTCCTGAATTTTAAGGGAGAGAGTGGGCTGTTGCGTGTTCTGGAGGCCTCTGGTTTGCAGTCTCCGCCATTGTCTCAGTTGCCGAGCTGGACATCGTACAAAGGCCAATGGTACATAACAAAGGCGCACTGTAAAACTTCAGTGTTTGGCGCAGCATATCAAATTGCATTTGGACAACTGTATGTAGATTTACATTTAACAAGGCGCAATTATATCAGCCTCTGATTGAAATCAGCCCCCCCGGGGAGCACCTGAGCAGGACCCGAAGAACCCCTGATGAGAAGAAGCAATGAAAATTCAGCTTCGTAGGACAAGCATTCCTAATTTCATACAACGATCCACTCCACGTCTCCGTGCCATGCATACTGGAGTCACGGCACATGTGAGATTACCATTCGATGGCTCTGACCTGTGAATTATGCTTTGGAAGCAGAGGGCATCATTCACACCCTGCAGGCAAGATCAGTGGCGGTTCGTAGAACTGATGTCTATTAAATATGAGATTCATGCACTGTAGTCTAGATGTGCCGCATGTGTTTTGCACCTGGGCAGCCCATCTCCCCTTATACATATGTGCTATCGCTGCTATCGTTATTACCGATAGTTACTACCGATAGTCCTGCTAGCCCATCCCGTCGCAAAAGGATGAGTCAGGCCAGAACACTTCGCAAACCGAGACTGGCGATGAGAGGCTTCTAGGCGGTAGTGGCTCACTGGTTAGCGACACAGGCTGGCAAGTGGGGGTTGCTGATTCGAAACCCAGGAAGGCCAAATGAAAAGAACAATGAACTGGAAACCGGAGGGATGCTAGTTCACTTCCTGAGGCACTGCGGAAGTGCCCTTAAGCAAGGCATTGAAACCCCTAACTGCTCCAGGGGCGCCGTACTATGGCTTACCTTGCGCTCTGACCTCTCTTAGGAGAGATATGCGAAAAGACAAATTCCAATTACCTTGTGTAACATGGCAATAAAGAATATTCTAGGATTTTCTGAGTATGCCCGACACACTTCATGCAACGATCACTCTCTGGGCCTCACATCCAATTTCTGGCCCAAAAGGCGAATCTGAGGTTCCAGTGATGTAGCCACAATTTGAAGTGTCAAGGTGTTTCCTCTATTCTCTATTCCTCATCTTGCCATTTTAGTGTATTTTTCTTTTCATCGCAGAGTATTTAAAGTTAGCCAAATAGCAGATGTAAAGTGCTGAACTGACTCCAAAGCATTTCATGGATTATAGTTCTCTTACTCACACATATCCAAACTGTTATACAGATATATCCAGTTTATGAGTATATCTCAGTGATGTGAACAACCTCCATTCCAAAGACACTATTAAGATTAAATTGACTATCTATGGCTATGCATTGAAGTGAAAGTCACTATTTGCATGTTACAAAGGACGAATGGGATAGTATATAGTTTATTAACTATTAACGAGTACAGAAACATGGTTCACATCTTACCTTACTAACCATTCCAACCAACTGACCTGGAGAGGAGCTGTTCCTCTCCTCAGACTCTCTTGACCGGTGTCCCACAGGGCTCAGTTCTTGGCCCCTTCTTTTCTCTGGACTACTGTAACGCCTTGCTGGTTGGCCAACTGCCCTGTGCCATCAAGCCACTGCGACTTATCCAGAATGTGGCTGCACATCTGGTGTTCAACCATACGATATTCTCACACGTCACTCCACTCCTCACTACCCTTCACTGGCTCCCAGTGGCAGCTCGATTCTTCAAGTCATTGGTGCTGGTGTACCAGGCCACGAGGGGGTACTGCTCCCTCCTACCTTCAGTCACATCCTATACCCCGTCCAGATCTCTTCTCTGGCCTCCAGCTGACTGTTCCATCTTTCCATACACCCGGTAGCCACTGCCCTTGTCCCTGGAATGGTGGTGGAATGACCTTTCCCACTCGTTCAGGATGGTAGAATCTTCTGCAAATTCACCTTTTCCAACTTCACCTTCATTTAAAAAATAATAATAAAATAAAGCTTTCTCTCATCCTTGTATTACATCCTCATGAACTCATTGACATACATTGTAATATCAAGTAGCTTTTTCTGGGGGGTCCTTGTAAATTTTAAGCACGGACATGCTTGTTCTGTTGACGGTCAATGAATAATTGTAGTAGAATAATTGGAGTGAAGAATCTCTTTTTAACTGAATACAGTTTCCTGATATTTTCCCCAAGGACAACAGTGCTTTATGGTTCGATGTGCGTGACTCGAGAACAATGGAGAAAGGACTCCTCAAGTCATCCGTCACTCTGATGGCTTGAAAGCGCTCGAGACAGACAAAACCAATCAATTTGTAACCATATTTTCTTACATCTAGCATTCAATTAGAAATTGGGTTACCAATCCACATACTAAACGGAAACCCCTGGAACGATCACTTCAAGGCGGCCTTATAGGCTTGCACTGCAGGTCAAACCACGTACAGAAATGTAGGACACCCAGGCACCAAGCCACTAACTTTAGCTCTTTTAAGAGCATTTGGGACCCCTCTATTTATTTTCTTTGTGTTGCACCCCAAAGAAAATAAACCTGTCATGTTCATGTTTATTTTTTTTATGTTCTTTTTTTTTTTGGGGGAATATGAAAAAATGTATGGAGGAGACTCCAGTGTTGAAATCTGAACCTGGAAATCGAAGCGAAATCATAAATTATACTTAATATAGAGAAAAGAAAAATGAGGGAACTGTATATTTATCTGATAGCCTAGTAATTATTTTTTTATCATACTGTCCCAAACGATTATTGAGACTTGTAACATAAAAGCAGATGTGGCCAGCCCAGCCATACATTCCCAGCTTTAACAAATCAAGAACGAAACACAAGGTGCCTTGAATCAGTGGACATGTTGCGCATTAGAGTGGCGGCTTTCGACAAAATGTCCTCTGACAACCTGCCTGTTGATATCTATGGTCTTACTTGCCTCTTTTCATCTTTTAAATTCAAACCACTGTGGGCTTTTATACACCAGACGTCCTGATTTTTTACTTCCTTATTTATTTTAGCCTTGCTTAAATGTCTGCGATTTTGTAATATTATATAGAGTTCATTTCAGATAACATGTGCTACCCAGCGCTCGTAGCAGAAGTCTGATGACCTGCAGAACACAGCTGTACAAAAAGGAAAAAATCCTTCACTCCGTTTATATATTAGGTTCTTGTGACCTTGCATCTGCACACTTGACTTGTTTTACACATTTATATGTGATGTCTTGCAACTAGGGTATGTAAAAGAAGCCTTGCCAAAGTACCTCAAAATGTTATTAAAAAATCTCACTGGTGTTGTGTTGAGCTCACACACAGTAATTAGTGCAAATGTATTGGTTCAGGGCGGTGCAGTGGATAGCACTGTCGCTGCACAGCAAGAAGATCTCAGGTTCGATCCCGGCCGGGGCCTTTCTGTGTGGAGTTTGCATGTTCTCCCCGTGTCCACGTGGGTTTCCTCCGGGTACTTTGGTTTCCTCCCACGGTCCAAAGACATGCACGTTAGGCTAATTGGAGAGTCTAAATTGCCCGTAGGTATGAGTGTGTGAGTGAATGGTGTGTGTGTACCCTGCGATGGATTGGCGACCTGTCCAGGGTGTATTCCTGCCTCTCACCCAATGCATGCTGGGATAGGCTCCAGCCCTCCACAACGGAATAAGCGGGTTAGATAATGAATGAATGAATGAATCGGTTTAAGAATGCATTTCTGCCCTACATGGGACAAAGGCTACAAAGGTAAAAAATATTGAGGCAACCCTGCCATTTCACTATTCAAATATTTCATACGCAAAATTGGGTATTGTATCCCAACTCCCCAGCATACAGTACCCAGTAACACGCTTCATACAAGGACATTCCTAACAGTAAGAAGAGATCTGTGCGTTAGCTTGTATTTTTGTCACTATTTCTGGCACGTTTTCAGTACCGAAATGTGGTGTGCAGTTAGTTCTATGTGTATACCGACATACACATGGGTGGAAATCATTATTTCTCTCTTTTCTCAGAAACAAAACAACGGCTCTCCAGTGACTTGGCTAAGGATGCAGGTGTCTGGAACTGCTTTGCCTCACGAGCAATACTTAACCCTCTCCTTAAGTATTTCTGTCACAGCTTCAATCTCGGTTTTAATTCAGCTTCTAGAGATGCTATTGACCCCCACCCACCCCTCCACCCCACCCCACCCCCACTTGCTTCTGTGTATAAAAACTAAATCCTATTATTCTACTAGGCTTCCAGGGCTTTGACTGGACTGTCATGCCAAAAACATGGCAAAAATAATAGCAAAACCTGGGTGGCTTTACCCATAACACTCCAGTGTGTTAGAAATATCATAGCACAATTCATTAAGAGAGACGTCATGTCATACGCCGCTGCTCTTTGTTGGATAATAAAGCCACAGACAGCTTCACCTCTGACTCACTGGATCAACATCCCACTCGGGCTCTCAGACAGCGCTCTTAGCACCTCGCACCAGAATGGAAACTCAGATGGCAACGTCCTCCGACACAACAGCAGCTTTATGTCCGTTCGTTCGCCTGCTTTTAGAGTGCGCGCGTCTGTCCGTGACATGGTCCATACACCCTCGCTGCTGGAGTTAACTCATCGCCCTGTGTTTATGTGGCGCTTCTCCCTCTGCCGTAACGCAGACACGCTAAAATAATCAGCACTAGCCACTGATGGATTAAGTTCTGGAATTATTTATTACATTAGTTATTTACAGCTGCACCTCTCCAGAGTGATTTACAGAGAATATATTTTATATATAATCCACGTAAACAGTGAGACTCAATTCTGGAGCATTCATTCTGGAGTGTGCAGTGCCCTCTCCGGGAACAGAACCAGCAAACTCCTGCTTCCAAGCCCAGTTCCCTGAAGTCATTTTTCAACACTGTAGCCCATTGTGTAGCCCACACGTTGGCTGTGACTCTGACCTACTACTAGGATGTTGTTTTAAGATATACTAGCTCTTCAGGACACAATGATTTTCCTCCCGTTTATGATTTGCCCAGTCTCACTTTTTGTGGGGTAATACGGATGCAAACACCCTGAAACATTGAGATGTAGGATTCACAGACAACTGCAACGGGTCATAATTGCAATGAAATCTATCCATCTAAAGCAGGGGTGGGCAATCTTACCCTGTGTGGGCCGGTGTGGGTGCAGGCTTTTGTTCCAACTGAACAGTTACACACCTGATTCCACTAATCAAAGCCCTGATTGAAGACTTTGATTAGCTGATTAGTCAAATCAGGCGAGCTACTGCTCGGCTGGAACAAAAGCCTGCGCCCAAACCGGCCCACACAGGGTAAGATTGCCCACCCCTGATCTAAAGCATTAGTCGTGGATGAAGCTGGACTTGAATACTGACCGAGCCCGTGTCGGGAATGCAACATTAGCCATAGCATCAACCATAGTCGACAGGGCTTTAATTGTAGTATAATGGCCGGGTGGGAGTATAATGTAATGGTTAGGGAACGCAAAGGTTTCAGGTTCGATTCCCAGGTGGAGCACTGCCGATGCACCTTTGAGCAAAGTGCTTAACCTGAATTAGTTCAGTAAAATATCTAGATGTGTAAATAGATTGAACTTAAAGAAATGCAAACTGTGTAAGTCGTCCTGGATAAGCATGACGCTCTAATCAAGAAGGAATGACGGTGTGAGTCGCTCTGGTTAAGAGCGTCTGCTAAATGCCTCTCATGTAATGTCATGTAATTACCCCACTCAACTGCCCAGGAGTGTTTCCTCCTTTGATGGAGCACCTGCGATCTGCCTGCTACAGCTGCGTGGGTGTGGTCTTCCTGCTCCTCAGTGGACGCCCGTGCAAGAGCACTCCCATGCTGGTCTGCGCTCCCTTCAACTGCTGGAGGAGGTGGCAGAGATGGGATGGGCTTACAATATGATTGGACATTCCAAATTGAGAAAAAACGTTATTTTAAAATTAGGGGACAATGCAAAAAAAATGCAATAAGTCCACCGATTGTGATAGCTTTTGTCCGTATGTATATGTATTTCTGAGATGTACGTACATACCTGATTGTGTCTTGACTTGTCTCATTAAGTATTCAAACACCCAAGTATTCAGACAAATTCACACAATGACATGGCACCGTTAACCCAATAAATGAAGGCCTAAAAAAATTAGTTAATTCCACACAAAGTCAGTTGCCTATAGTTAAATGTGGAGCTATGCCTTTGACTTTTGAACCTTTCATTTCCACAAGATAAAGAAAAATAATCCAACAAACAAATCATCGGCGCTATCTACAACGACAGATACACCTAACAATGGACGCTCGTCAGGTGACCCCGTCCGCCCACCCCGATTTATGCTGCTTGCTCCTGATACTTGAAAAAAATGTACATGTCATGCCATCTCCGGTGGATAACTGTAAGAAAATCAATAAAGAAGGCACAGCACCAATCGTGGTGGACAGAAGACATTTATCTAGTAGCCAAACAGTTGCACAGAGAAAGTGATACAGCAAAAGAGCTTCAGGCCAGACAGTCTGTTAGGGTTTGTGGAGTAATTGAACTACAATGTATGATTTAGGAGACTAATGATCCTGTCTGGGTCCTTTTTCCTCAGGAATTTACACCTGTGTATCTGGCTCTAGCCTTCACTTCCTGCTGTCTGGGGGAAGGGTCTGACACCCAAACATCTACTGGAGACTGCCAGATAGCGGCATATCTCTGGGCGATCATGAAATAGTATTAGTATATGTACTGTATGTGTGTGGGGGTGGGGGGGGGAGAGAGAGAGAGAGAGGGAGAGGAGGAAGGGTTTGAGATTACAGAGAGGCTCCTGTCTCTTCCTCTCGATAGATACGCTGTGGGGTCTCAGACACCTTACATAATCGTGTTCCTATCAAAGTATTAATCTTGTGTGTAGCTTGTAATTTCACACTCAATTATTTTCTTCAGCTGAAGTGTTACAAGCATTTAGGACAGGTGTGATTGTAACAGAGTTGGTTCTGCCTGCAGCGAGTTTCAAACCAGAGAGCGATTTTGCTTGCTGAGCTAAAGACTCAAGTCCCTAACTCCGGGAACTAATCACACTCTTATCCACATCACTTTCTGTAGCGGACGCTCACGTACCAGAGCTCACCCGCTACACGGTAATATACAGTAACACACATTGTACTAGCACTTCCAGTTCTCTCTAGGTGAATTTCAGTCTTCTCTTATGTGCAGGTACATAGCTAAAAAAATATAAAAAATTGTGACTAAATTAACTGCTATGCTCATATCCTGCAGTCTCCACAAACAAAGTTTTGAATGTCAATATTTGATTCTGCTGCAGGTGCTAGATTCATAGTTAGATTACAGGTCTTTCCACTGTGAATCATTGTAAATGTGTGGGGGAGGGTGTCCATTTTAGTTTTTAGTACATACAGTTTTCACACATTTTAATTCATTTATGAAATGTCAAATATATGGCTTGAGTTTTCCAACTTCAAGATGGAATTTCAATGTTTACAAAAAGGATTTTCATTCAGACATGTATTCGTGCTAATAATTCAGTTTATATGACATAATTGTACCATGATTTAAGATAAGATAAAACTTGTTAAATATGTAGGCTAGAGCACAACTAGTAGTTGCATGTGTATTTGTAAAAATCAAAACCACAGCAACAGCATTTATGCAATGCGGTGGGCAAATCGACAGTAATCCAGTGGTGTGGTGAAAGAACTGTTTTGTCATACTAAAAAAAGGTCTAAGGCCTTACAAAAACTTGACAAAAAAAATATAAATCAATATAAATGTCCTCATAGCTCTTATGAAGAATACAAGATATTTCTCATATTTATGCCAAATTCTGTTAAAATAACTTGATAAGGAATACACTTTGATAAAGAAAAACAAGACAACAATGGAAAGCAGATTTTTGCGGTACAGCTTTTTCTGGTTAGATCATAGCATCCAAATATAAAACAGAAGTATATCATGTGCTGGGGCAGAATTGCAGTTCTGATAGTAATTCCTGTAAAAAAAAAAAAAAAAAAAGAAGAAAAAAAATACAATTATGCACACAACTGGTAACAGTTATTGCAACAGCGATCTGTATCATTGCAAAGATATCTAAATCAACAGCCCAGTGCAATGTTGACCTGATCACCAGGCCACAGAGTGAGACCGGGACATGTCCTTGGGCTGTTCTGTCTCGTGCAGGCTGAGCCGAGTAGAATGTGATGAACAGGAGGCTCCCACGTGTGTGTACGCTGGTGAGATTTTTCACAGCACATGCAGACTGGGATCTATGGCGGCCAACATGTCGCCAAAGCGCATTAAAACAAGAACCGAGTGGTTCAGGAACAGCACCTTTCCAGAGGCCGTTCTCTCTCTGAATGCTACACAGATGTAGCCCTGCTTGACACTATTGTTATTAAGGCAAGACACAGATCACTTTGTACTGTTACATTACTACATCACAGACAGGGGCGAGTATATGTGCACATGTATGATATATGTGATATTGTTACTGATGATAATAATAATATAATAATAATATACGCCATTTAGCAGACGCTTTTATCCAAAGTGACTTACAGCAGTGAATGCATACATTTTTCAGCATATGTGTCCCCAGTGGGAATTGAACCCACAACCTAAGCGTTGCCAATGCTGTGCTCTACCTACTGAGCCACAGAGAACCACGATGATGAAAATAGGATTAAAATAGCAACAGTTTGTGCCTTGTGCCGTCATTTTTCAGCATCAAAAATCTAAAAGCCCTGGGCCTCCCGGGTGGCGCAGCAGTAAGAGTGTCCGACCGGAGGCCGGGAGTGCCACTAGGGGGCGGCAATTGGCTGTCCGCCCCAAGAAGGTGGGAGGGAAGCCGTTATGAACTCGCTGCATATAGGAGTGTCTCTATGTGTACCGGAGTTACAGTTGACAGCTTGGAGGAGGCGGTACACCGCCTTTGTCACTGCCGGTCTCAGGACTACGGCAGCAAGCTCACAATACAAGGGGGGGAATAGTTGACATGAAAAGAGGGTACAATTGGCTATTAGATTCGGAGAAAATGGGAAAAAATCTTTAGAAAAAATCTGAAATCAAAAAGCCCTTATTCTCAAGCACAAATTCTGCAGTGCTGACAGTGACCGTGAGGTGGAAATCAAAATGGAAGTCCGTGGCTTGGCACATTCAGGACAATGGGACCCGAATCTCCCACTTCAACATGCAGAATCTGGAATTACTAAGGGAGAAGATGATGATGTCTTCTTAAAATACATTTTTCACCAGTGAATAAAATGCGCTGGACTAAACATTTAAACAATGTCTTTAAATGTGGCCTTACCATCATTAAGAGTGCCATAACCCTGACTCATAAAGAGTGCATTTTACATTAAAAGAGTGATGAAAAATGTCAGCTGCTCTGTTTGCTCTTAGTCCAGTCTCCTCATTGGTTGATTATGCTGTTTGAACTTGACAGTGAAATTCATTATCTGGACAGTCATTGTAGCTAGCTTTTGTTAATCGCGTTTCCGTATAATTAACTTGTGGTTTCATGCTGATTTAAGAAACTGTTGGAAATGTTATTCATGAAAGCAAAAGAGGAATTATTGTAATTATCTATATCTAAACAAAATGCGCAACACATGGCACATTTGGAACGATCTGTAAACACATTTAATGAATTATATGAATTGGTTTGAGAAATAAAGACAAGCTGTTTGTACATACTTGCTCGCTATATGGGGCTTATGTGTGTGCTCTTACAATTTGTGTTATTTCTTCTGCCCCGGGTACGATATAACGAAGAGCACCACACCGCGGAAATGCCTGTCTGGTTGCTGAACGTCTCGGAAAACAGTGTGGAAAAAAATTATGGAACAGTGAAGAAGCCTCATAAGTGTTCCTTGCATTTTGAAGAAAGGTCTCTGTTGGACAGTTCCCCAGGAACAACCCTCATTGAGCTGGACGGCCGGCTGACTGCAGTCTGGAGCGCTGTGTCGTCGATTTCAGAGACTTTTTTGGATGTTCTCTATGTGATTCTGAGAATGTGACTATGTGCGAAAGCCTTTCATGGCCATCTGTTAGGTGTGCAGCAGGGGGTCTCAAAGTGTGAGGCATGGCCCCCTGGCAGGAGGAACACGAGGCTCAAGTTGGGCGGCGGATAGTGTTCTAACGCACCCACATCTTGGCTGGTCCGATACGAGTGTGCTGCCTGTCAGGGACGGAGTTCGAAACCCATCTCTATCAGACCGGCCCTGGTCGTCAGCCCCGATCAGGGGCGGCGTTTGGCTGTCTGCCCCAGGGGAGGGGAGGGTTAGCTGGCTCGGGTCCGCCGTGAAGCACATAAGGGAGTCTCCAGAACGTGGGTGGGCAAATTCTATCTCTAAGGAAGTGGAGTTCACTGCCCTCGGAGCTTGCCTCGTAGAGACGAGCGGTGGTCTCGTGTGGGGAGGGTAAATCGAAATAAATAGGGGGTGTAATTGGCTACCAAATTGGGAGATAAAAAAAATTAAATTAAAAAATACATGCTTACATCAAGTAAATCAATGGTATCCAAGCAAAGAATGTAAAAGTAATAAAATTGGTTACTTGGTAAAACTGAATGCTTTCTCGCTGGATTGAATAAAAGCTATAAAATTGGCAGGCTACGGTGGCGGTGAGGTTTGCATCGTTTTCTCCCCTCCACGGAACCTCGGATTCAAAAAATCCATTCACGAGATTTGTTGGATATAATTTGTTTTGACACAATAATAAAATTACTCCCGATAGCGTACATTTTTATTTCAATCTTTTTTTGTGTTGCAGTGGGTGAAGTTATTCACATACAGTAGGCTACACAAATCCACCACCAGTGTTGCAGGTACACAACTACTCATTACCTGCTAAAGTTGCAGATCTGTTGTGTTTCAAGAGAAAGACCAGCAAGGATCGTTTCGGGGAATCAGGCTTCCTAAAAAATAAAATGTATCGAGATTTGCGGCACACCCAAATCAACATCTGGGCAAGAATATATCATGGGGTGCCATTGATGTGGATGTGTCTGATGCATGTTGAGATGGTTAAGGCCGTTGGTTAAGGGAAGCCATAGTCCTTCTTTAATCTGGCTTCTGGTTTTGATGCAGCTTGTTACAGTGGGTAATAGAGTGGAGAGGAATTAAATCAAATGTGACATGGGTTAGCAGCGGTGGCGGAGCTAGGAGCCATTAGGTGTCGTGTGCAAAACTATTCCCGCACCCGCCACCCAGACTCAGTCGCTCCAGTATAGCCAGTCCATACATAGCATTATAGCTTTACATACGCCCATACGTAATCCTTGCAGCTAATGTTATCCTTCTCTGCAGGGGGTCCTAAGAGACTGTATGACATTGTGGCTAGCTGGGCGTCTTTTTTAATTTTTTTAACAATTGCTCCAATTTTGGCAGTTTCGCTGCCTCGATCTGTTGCTCTCATTTTTGTTTTATTTTTTGAGCGCCACACTTGTGTTTAAATTCGAACGGGGACAGCGTTTTGAAACGTTAATTTAACTCGTTTCGTTTTGTTTGGTTTAGCCAGCTTGCTCGATGCTTCCTGGAACTTGGCGTTTTTTTTGTTTCGTTTTTTCACGTAAAAACAGGATGAAAGAGACTGAACTTGACAGGCCAAGGCCGGCGCAGGGATGTAATATATTTATATTTCCCACGAACCGTTTGCGAGGTGGCCTCACAGTTTACCCCGATATAAGGAAAATGTTTTATGCGATGCGTTAGTATGACTCCATGAGCTAAGGGAAAATAATGCCTAAGACGATCATGTTAAGTGAATTGGGTGTTTTTTTGCGACCGTGTGCAGGACTGGAGCTTTTATGCGTGGTCTGGGGATCATTACAGTTTCAGTGCAGAGATTTTTCCACTGCTCACTTCCCGGCGATCAGTGCTAAAGTTGAGATGCGATTGGAGCAATTTTCTCTTCTAATATTCTTTTTAGTATCTTGTCGTCTTGGTGTCTAAAAATCAGATTATGGTAACAAACAAACAAGCAAACAAACCAACGCGTAGGTAGCAGAGCCATGTTGTAAATTGCTGAGCCCTTGGCTTTTCTTTAATGAGCTGGCAACACACACACACACACATTTGGGATGCATTTTACAGGACTGGCACTTAATGGAGCACATTCCTATTCTCTTTCACACGGTATTGATAAGGAGTTCTGTTTAAACAAGCTATTCACTGAGGTTGCTTTGACAGCCTACTACATCAGTGTACTGGAAAGTAGCAGAAGTTCATTCTGCATTGCATGCGGTCATTCATTCTCTGTTGCTTTTTTAAAAATGTATAGTTTTTTTTTTCCCAGTTTTTCTCCGAAATTGGTTGCCATTTATACCCTCTATTTATGTCAATGCACCCTTCCCCACAAGTCTGTCACCCGTCCTCAGGGTAATGAGTTAATTTCCCTGGGCCAGCAGATCCGCCTCCTCCGAGACGGAAACCCGACCACAGACGCCCTTCCGCTCCTCGACGAACTTGTGCCGGCTCTCCTCCCCCTCTCCCTGGGGCGGACAGCCAAATTCCACCCCTGATCTGGGCTAACGGCCAGGGCCAGTCTGGCAGAGATGGGTTTCGAACCGCATCCCTGATAAGCAGCTCACACTAGTACCGGACCAGCCAAGATACGGGTGTGTTAGACCGCTATCCACCACCCCCCTGTGCTGCTTTTTAACACGCCCAAGTAATCAAATGCCCAGTCAAACCTTTGAGCTTCAAAACCACGACCAAGGAAACAATACATTGTCCAGTTTGTTGCAGGGAACTCTAAAATATCCATTGCGTTTTGAAATGCGACTGAAATGACGAAGAACCAAATGATGAATGGCTAAAACCATTAATGCAGTCATCAGTCACAGGGTGGGACTGAGGTGAATGTTTTACATATGGTTTATTGAGACACATTGGGTCTTTCATTTAGGAATAATTAATCATTCATAGTTTATTTTCCCCAACTGTGGTTAGGTCATGGTGGTTCTGAAATTGAAAGAAAACATGAATAAGTTACATGCTGTACATGTGAGATATACAAAATTAATCAATCACTGGGTAATAATATTACCCATTATTATAGTATATATATTATATTTATAATATTACAGTATATCAGCTTGATAGTCTGTAATTGAACAACAAACTGATGTGGACAAACAGGTTTTCTAGCAATGCTATAGCAAACATTTCCTTAACACAAAAATGATGTACTTGCCACGCTTACTGTTGAGATTCCAAAGTTAGAATAACATCCCTCTTTCAACACTTTCTTCAAGCCAGTAGTTCCCAAAGGAATTAAAAATAAATACAAATTCTCATCCACTCAGTTACCTATAGCAGCCTGGCAGCCTGTGGAGCAACACATCTAATTTCCCAAGATGTGTAGGGAGGGGTTACCGTAATCATGATCATAAATACATCATCAACCTCCCCCTAGCACTTAGAGGAACGCTCACATATTCCTAAAATTGGATATGTTTTTCCATACCTCAAAAAAAGTGGTTTGATTTTTTCCCCTTAAAAAACACTTAATGACACTTAAAACATGCTCAATTCGGGGAGGTGGATAGCGTAGCGGTCTAATGCACCCGTATTGGCTGGTCCTTTACGAGTGTGAGCTGCCTATCACAGTCACGGTTTGAAATCTGATTGTACCACACCAGCCCTGGTGGGGAGCCTCGATTGGAGGTGGCGTTTGGCTGTCCGCCCCAGGGGAAGGGGGGAGGGTGAGCCGGTACAAATTCGCTGAGAAGCACGTAAGGGAGTCTCCAGAACGTGGGTGGGTGAATTCCGTCTCAAAGGAAGTGGAAATCAGTGAGGAAATCAGCTTGCCTCGTAGAGACGAGCGGTGAATTTGTGTGGAGAGGGCAAATCGAAATAAGTAGAGGGTATAATTGGCCACTAAACTGTGAGAAAAAATTGAAAAATTCTGAAACAAATTTATAAACAAAAAACAAACAAAAAAACACGACACCAAACTCTCCAAAGCATTCCTTACACTTAAAGCATACAGGTAACTATCAACATAAAGGAAACAACAACATACAGTGTCTTAATAGGGCGTTGGGCCGCCACAAGCCACCAGAGTAGCTTCAATGCACATTGGCATAGATGCTACAAGTGTCTGGAATTCTATTTGAGGATGCAACATCATTCTTCCATGAGAATTTCCATCATTTGGTGTTTTGCTGATGGTGGTGGAAAACACTGTCTCAGTTGCCACTCCAGAATCTCCCATAAGTGGTACATTGAATGGGTATTAAACCACAAGTCGTAATTACAGCACATTCATTTCACATCATGCTAAGATTCAATATTTTGATATTTGATATTTAAATATTTGGAGAGGTTTGCATGAGAGTGGTTTTCTTGTTAAACAAGTTTAATTTAAACACCAGTCCTATATTTCTCCCATAAAAATGAAAACATTTCTCAGTATTGTTTTCATCTGTAAAATCAAACATATGTTTTATTACACAATTAAAATTACGTACATGGAGATGTGCGTCCAGAACAGTACTCTTAAATTTGTGGCGATAGGACAAAAAAATAATATTTAGCTGTCTGATTCACCCTTGACTTTTCCACAGGGGCAGAGAAACAAAAACGAAACGGTTGCCTGGTTTCTGTCATTAATGACATCGTTATGAACGGTGTTAACTGGTGGCCTAATGGAATAAACGTTTTAATGGCATGATTTTCCACAGAAATTGATACATGCAGTCTCTTTCAAATCAGCGCTCCCATTAGCAGTATGACACTAACAGAGTTGTTTTAGGAGTCCAGTGGAATCTCTTGGTGGATTCGTATTTGGAATAATTATAATGTGAGGAGTTTGGCTGTCAAAGAAATGTCCCCAATATTCATTTATGAGTCCTCTCTACTTGGCGCATGGTGAATGGAAACCGGGAATTTAAGTGTCTATTTTTCTACGTTTATTTTTTCTCATTCATTCTAATAATGCTCTCTACACGGGACACCCTGCTTCAAACAGCGGGAAAGACAACTTAGGCTACTAAAAGGTGCTCATAAAAAGATGTGATGTATCATTTCCTCTTGGACTGATCAAAGACAATAGGAAATACACTCTAATTCCTCGCAGGTATCCAAGCAACGACGTGTTATTGAAATCGCTTCTTCTCCAAAAACTGAAAAATCCATGTCTCCGCATATTTCCCTTTCAACGCTGACGTAAAAACTACTGGTGTTGGGCAATAGATCAGTGGAGTTGCGGAAGGATGGTTTCCTGTAAATGCTTAGCTCAGAAGCGGGAAATGTAAATGGCGCGATGCAGACGATCCTTTTTCAGTCTCATAATCAGAGAACAGTTAACGCAAAGCATACTAATGCACACGAATGTAGGCCTTGAGTTTAATTCCCGTTAATGTCGTACAGAACATGTTAACCAGCCGTTGTTTTTGCGTAAACAAATCAACCCGCTTTAATGGCAGTTACACAGTGCAATGCGATGCAATCCTCTTTCTTAGAAGGTCGAATTAAGTTTAAATTGGTTCAAAGTCATTAATTATATGCATTAAGTGAGCCCATGCAACAAAGAGCCATATATGTGTATATCAAATAATCAATTTCTTCTTTTTAGAGCATATAAACCACTTCATGAGCTTGAAAGTTGAAAAATACATTAATCATACTCAGGTCTTTACATAAATAGAAACATGTTATATTTTTGTTCACATGTTTTCATTTTCATTTTTGGTTACATTTTATATCCAGAATGTGTAAGAACCGTATGTATCTCCAGTTACAGTTCGAATTTGTGTAAGAACAGCATATGCCACATTATGAATGGTGATATTAATGATTAGCAGATTTTCACTCTATCCTTATGATATTGTAATTTAAGGCGTTTGCATAGCAAAACAGTTGCTAGCAACTAGTAACAAGCTAGCTGGCTAAAGTGACATATACGGTTCTTCCACATAGCACATTCGGAGGAGTTTCCCCTGGCTTCTCTTGCCCCTCCTGACTAACATACGGTTCTTCCCCGTTCCTCAAGGTCTTTTGTTGTCTTTCTTTCCAGGTGTTAACTTTCAACTTTCTTTCTTTTTTTTAACCTACATTCAAATGTCATGTTTATCTCAATTTTCACAAAATATGCACATAATTTTTCGTTGCATGGGCTCAATAAATATCCCTTTCTAGGGTTCTGGCTTGTGCTCTTTATTGTTGCATGTTTATGTTGCTTCCACAAATCTCTACAAATATATCGTTTTGTTAATACATGAGTTAGCCTACAGGGTAAAATCCTCAACAGGAATCCCTTAC
Organism: Aldrovandia affinis; assembly: GCA_029706075.1. Lineage (NCBI taxonomy): Eukaryota > Metazoa > Chordata > Actinopteri > Notacanthiformes > Halosauridae > Aldrovandia > Aldrovandia affinis. The sequence goes on along the minus strand of JAINUG010000183.1, from coordinate 1,094,714 downwards.
CTGTAAGTGACACATTAATTTATATAACACACTACAAATATTCTCAAAATTGAATACAAATTCTAATCGTTCTGGTAAGTATAGATATTTGAATAATATTAGATTGAACACAATAGTTATTTTATGCAATGTGTCATGCATATTGGTGAGCATTCCATACTGTCACCTCCTCAATGTGTTACCACCACTGTTATGCTGGTTATCCTTGATCAGGTGTGGATTGTTTGGAACTCTCTCATGGCTGCGTGTTTTCTCTGTCCCTCTCCTAATAGGTATGCTGCCATAGCTTACACCTGTTGGGGCTATCTGTATATTTCCTATGCTTGTGCTCCCCTGCTCTTACATAATGCTACTGGCTATAGCACTGCTTTTTTTTTGTTCTGACTGCATGTTCTCTTCTCTGCCTCGGCCTCTGACTCGGGGCACCTGCCCCGAGCCTAGATCCTGCGAGAAATGTGAGCTGCCCCATCAACCCTCACCTCCACGCCAACCCCAGTTCCTGGATCTGGACCCTCTCCGCGTGGTTTAGCCCCCCGCTGACTACCTAACTCAGGAGGGGCAAGTCTTTCAGCCCTGAGCCACCTTGGACTGACCATGACATGGTCTTTTTGGACATACCCTGTGCCGGCCAGAAGAGGATGGGCTCCCCCCCTTTTTAGTCTGGTTCCTCCCAAGGTTTCTCCCTACCTAGGGAGTTTTTCCTTGCCACTGTTGCCGTTAGGCTTGCTTTTGGGGGGTCTAGGCCTGGGTTCCCCCTCTGTTAAGCGTTTTGTGACAATTCTATTGTGAAAAGCGCTATACAAATAAACTTGATTTGATTTGAAACTTGATTTGATTTGATTATTCAATGTTTTTGTCATAGTTTTCAAAACTGCATCATAAAAGTCATGGAAATCATTTTATTTTTATTGTGAAATTGGTTGCAGTGGTGGACATGGGCTGGACAAGGTCATTCAACAGTGCAATTTGTACATTTGATTGAAGAAAGTACGCTGGGCAATGACTGAAGATACAGACTGTAACGGTGTGATTGTGCTGTCGATGGACTGATCTTGGCTACGACCCAGCATTGTTGGTGGAAGTCGAGGGAACCGCAGACGGTGAAAGGTGCTTGCCAGGTGCATACCGCATAAAAGGACTTTAGATTGCTCTCTCACGATCCTGTGATCAAGCTACTGTTGAATTTCAGGCGTTGGCTTCCACAAACATTTTCATTTACTTCTTGCTTTCTCAGGTGTATGTTATAATTCAGCGTCCATCTGTGTTCATTTAATTTTGTACCATTTATCTTGGCTCTGAGACTTCCTCCCTGGATCAGAGACAAATACAACTTCATCCAGATTTCAACAGCAGATATTAGAGACAAAAAATGTTCAAAGTGAAGCTGGAAAGTACAGATGAGAATATGGCCTCTCGATGCAACAAACAACACTGATGAACCTATCCTCAAGGCCATACCTTCTGCAACAGTGCTGGGATCAATTAGCAATGAATGTAACTGAACTGCAAATGTGTATAGAGGTCATATCTTCTGTGGTGAAGGTTACTGTTGGTGTAGTGGGTTTAAATGTGAGTGATTTCTTTGGACTGTGACAACAGTCTCAGTGAGTCTCAATAGTCTCAGTGCGGGTGTGTCTTCTGCCATGCAGTTGCCAAGGAGATGGGTTACATCCCTGCTTAGATCCCACTGATTACCATGACAACCATGACAGTAGCGATGACATATACAGCCTAACATATATAGCATAATAAGTTGCCGTTTGACAAAATGGCAATGGTTTTATTTGACTTAACACAAAGAAGGAAAAACATTTCATGCCTCCTGCATGGCTTTGTTGGTTTTGTTGCAGCATCTCATGATCAGATGTGTTACGAGTCTTGGCAGAGGTGTCTGACACTACTCTCTTTTCAGAAATAACTCCCCAAAGAATCTTTTGCCTAGCGATTTCACAAAGCTATGAACATTGTCAAGGTTGCCATGTTTTTAGTCAGTATAAACAAGATCAAGTTGAAAATTGTCATGGGGGAAATAAGGCAGGAAACATGTCATGTTATATATCTTGCGATGTTCTACATCTCTAGCACCGCATGTTCCTTGCCTCCCCTTTCTTCAGTGCAGAAATAAAAGTGTACAGGATGCCCTGGGGGAGAGGGGGGAGCCTCCAAAGACCGCGCGATCACACGGAGGCCCTGATAATGCAGGCCGAATAGCACGCTGACTACCGCGCTCATGCAAACACAAAGTGTGACATTTAAACACTTAATTATTTCCTGCGGTCGCCCGCTGCCTTTGGTCTGCACAGAAGGTATGCTTTTGCTGGAACGGCGCACTTACAGGAAGTTTGGATTCAAGCAAAATCATAAACAAGGAATGACACTGCATGGTACACGTTGCCAAAGAAAATTGCATAACCAGAAAAAAGGCAGAAAAAAAAGATTTCACCTTGGATGATTTTTTTTCTGAGACTATAACTGAATCCAAGAAGAGGATTTATAAATGGATGTCCCTGTGTCATGCCAGTGACTAATCGCCAAAGACAGGGTGACCTCAGACACAGCTCACAGTCCGCACATTAAAAACTCAAGTTCACCCCTGCCACGGTTTTCCATGAGCAAATTCTTTGATACCGAACCACAGCATGAAATATGATTTCCACGTTGGAGGGGAACCTTCTTCCAAAAAGCTAAACTGATATTATTACACAAAGATTATTATATTTTGTTTTTTAGCAAGCCTTTATTTATGACGGCTGTTGGTCTCCTTGGTTAATGCCATCAGTCAAAGCATGGAAAGTTATTTCTGCTTAATCTTTGGAACTGTGTTTCCAAATATCCCAATACTCAGGTGAGGCTCTCCCTCAGAGAGACTTGACTAAGGTTAGGGTTAGGGTTAGGGTTAGGGTTAGGGTTCCCGTGGGGATTTTCTGTGTCAAAACACAACGCAAATGCACAACAGTTTTAACACAAATGAAAATAAATTGGATTATAATAACAACACTCAAGAATACGTGTATTAATTAAAAATCAATGATATATGTGAATGCACACACAGGCGCGCAATACTTTTGCAGTTCTCGCCCACCTTCCACACAGTTTGCTATTGGCAGGAGACATTTAGCTCCATTACCAAAGTCATTCTGGTACACAGAATCCCTGTTGCATAACAAATTATTTGCAGACAGAATGCAGGCTTTGGTAACTTGTTTCCTTTCCTGTTTTGTTCTGTTTAAATATGAAGATTCTGTTGACAACATTTTGTGGTGTGGCTCAGTAGGTAGAGCGTGGCGCTAACAACGCTTATGTTGTGGGTTCGATTCCCATTGGGACCACATACTGAAAAATGTATGCATTCACTTCTGCAAGTCGCTTTGGATGAAAGCGTCTCCTAAATGGCATATATATACATATATATATAGAATGCTAATGCACTCATCTGGATTGGAGGGGTTTAACTATGTGGTTGTCCTAGCACCTAGAACTGTACTTCCCGCTAGGGTGGCTTTCAGCTAAACTGTTCTTGACTATGGTTAACACTTTGTTGTACGTCTCTCTGGATAAGAGCGTCTGCCAAATGCCTGTAATGTAATGTAATGTAATGGGTTGTCACCTAACCTTTCAGCCTATCTGGAGGAGGTATTTCACCCTCATTTGCATAAAGCAGTCCGAGGGGGGATGGCCTATGCCCTATTTGGGATTTGACATCGCGTGTTTGAAGTGTGCCGGCTGATGTCAAACAGCTCATGACTTTTTCACATTTTTTGTTCTCACTCACCCCATGAAATAAGCGGTGATGACAGAGTGACCCAAATCCTCTTATCTTGACTGAGAACCACGAGTGTATTGTGTTACTTCATTATAAATCTCTCACCTATTTGATGTGAAATGGCACGTACCTGACAGATTTAATTAAGCGCTACATGAACACCGAATACCTCTGAAAAATGTTCCCCCCCCTCAAACACACTGCACTTTGCTTCAGTGGGTCCCTGTGCTCAGGCTACAAGGCTAATGTAAACACCTAAGCACCAACAACACCTTTGCATTACATTACAGGCATTTAGCAGACGCTCTTATCCAGAGCGACTTACATTTCGTCACATAGAATCCATTTATACAGCTGGATATTAACTGAAGCAATTCAGGTTAAGTACCTTGCTCAAGGGTACAACAGCAGTGTCCCACCTGGGGATTGAACCTGCAACCTTAACGTTACAAACCCAGTTCCTTAACCATTATACCACACTGCCGCCAATCAAGGATTAAAGACAAAGCCTATATCTGAGCAGCATTTGATTGGAATGCCTTAAAGCTACTGTTAAAACATCACACCACACCACATACTCAGGTAGCAACAATTTAATCGTACCCCTCTCTACTCGCTAAAATGAAGACTCATGGTCTATTGTCTTAGATTATTAAGGCCCCAGTTTCAAGACTGTATCGGATTTACAAGCACTCTAAATTAAGCCACGTAATGGCTTTCATTAAGCCCGGTATTTGGCACCGATATTTGGATCACTGGAGCAGTGTATCAGCTAGTATCGATGATTTCTTTTTCCTTTTCATATCGGTGCAATTCAGTTCATGTGAAATGCCTGCATCCATCACTATTATACTGCCATTGTTGGTCCCCCCCCCCCGCCCAAGATATATAAAAAAACTATTGTATGAAGTTCAGACAAATTCTGAGGTAAGAGGAATCTCATGTGGCATTAATTACATCTGAGTACAGTTTATTTTTTGGGAAAATAAGGCTTCGTCTCTTGTGCACAGCAAATACAGTTTGACAAGTGTGGGAGAAAAGTGTGAACAGTCTGCATTTTACTTACCTTTCTGCCATAGGTTTTCTAATGTGGCTTCAGGTCTGGTTTTGAATCGATCTGAAAGTGTTGGTATTGATGTATAGCAAATGTACAGGTAATTGCAAAACTAAAGGAAACACCAAACATACAGTGTCTTAATGGGGCGTTGGGCCACCACCAGCTGCCAGAACAGCTTCAAAGAGCCGTGGCATAGATTCCACAAGTCTCTGGAACTCTATTGGGACTCTAATGCAGAAATTCCAGCATTTGTTGTTTTGTTGATGGTGGTGTAAAACGCTGTCTCAGGCGCCGCTCCAGAATTTCCCATAAGTGTTCAATTGGGTTGAGATCTAGTGACTGAGACGGCCATGACATATGGTTTACATCCTTTTCATGCTCATCAAAGCATTCAATGACCACTCGTGCCCTGTGGATGGGGGCATTGTCATCCTGGAAAGGATTACTCCCATCAGGAAAGAAATGCTTCACCAAAGGATGAAGGTGATCACTCAGGTGGCTTTGTATATTGGCATTTACTTTGCCCTTTAAAAGGTTGACTGGACCTAATCCATGCCAGGACAATGCAGCCCACACCATAACAGAACCAGAACCCTTCACCGTGGGAAACAAGCACTCAGGCCTGTAGGTTTCTTTTGGCGTGCGCCACACATGCACTCATGTGCTTGTTGAGAACAGGGTAAAGAATGACTCATCTGACCATATTTTTCCACTGCTCAGTAGACCACTGCTTTTGTTCCTTGAACCACTTCACTCAGAAAAATGCATTTTTAGGTGTAATAAGGGGTTTATGCACTGCAACACAACCATAGTATTCCTCTCTGTTAAGCTCTTGACAGACTGTTCTTGATTAAAGTGCCTGCTCACGCCCGAGATTGATATTTGCAGTCAACTCATTCAGGGTTGCTTCTTTGTTTTGCTTTGCGTCTCAAACCAATGCACGGACATCACAGTTTAGGAGTATGTGATTTCGACCACATAGTTCGAACCCTAGTTGATGTCTTTCCCTTACACTTCCATGCTAACATCACCTTTGCCACTATCCCTCATGAAACATCAACAAGTTGAGCAGTCTTCTTCACTGAAGCTCCTGCCAAACATACCCCAACAATCACCCCTCTTTCAAAGCCACTGAGATCTCTTCTTCTAGCCATGGTTGTCAGAATGACTGGGCCTGCCCAGCATTTTAACACATGACCCGAAGCCTGGTGGGATGTTAATTGCTTAATTAACTCAGGAACCTGTGTGGAAGCACCTGCTTTCAATATACTTTGTATCAGCTCGTGTTCCTTTATTTTGGCAGTTAACTGTATGTAGTCGCCTCTGTATTTTCAAAACGTCTCAATGAAACACAGGGTGAGGCTGACACCAAGAACTGGAGCCCTGAAGCTGCATATGGGGGGAATCAGTGAACAACTTCATGAAGATGAAAGGAATAAAGACAAAAAGAAAGAGGACAGATGACAGCCAATATCAGACTGGTGTAAAAGATGACATAATTGCAAAAAGGCTTTGCGGTAGACTGGTTATCCTCCCCCCTCACCTCTCCACCGGTGACCTACAGGTCTCCAAACACAGTCTGTGAACCTCCGCTGTGAGCATCCAGAGGTGAACCTTTAGCCCTCTTGTTAAGGTCCCCAGCTGCCACCACTTACATTGTTAAACACAACGTGAGATGGATACGTGAATAGTGTGCCCCTACGATGTTATTGCACAGTCTGCTCAGCTTCTCTTTCATCTGAGCAGATGTTAGAAGGACTAGGTTCACGTCGGGTAAGGAAGAAGACATCGGTTTGGAATTCAACGCTGGACGTGGGTCCGGCAGGGGAAAAGGCGGTGTTACGCATAAAACAACAAACACTCTCTGTAGCTCTGCAACAAAAAAAAGAAGTGTTATTCAACGTTGCGCAGCATGCACCGTCGTCAAAACGATCCGTCCAACTCCGAACGCCCGGAGTCAACAGAGGTCACTGGAGAGCCAGGGGATGACCAATCGGTCAATCCCAAATGAACTAAATTAACCATGACTGTAATTGGACACAAAACATGTTCTTGTTCATTATTTATATACATATATATATGTATATAAATAATGAACAAGAACATGAATATATATATATATAAACATGATTAATTTGAATGAGGTATAAAATGACTTTCAAAATGCTACAGCATGAGGAATAATGATATCCCACAGGATAAGAAAAATACTATTGAGATTGGAGATCTCTGTTTTGTTCTGTATTTCTCCTAGGCCAAAATGAGATCACCATCAGACTGCACTGAGGCTCTGTGAAAGGGTTTCGGTTGCACAGAAATATAACTAAAAGGGACTGCTGGGTGGATCATCCAGAGACACCATTCTAGTGTGTGGATGAGCCCCACGGTCTGCATCCTGTTAAGGCACTGTTCTAGTGTGTGGATGAGCCCCACGGTCTGCATCCTGTTAAGACACTGTTCTAGTGTGTGGATGAGCCCCACGGTCTGCATCCTGTTAAGACACTGTTCTAGTGTGTGGATGAGCCCCACGGTCTGCATCCTGTTAAGACACTGTTCTAGTGTGTGGATGAGCCCCACGGTCTGCATTCTGTTAAGACACTGTTCTAGTGAGTGGATGAGCCCCACGGTCTGCATCCTGTTAAGGCACTGTTCTAGTGTGTGGATGAGCCCCACGGTCTGCATCCTGTTAAGACACTGTTCTAGTGTGTGGATGAGCCCCACGGTCTGCATCCTGTTAAGGCACTGTTCCAGTTTCCCTTGGCCTGGTATCGAAACCCAAGCCGTGCCAGTACTGACTGTGGCCAGCAGACCCGCAGGGCGATACATAATTGTCTGTAGCGTGGCCCAGGGAGGGCAGGATTCAGTTGGTGTGGTTGTCCATGTCTCATCGCACACCAGCGACCCCCACTGGTCAACAGAGCGCCTGCAGTCTGTAGGTGTAAAGCTGCTCATAAAGTATTTTCCTCCGAATGTGGTTCTGTGTGGCTCAGTAGGTAGAGCATGGCGTTGGCAACGCTTAGGTTGTGGGTTCAGTTCCCACTGGCACCACATACTGTATACTGACAAATGTATGCATCTGCAAGTCGCTTTGGATAAAAGTGTCTGGTAAATGGCATATATTATATTATATTAGAATGTCTGTGCGTGGTTCATTTATAGACTGCCTTGTGAAAAGAAGCGGTGCCCGACATAACCTGTTTTGGAGGAGATCATGTGCTTGTCCACACTCTCCCGAATTGACCACAGGGGTTGCAGCGAACACCGCTTAGAATGAGATTGGGGGTTCGAAATGGGGAGACAAATGGGAAAAGTAATAAAAAATAAACCTAAAATCACAATTTAGGCTCAGTATGATATCCATTTCTTATTTGTCTCATAGGCATCTGAATTGATTTTCTCAGTTGTTTCTTTGTGTATTTCTCCTATGTGTATTTTAGGATAATCAGCTTAGACACAGAATGGAGTTCTGGTAGCTGAAGCAAAGCGGATTGATAGGTTCATCACATCAATTAAGTGTTAATTGCGAGTTCAAATGTTTGAGCAGAGTTTTACATTTTCCAGAGTTGCCACAGAAGTTCATGCGTTGGAAACGGCGGGAGCAACAGGGGACGTTACTGGGGCTAAAATGGACGACTGTGGAAAGTTCAGCACAGCCCGTAATTAGGAGGTGGTTTGTGTCCTGTTTCATCTGGAAAGGATCCAAGGCAAACAGCAGTTGGGTCCGACACTGCTTTCTCAATGAGCACATTGACTACTGTGCTGACATCAGTCCGGGAGGAAAATATTGGATTTGCAGGTTACACAGCTGAATCGGAGGCAACATTTCTGTATGAAGACCTCTTTTCCAATTGGAGAGGAAGTATCTCTACCTTTGAAGTGCATCAATTGAGAATTGCCTAATGTGGAAGTTTTGACTTCTAAAGTAAATCAGTGATCTGATATAGCAAGTTAAAGTGGTTTGCAAACACCACTCGTGGAGTATCGAACACGAATTGGGGTCCTGAGACACTGGCCTGTCACTTTATAATAAAAGGGTTTATAATAAACAGGGTTTATAATAAAAACATATAATGGTTTGATCACATTATATTCATGAATAATGAATATGAATTAAAATATTTCATCAGATGCTTTGAATTTAACATAATTCCATATTCAAATAACCTTTGACCTTTGTAAATGCAACAAATGCAAACTGTTGTACAGAATATGCAATATTACGTATAAATTGTTCTTCCCTCTCCCTCCCAGATTCATTCTTTGTTGTATTTTTTTATAAAAAATATAGTTTGGTGTGTTTTGCAAAGAGTAAAAAAATAAAAAAATGCATGTATATAAGAAAGAAAGGAACTTACACTTGTATTTAATTGTACGCCAAAGTTAAGGGCAAATCTTGATTTAATCCAGGCGTATAACACAGTGAGAGGGAATATGAATTGACCTTGGAAATATGGAATATGGGATATCCAGTTCAAAACATTTTCTAGATTAGCAGGAGTCTGCTGAAGTGAAGCACGGATGTGAGGGTTGTCAGGAGGGTTGATTTCATGTAAAATACATAATTCCATTCTACGAATCTTAAAACACACTGGAGGACACGCATAAAAGTTTGTGACTCCAGCTAAGCCAGGTGGAAATTTGGATACGGTTTTTAGTGATGCATAAAATAATTGACTCGATGGAATAGTATCACTGCCCATCGATGACTGCAGCACAGGTCAGCCCTGTTTTTGATGTGCATGTCGTTAAAGGACATCACCGCGGTATTACCATTACATCATGACACCTGACCATGTTTGGCCTGAAGCTGGTGGGAAGTTGAGACCTGAATATGAATACATCTGCCTTGAACAATCGTGTGTTATGATTGTGAAAAAAACTATTCAGATGTGAAAAATGATAATTAATAAAGTTACACAAATAAAATTTCACAAATAAACATGCCACTATATATATATATGGCATTTAAACAGACGCTTTTATCCAAAGCAACTTACAGTAGTGAATGAATATGTTTGTGTGTGGTTCCAGTGGGAATTGAACCCACAACCTAAGCGCTGTCAGCGCCATGCTCTACCTACTGAGCCACACAGAACCACAATACAGCATAGTGAGATAAATTTTTACCAGTGTACTGGTAACTGTCCAGTACACTGTCCATCCTTAATCATAAAGATACTGGAGTCTTTCCTGATCCATGCTGAAACCACAGCCACCTTCCAGAATCAGAGGGCTTTCTCCTGTCCTCATGCAAACGTTGACGTTGCAGCTTAACGTCCTGACAGAGTGTCAGTGATTAACACTCACATTAACATTCACAAAAGATGACCCGATGTCCTGACAGCTGGTCCTGCCCTTGCACAGTGGCCTGTGGCCTCTAGACACGGGATCCCTCCACGCACAAGTTGGTGCTTCAGCTTGATAAACGTGATCCAGTAGAGACCAGAGCAGCAAGAGCCACCCCCTTTGATTCACGAATCAGTCTTGAATTTGAATGGTTTTGAATTCCACACATCCTCATCTCAAATTGCATCAAAACAAAGCAAAGGTGTAACCTTGAAAGGCTCTACTGTTAGGATCTGAATGCTGTTTGGGTTTGGAAACCCTGAGACCAACACTTAGACAGAAAGATGCGTAAAAGCAAACAGCCGTGAAAAGAGAGCGTCATATTAAAATGGAAGAATAACAATGGTGGCCTTCATCTCAGTTTGCATTTTCCATCCATTTTTTGTCATATTCGACAGACCACGCAATTCTTTACCAAAAGTCTGTCACTAACATATTTCGTTGACTATTTTATTCCACGTCTCCTCTCCTCTCCTTTTTATTACTTTTGGATCCAAGAATAATTAAGTATTAATTCCTGATTTGTATGAATTTCCAGCGGTGTATATCAAGCAGTTTTGTAGCCGTGGGGGAGCGTTTCCTCTGCTCTCTGCCTCAACTTTTGTCATCGCTGCTTTTGTCTTCACCTTTCACTGACCTGTCCTCCTCACAAAATGTTGCCTTCAATTGATTTCAATTGAAAACCACGAAAAATTTGCTTCCGGTGGAGAAGATATTTCATGATTTTCACGTCGAGTTCAAATTTGGTGAACTTTTGACCGGTGAATTTGCGCAACTCACTGCTGCTAAACCAATACTATAAGAGTGGGTGGGATTTATTGAAGAACCCTTTAAGCATCTATGTCTGGCTAACCCAGGCGTGTGACCGCCGCATTAGGTAGTATCAGGATCATTCACGTTGTGCAGCCTATGATCGCTTAAGGCTCCAGCTCCAGTGGCACCTGGTGCTCTCACCGTTGTTAGGGCCTCTTTTCACAGTACCAGGTAACTGATGTCGGCACTTCCCATAGGCTGAAAAATTTATGCAAAATGCAAGTGTTTAACTTTGAGCTATGAATGAATGCTATAAACAAAATAGCAGACAGCTGTACCGGAATTATATCATTTATCCCGTGGCTCTATTTTTCTCTTTAGCAAATGGGTCCATTTCAAATCAAGGTGGAGGACACAACAAGTTAATTACTCAGGATTACCCAACGGTCGCATGCTTAAAATAATAACCTGCATTTTATTCCTTGAAATTAGACTGCGTGACACCGGCAGATTACACACTATTTTAATACACCCTTTAAAAGAAAGGATTGTTTCCTTTTGTAACAGCCAAGAAATCGGAACATTCTTTCTACAAGTGCCAGCTGTTAAAAGCAGAAGAAATTACACACCTCGTTCTAACATCTTGCACTGAGCACGTTTGCTGTCTGGAAGAAAACAAACAATTTTTAAAGTTTTTAAAATTAGTCATGTCTTGAAAGAATTGAAAGCACTGTTATGTAGTAGTGTTGAAAGTACCCATTGAAAACAGCGGCAGTGTTGGCATAATGGTTAGGAACTGGGCTTGTAACGCAAAGCTTGCAATCCCAGGTTGCAGGTTCGACCCTTGAGCAAGGTGGGGACACTTGCTTCAGTAAAATATCCAGCTTATAAATGGAGCAAGGTGAACTGTAACTCTGGATAAGAATTAAATGCCTAAAATGTCAATGTAAAATATCCAGCTGTATAAATGGATTGGTTGCAAGTATAAAGATATGTGAAATGCCTTTAATGTAATGTAAAAACACTGAAAACAAGTGACACTGTTGCCATGGTGGGAGATCTTCTGTGTGCGGTACCATGGTGTGGTTCTGTGTGGCTCAGTAGGTAGAGCGTGGTCTTGGCAACGCTTAGGTTGTGGGTCCGATTCTCACTGGCGCCACATATATTGAAAAATGTATGCATTCACTACTGTAAGTCGCTTTGGATAAAAACATCTGCTAAATGGCATATATTATTAGTGTATTATCTTCTGATATAAATGATACCCAGCAAAAATAAAGTTTTGCGATCTGCAAAGAAAGGTTGAGGTTTAAGAGAGGGCACTGGTAAAGAACTCGTCTGATGTTAAAATGTAAATTAGATGATTAACTTGTGTTTTCCGTTCAGTCGATTTGTGTACACCGACTGATAAGTGTTTTGCTAAGGCTTATTGGTACTTTCCTGCCCATCTCAAAACTATACTGACAAGATGGTGCAAAAACAAAATCACATCTATCATGAGAAATCAGTCAGAGGGTTCAACAGAAAATCTTACAGAAAATTAAAATGTACAGATATGTTTCACGCACAATAAGTAGCAATTGGAAGTACTGTTTGATTACCTGATGGAGAAAATGGTTATTATCAGAATTAATTTACAACGGATATGCAGTTTGATTCATTTTCCACAGGCAATTTCTAATTTAAAACTTGTGCATGGAGCATTCATCAGCATAACCTGAAATGAATGTGGCCATATGAATAATGATGTGAGGAAGGAAATACTGCTACAGGAAGTGCTTCTGTACTCTTAATGTCTGGAAAAGAACAGTTCTGTAATATACAGTATGTGCTTTATATGCATTCACATATGTGAAACACAGGTGTCATTCATTAATTTGTGTGTGTGTGTGAGCATGTGTGTGTGTATGCGTGTGTCTGAGTGTACCTGTACGTGTGCGTGTGTATGCGTGTGTGTGTTTGTGTGTGTGTGAGCATGTGTGTGTATGTGTGTGTGTGTGTGAGTGTACGTGTGCGTGTGAGTATGTATGTGTGTGTGTGTATGTGTGTGTGTGTGCGTGTGAGCGTGTGTCTGTGTGCGTGTGTGTGTGTGTGTGAGTGTGCGTGTGTGTGTGTATGTGTGTGTGTGTGTGTGTGTGTGTGTGTGTGTGTTTGTGTGTGAGTGTCCCTTCTTTAATCCTGGGTGTTAAGGCAAGTGTGAACAACGGTCAGGTACATATTCCCCCAGCTCTCCTCCCAAGTGATGGGCCAGCCTTTGTCCCGCTTATGGGCCCCTTTGGGATGTCAGATCTGTTTGGATGAGCTTGTTATCAAACTCCACAAAAAAGATGGATGTGAGGATCTAGTAGATGTGAAATGGAGCACGAAGGGGACATTTTCCCATTTCAAGGTGTGCCTCAGCTGTGACAGAGAAAGCGCATTATCCAATCAATGAGTTCAAATATCACTTCCTCTTCTCTTTGGTGTGCACAGGAGTGGTTCTGGGGTACCGGAATTACAGTCGACGGCACGACGAGTGTTGTCTCGGAGGAGGCAGTGCTACGCCCTTGTCACAGGACTACAGCAGCGAACTATAAGGGTAGGGGGATTGAACTAAGCACACGGGTAATTGGCTACCAAATTGGGAGAAAAACGGGGTGAAAAATAAAATTATAGAAAGAAATGACTAAATGCAGTTCATTCCAGAACAAATACACAAATACATATTTCAACTCTCTTGACATGTTACTGTTACCGAAGTGTCACTTATTTTGTGAACTAAATAATTTGGAGAGAATTTGCCGTGTCCATGCGAGACTCATTGGAGTTTTACTGCAGAGCAAACAGAGCGGACGTAACGAAAATCCATCCTTATCATATTTTGCGATGGCTGTAAATGGTTTTGCCTGCATGCAAGAGGAAACATGCAACCAAAAAAATGGATGGATGTGGATGAACGTGATCTCAGGGCAAATGACATCATTTTTTCACATTCACGTTTTTCTCATTTATTCTCATTTAATGCAATTACCGTTTGATTGAGTTGGAGTCGTGAATATAAATCCTCTAATTGCAGGGAAATGTGTTTGTGCCACTGATTCATTACGTTCATCTGGAGAACTGAAAGGGGACTTTGTGCACTGTGGAAGATGTTTATTGGCTGAAATGCCAAACACACATAAAACCAAGTCAAATACAGAAAAAAAATCTAAAGTCTGGCTCCAGTGGAAAATATATATCAAGAACCAAATGAGAGAATCTACGGGTGCAGTACCGCGAGTGTCTGTCGGGGGGCGCCGCGGCTGGTACCGGCGGATAGGCCCAGCCCTCCCTTCTCTTTCCAAAAATCCCCCCCACCCCCACCTGGCTGGGACTCTCCTCCTAGTTCAGGCCAGGGCCATTTGAGTGTCCCCCTCCCCTCCCCTCCCCTCCCAGGTAATTACTAGGGCTGTCACTTTCACAAATAAAATCCTGTCTGATATTTGGAGAAAACATGTACATTTGTTTAAATAGTATTTGAATATGCGTGTTTGGGGAGGGGGTGTGGGGTGGGGGGGGGTTGATTTCTTTCATTAGTTAAAAACCTGTTAAGTATTTCCTGGAAAAGTCACATTGCTTTCCCTGCAAAGCATGAGAAATGTTAGTTTGCACGATCTAACCTGTTGGCTCGGGTCCAAACACAAGTTCTGTGTAGCTACATATTCTATGTTTGAAGCCTCGTTTCTGCGTAGTTTAAAGTGGTGCCCATGCGCCCGCACGCTTTGACAGGCATGTGGATGGAACACATTGAGTCACATTTCCTGCGGGAACATTTTTGGCTCCAAGTACCAATGTTCCTGGTCATCCATGTCAGTACTGAATGGAGTCATGTACTGAGAAACAGATTTAATGGTAATTGAGCTGTCATATATATATATAGAGAGTATAATCTTTTACTGAGTATGAGGGCGAAGGACAGCTTGTCCTATTACATTCTAATGTGACAGGGAAGGAAACTTCTCATTTGTGAGGTGATGCTAATAATAGGGAGTTTGAATCAACTCCAAGATCATCACTCTTTGGTTTTGGTTACAAAAACATGAAGACCCTTAAAACCGGTAACTGATCTGACAGACTATTACAGAGTTCAGTTTAGTGGATTGAACCCCTATTCACAAGACATGGATAAGCTTCCCTATTATTCTACATTTTTGAGGTATATCTATAATAATAATAATAATAATATATGCCATTTAGCAGACGCTTTTATCCAAAGCAACTTACAGTAGTGAATGCATACATTTTTCAGTATATGTGGTCCCAGTGGGAATTGAACCCACAACCAAAGCGATGCCAATGCCATGCTCTACCAACTGAGCCACACAGAACCATATCCATAACCATATCTCACCCCGTCTGAGTGAAACATATAACCTACAGTAATTGTGTTATAATCTACGCTAGTTTAAAACTAAAAGTCCACCTTGTGGACACATGGAGTATGGCAGTACGTATTTGTATTAGGACACGTCTAAAAATGATCCTTTGTATTTTGTTTTATTCATCTATAGAATCACGTGCTTGCTGAATTCAAACAGTTGTCTTCCACATAAACCTTACAATGTTTTCTGCGCACGATCGATGAGGTGAATTTACCCAAGCAGTGTGAAGGCAGATTTGAATTTCCGAACATGAAACAGAAGCTTTCTTTATTAAAAAACAGTGCACCATTAAGCCTTGCTGAAAATCTAAATCTTCTCTTGTTTTTCGTTCTCGAGGCTTAGCTTTGTTTTGCCCTGTATCTGGAGAATATTGGCAGTATACCTCCAGCCACTTTACTGCTGAAACTCTCTCGCACTCAGTGGCCACTTTATTAGGACACCTGTACACCTGCTCATTAATGCAATTATCTAATCAGCCAATCACGTGGCAGCAACTCAATGCATAAAAGCATGCCGACATGTTCAGTTGTTGCTCAGACAAAAATCAGAATCGGGAAGAAATGTGAAGTCTAAGTGACTTCAACTGCGTGATGCTATCATGTCAACATGGACCAGAATCTCTGAGGAATGTTTCCAGCACTTTGTTAGATCCATGCCATGAAGAATTCAGGCTGTTCTGGGGGCAAAGGGGGGCCACTGGCCACTGACCACTGACTGCATGTCGTGCAATTGCTTGCTGCCTGATGTTCCAGCTCCCGCTTCATGGGTTTTAACTCCAGAACAGTTCTGCGTTCATGGCCCACGTCTGCGCTGATTATCGCCCCCCGGTCTCCGAGCCGCGTCGCTGACGCGTCGCATCCAAGCCGGCCCTCACACCAGCCCGCCGCCAAACTCCGCGCTCGCTTCAAGCCAGCGCTTCCCGTAATCTATTGCTCAAGTTGTGAGCAGGAAGAGCAGGCCCACAGCACACACAGAACCCTCCCACCGTGAGTCACTCTGCCTCGAACCCGCACTGACCTCCCGCGTCAAAAAAAACAACCTTGAATCAATGTTCTGCAAGCAGAGACTAATCCAATCACGGCCAGGCCAGGCTGGCAGAAGGCAGAGCCGGTGATGGCAAACCATTTCAGTCCTCTGTTACTTATCTAAAACGCTTCACAATCAACGGTTCCAAGAAATACTCGCGTTGTAATGCTTCCAGCTAGCACCCATAATCGCTGTTGAGTTATTGTACATATAGGGTAATTGCTTGAGGCATGTCGTTTATGATTTAGGTCCAATATTGATAGAATAGCCTTTACTGCAAAGACTGCTTTGAAGTATAAAATGGAAAACAGGGTTTTGACAACGGGCCAGTCACAATTAAAAGAGAGAAGTCCATATTTTCCCTTCTGATGTTTTATATAGCCTATAAAAGTGCTGAAAGAGAGATGGGGAATTATGAACGAAATGCCACAATAAGACAGCTCACGCTGATACCAGAAGGTGATAGGCTGCTTGTCGCCGGGGTCTTTGGCCCTTAGAGACAGGATCCATTAATGTTTTACAGCAGATGGCATAGTAGACAGCATGCATTTCTGTGACTGTCAATGGAGGGTTCCTTTAAGTTACTGCTTGAAATCCACCGTGGGGGAAACAAAGTTAAGACAGACAAGGTATGCATTAATCTTGCATTAGAGAAGAAATAAAATTGAGAAAAAGCTTAAAATACAAACAACACAGTATATTTACATTTATCAGACACTTTTATCCAGAGCAACAGTTGACATTTCTTTACATACAATCCATTTATACAGCTGGATATTTTACTGAAGCAATTCAGGTTAAGTACCCAGGCAGTGCTCCACCAGGGAATTGAACCAGCAACCTCTCTGTTACAAGTCCAGTTCCCTAACAATTACACTACACTGCCACCTAATACAGCTTTAATCCATCCCCACTATGTCTTCCCCACCTGTTTATTTTTTGCTCTTTCTTGGAATTTTTAACAATATGGTCAGTCATTAAAAAAACAAATTATTTAACCTTTATTTAACCAGGCAAGCCATTAAGAACAAATTCTTATTTACAATGGCGGCCTGTTTGAACAATAGACACAAATTAACCCAGAAAATAAAGGAAAACTGAAAAATTTGCTTGAATATCAAATGCAACAAAACAATGCTGTTGTGTACAGTCCACTGGTGCCAATTTGGTGTAGACAATGAGCAATGAAAGGTGTCCTTACATTATTTACTGATAAGCCACCCTGTAAATTAAATACATAAGTAAAAAAACAGATAAAATAAGCTAAAAAATATATATTATTTTAACAACAAGAACAACAATAATAATAATAATAATAATGATAATGATAATGATATCAATATCATCATCATCATCATTGTCATCGTCAAGATCATGGAAAATAAGCTCCCACAATTGTTCTTTTACTTTCAGCATGAAAGTTTGAGTTATATCTTGTTTTAACTCTTTAAGATTATTAACACTAAGGGCTACATTTAAAAAAAGCAGTCATTACAAGATTGCAATATCTAAGTCAGATTTACTAAATGGTTGCAGTGGGTCAAATTGCTAATAGGATGTAATTTGCTTCTTCACTGGCTCCCTATTGCAGCACACCCCAAAAAAAACACCTAACTTTTCCCTCCTTGTGTTTACAGTTATGGTTTGCAGCTGCCAACGATTATGTCTATTACTGTATCACGACACTGATCTCTGGCACGGACTATGATTAATCTTACCATGTATTAATGCACATTTTGCAAGTCGCTCTGGATAAGAGTGTCTGCTAAATGTCTCAAATGTAAATGTAAAATGACTTTGCAACAGTGCAAAGGACAGATAAATATTTAACCTCTTAACTGCTGGCCGTCTGCATCATGTAACGTGTTCTTTTTCGAATATCATGGTTAAATGTTCAAAAAATATTAACTTGTATTATATGCACAGATCGGGTGGAATTTTGTCTTTCAGGAGTGTACGCCCAGTCAACTGGGATGTGACCAACACAATCCCGTCCCGATTCAAGGCAGGGTACTCTAGGAGAAAAGCTGCTCCTTACCTTCGGTGCAGTCTAGAAGTCCCAAAATATGACGGATCACTGATAATGTGGTCATCCTGATCACCGTAAGGGTTGACCGCTCAAAAGTAGCAAATCTGTTTGGCCACAAGAGCAAGCCAAATTGAGAGAGTTCCACGTTTTACTATGTGATTCCTATCGCCAACCACAGCAAAGATATCATTCTCCTGGGTTTACGAGACAGGCAAGAATGTTACACATAAAATTTCCTCATGATGGTAAATCTTTGCTACAAAATAAGCCCACTCCTGTCATTCTCTGATAAGTATTAGCCAAACAGCCCCCCTGAATGTCCAACCAACGCCACCAGTAATATGATCATGTGGCATGATCCAGTGGCATAATCGATACTACTTCCTTGCATATATGCTGAAATTGGACCAGGGTTCGCGCCAATGGGATATCCTTTAGAATGATATAAAGTTTCCTTTGGTTTGCATTTACTATCATGAATGGGCTCCTGCACATCGTGCTGAAGACACACACAGCGGTGCATGCGATTGAAGTACGCACTTCAAAGTTTTGTAAAACTTTGTTTAAACTTTTCTCTTAGTTTATTTGGATTTATTATTTGGTTTTACAATGCCAAAAGCCCCAAGGAAGACCCTGCCCCTTACAGATTGTACATATGCAGTATGTATAGAACATAGTATACTCAGTATAGAATGTATATCAAATGTATTTCCAAGGACTGTCAATTCTTGGAGAGTTATCAAAGTCATTTAAGTTTGTCGTCATCTGTGTAGAAATTCATTTAAAAAATCTTAATTATAAAGCAGGAAAGCACTTTTTTATCAGAGCATGGAGTTTATTAACAACTGGATGGATCCTTACTCAGTACAATATGTGATTTATAAAAAGTGAATGATCTCCAATAGCATCAGGGGTATTATAAGAGAAACAGCTCTGATGTGGCTCAGAACCTCCACTCCCTAGTGTATAGGTAAGCTATTTTATCTCTGCCTGGTATAGTCTGAAACACAACATTACTAACACCATGAAAATCCATCTCCCTATATTAGAAATAGCATGCCACAAAGCATTTCTGAATATTATTTCCCTGTGTAGCCCTGAATGTGATGCCATTGCAAAGATTTATCTAAAAGTTTATCTGTGCCTAATCTTTCTGATATAATGCAACTACAATGAGAAAATACGGGACTTAGGCCTGTAAGTTTAAATATGATTTTTTTAAAGGACATGTTGTTTGGGAATCAGTAGGTGGTGCAGTTTCCATGGCAGGACCTTGATGGCCTCTTTGTGTAACTGATAGGAAGGAATTGAACAAGTAACTTTTCTGTTTAATTTTATTTCATATTGCTGACACAGCAGTGATATTGGTCTTGTCTTTTGCCAAGAGCCATTAGGGGTTTTCTAGAAATGGTTGAAAGGACTATACATTTTTTCCATTAAAAAATTAGACTTATTCATTTGAAAAATGCTGGGATTAAACACAATAAAGAGTGATGTATTGCAATTGTCCTTCCGTAGACAATGCTAATGTAAACATTAAACCACATTTTGTCCGGTATTTCCTTTTGCTGGCTGACCACTGTGATAATATTTCCAGTAAGGCGCACTGTAATGAAAATCACCCAGGAAAGTGGACCGGGTTTCTAAAATAGACACTGAATTAGAACCAGACCAAGACGATCTTAGAAAGATCACATATTTTAAATAATTAAAAATACAAGCATGTCCATACATTTATGAATCTAAATGTTGGCCATTATGCAATATCAAGCTGCATATTAATTGACCTGCCCGGTAAAATAAAAGTGAAAAAATCAAAAATCAAAAGGAAAATAATTTCACATTGGAGGGTGGGTCAAGGAATAAAACCAATAAATAACCCTCTTAAAAGTATCGGCTAGCAAATTCCGACCTTCTTGTGAGTGCACCTCTCATGTGATAATATTTCACTCGTGAGCTAAGAGACCTCCCTTTGACAGGTTAAACGCCACGCTGTGCAACCTTGTACATATCCCAACGTGGCTTTGATCTATATAGCATGCTATAAAAAACACCCTGTACATAGGAAGCATGACCAAGCGTCCCCGTGCTCTCAGCTGTAAAACCAACACCATCACAACAACCGACACTAAATGTGACCATCCCTGACCCAGCCAGGGTCTCCTTCTTCCCAGGCCCAGAATTACCAGCCCGCATACCTCCCCCCACCATCCCACGGAGCCACAGGCAAAGTTCAAACAGGGGGCTTACATTAACTGTACTGCAGGTACAGCAGGTATGCTGCACAGACCACAGAACAAGACAGGCTTTTTTTTATTGGTACGATATGCAAGTTCTTTAGACTAGGCACTTTGTTGGAGTGCAAGAGGTCATGTGTGTGCGTGCGTGCGTGTGTGTGTGTACTTAAGATGACTAAGTAATAAGCCATGAGTTTTGTATAAAAATAAAAATAAAGTTTTCTAACATTCACTTACAGGATGAAGTGTTTCAATCAGGGGAGCCACAAAAGTTAGACTTTGATGACATCAGATGGAAAAGTAAAAAAAAAAATATAGAAGCCTTGATTCATTAAGCTTTGTTATTACATAAAATACAGTTTCTGGAGGTAGTTTCTGCGTTGAAAATAGCCCCATTACAAGAGGTCTTGTCTTCAGTGGGATCTTGATTTCTTCTCTGGGTTGCCGGGGAAACGCCCTGTCTGTAGAGTGCACGTGCTTTCGGGGAATCCTTTGAACTGCGGGATCTTTTGAACTTTGCATATCTTTAAAGATGAAACACATGAAACCACAGGCTATTGGGTTTTCAGGAATGGGGGAAAAAATGACAACTTTGGTCTGGAAATTAATAAGTCTAAATCAGTGCCTTGCCCTGTAAGTGCACTGGTTTTGTAGATTTTGCATGACATTACATGCGTTTATGTATTATAGATGCTTCTTAACCAGAGCAACGCACATATATAATAAGGCTAGATGAACAACAGTATAGACACAGAAACCTTTAACTCAGTTGAAACAAAAAATCATTGTACAAAACAATGCTACGATAATGATATTGTCCTTCATATATTTATGTTCCAAAAAAACAACCTCTCTCTCCACTTTGTATTACAGGTTTTGTGGCACAAATCTTAGCGATGACAATGATTGGACTGCAGGCATACTGTTCAGTGGCTCTAATGATGATTCCCTAGCCACGTTACTGCACTCTTATAAGTCACTTTAGATAAAAAAACACCCACCTAATGACCAATGAAAAATGAGTGCTGAATCGAATGTGAGCGATAACCAGTGGCCAGTGTGTGGAGATGAGCAGAGGTGAGATTCGAATATTCTGGTAATGCTGAGTGGAGCATCAGCATTTCGGATAAGCTGGAGGAGCCTGGAGGCACGTGAAGGGATGGCAGCAAGGAGAGGATTATAACAGTGCAGATGAGAAAATGCAAGGGTCTGAATGAGGAGATCTGTTGAGCAGGGAGTGAGAAATAGGCAGTGGTGGACAAAGTACACAAACCCTTTACTTGAGTCAAAGTACAGATACCCTGATAAAATATTACTCCAGTAAAAGTAAAAAGTCCTACATTTAACCCCATTTGCCTTTGAAATGTAGGGGAGTGAAAGTAAAAAATAAAAGAAAAAATGGAAAAACTGAAGTAAGCACATTGAAAAAATTACTTAAGTACAGTAATTAACTTAGGTAAAGTAAATGTACTTCGTTACTGTCCACCACTGGAAATAGGCAGATCTTGTAGCTGAGTGTTGTAGCGGAAAAATCGATAGCTTTTTGCCACTGCTACTCTGTTCTTAGCAGATGACTGACAGCTGTTTTTCTGTCTAGCTGTGCCTCGGCTCTCAGTAGTCTGAGGCCCAGACGGCGTTGCGTTATGAAGGGTGAAGTGTTTCGGGTGGGTGGACACTTGGCTGGGAAGTAGAGCAGCTCGGGTTTTGGCTAAGTTCGGTTTTAGATGCTGATAACCATCCAGTTCAGGATGTTGTTAGGAAGTGTTGCGATGTGTGATGCACTTTTGTTTACCAGCGGGAGGTGGGGAAAGAAAGGGTTGGCGTCATTAGCGCAGCAAAAGCCCAAGCATCGATCCGCAGGGGGATTCCTGTGGAAAGGCTGTGTGAAGCAGTGTAGTGCCCAGCAATTCATAATGCCTCATGATGAAAGTATGGTTCTTGAAGTGTACAGAATTATTCATTAGTGTGGAGTGTTTCAAAAGGCAATGGCCATATTGTACAGTGACAAACAGGAAAGCCAGTAGGATGGAAGAATGAAATGGAATAATTTTTCATCCATTCAATGTTGGAAAATGCATAAAATAGGAGCCAGATGGTTTGTCTCATAGATATAAAAACGTAGATGCTGCATTGGCTGCTGTTGTATGTTGCAGCGATAAGTTTGCAAGGCCGCCATGTTGGGGCAGGCAAGATCCGTCTGGACAAATGTGTGTGTATTGAGAGATGCAGACTTCCCCTGATAAAATCTATTGTAACTCGCTTAATTCTCAACCAATTTCTGTGACATTTGGCTTGTTATAAACGTGAGAAATCAAACCTTTAATTGAAGTAAAATTATTAAAAGAAAAAAAAACTGTAAACAAAAAATAAACATGTCAGAAATGTCTCATGTTTATCTTGCCTGCCCCAATATGGCAGCCGTGCCCGATGCATCTGAACAGGGTGAATGAGGCATCTACATTTTTATATCTGTGGCTTGTTCTGTTAAAACACTACAATTCAATATAACTGCACGTTTCAAAGTGGGAAAAAATACCAAATCTGGGATATAAAGTTATAAAAAAATGCTTGAATGATTATATGGCACAGATACATAAACATTTCACAGCCCCTTAAATACAGACATGCATCACAAGCAATACAGTACAATGTATTCAGTATAATATAATGAATAACAGGGCGATATGGGCTGAATGGCCTGTTCTTGTCATTAAGTGTTACATTGTTATGTTCCACATACTGATCGGCAGCATTTCAAGTTGCCCAGCAATATGACATCCATGCAAAAAAGTTGTGCAGCTTTATCCCGATATCTCAACTCATTTCAGGTTATTAAATTATTCAGGATTGAAATTACAGATGGGATGAATTATTTTTAATAACCATTCTGACATGGAAGTGGAACCTTGAGTGTAGTTTTTTATTGATTGGATATGAAGCAAACTGCCAAAATAAAGGCAAAACTGGGGCCTCCTGGGTGGTCTAGCGGTTACAACGTTCAACGCTGGCCACTGCGACCGGGGTTCGATTCCACCGGCCAACGCCAGTATCGGCTCTGCCCGAGAGTGCCACTAGGGGCCACAATTGGCTGTCCAACCCAGGGTGGGGGGAGGGAAGCCAATGCGAGTTCGCTGGGTATAGGAGTGGCCCTGTGCGTGCATACCGGAGTTAAGGTGATGGCTTGGCGGGTTCTGGCTTGGAGGAGGTGGTATCAGGACTATGGCAGTGAACTCGTAAGATATATGAGGGAGTGGGATAATTGACGTGAAAAGGAGGGTGTAACTGGATACTAAAACATAGGGAGAAAAACGGGGAGAAAACAACAGATCTTTGTTATAGAGTGTGAATCCCACGAGGGCTGGAGATATAATGCTTTGTTTCTTTGTAGTTTAATTTGCTTCTTCTTGTCTCTCCGTATCAATTTCGACCAAGGACTTACTACAGTGTGCAACTTTCCAATTTGGTGCATGGTGCATGGTACTACAACCGTGACAGGTGAGTCTGAGGATTTTGTGTATATGTCTTTTATTGCTTGAGAGCTTTAACATCTTCCCAGCTCACTGCTTCTCCTGGCCAACAAAACTAAACATCAAACTTGATGGTACAGAGACAGGTGTGCTACTGCCTGTATTATACGTAAAGGTAACTGGCAAAATAAAGGCAACATGTTGGGCAACCCAGCTGGGTCACTCAAGTGGCCCTGGCTTGGATGAGCCCCAAATGGACACTCGCGGTACTGCAAATTGTTGCCTTCATTTTGGCAGCAAAAATCCAAAGTGAAACATCTAAACACGAAAAGCAATGTACAGAAATCGCAAATGTTGTGCTATGGGCATTGAAGCATTTGAGGGGTTGAACTCTATGTGGATCACTGCACTTCTGCTTCAGTACAATATCAAATTCTGTGCAAACTACCCAGGGGCTGGCTAACAAATCCATTGCTGTTCTATAAGCCAAAGACAATTTGGCTCACCGACAGCAGAAAATGACTGTGTCACAATTCCACCAATGAAATAAGAGCGTAATAAGGGTCAAAGGCAGGTGAGAGAGGCTATAGCTATGAGGTTTGAGGGGGACTCGGGTCCTGGCCACTCCTCTCAACTGTACAACCACAACATCGGACTTTCAAGCGATAGCCACCGTGTCCGATAGGCTCATCAACTCCAGAGCCTCTCCATAAATCTCTTCCAAACATTTTCAGAAGGAGGCCGACCGCATTAAAGGGGAGCGGGTTGTGGCGAAGTCGGTATCCACTCTCAGCCCTCTCAGTAAATGAGACCTCCTGTCACTGATTACACTGATTTACCGCGCTGTCAGGGTAATTACAGCTGCCAGCCAGCAATCACGCTCCCAGGAGAATGAGATATGGAGGCCGTCGCGCAGACAAAGGGCATGAACACGGTCCAGGTGAACGTTTGGTCTTATGAGCAGAGCGTGGCGCTGAATTAGCACTGTAACGGGCTCTGGTGCTGTGAGCCGGAGGTTTGAGAGTTGGGTGGGTGGATCGGCTCTGTGCCTTCAGGGCAAGGTGCTTTGCCTTGCTTGCTCCAGCATGAGCCCATTCATATAAATAGGCTACAGGGTTTGCGAGATAAAACATTTAAATCACCTAAACAAGCAGATTAATAATCTATAACAACAACTCCACAAGGGATAGAGGAGGTTTTGAGTTTGAAAAGCAAGATTAAATTGTATTTAGTAAGTAAACATAGGGTACATATTTGTAAAACATTTTTTTATAAATACATGTTTTGCCTTACAATATTACTTTTTTAATATTTTAATTTTATTTTTTTCCCGTTTTTCTCCCAGTTTGGTTGCCAATTAAACCCTCTATTTGTTTCAATTCCCCACCCCCACGAGTCCGTCGCCCGTCCTCCGGGAGCGAGACACACATTCCTGGTTGAGTGTTCCCGCCTCTTCCGAGATGGGAAGTCTTCCACGGATGCCTTAACCTTCTCCTCGACGGACTCGTGCCGGCTCTCCCTCCCCCTTCCCCCGGAGGCGGACAGCCAAATGCCGCCTCCGATCGGACTGACGACCAGGGCCGGTCTGGTAGAGACGCGGGTTTCGATCCGTGTCCCTGACGGGCAGTGCACACCACTCCGAAGCGTGGTGTGTTAGACTGCTGCGCCATCCGCCAGGCCATATTACTTTTTTATATGTATAACCTAGTAGGAGCTTTAAATGATTTACAGTTTAGTTTTTAAAAATCTCAGGGAAAGGTTGTTTGGATGTATGAAGCACGATGTCAAATAGATGGCAATTTACGACAAGGCCTGGTCAGCTCGATTGAACAAACCAAAAACCCACCCTCTTGACATGTTTTTTTGAGTGGCAGGTGATGTGTTGCTGTTGTTTGTTTTTATTTATTTCTGAAATGTTATCTTTACCCTTTTCCCCCCAGTGCCCTCTGTTAATTTCATGGTTTTCATTCCTGTTGCAGTCGCCTCCACTTGATATTCACACTTGGAGATCTTTATCTGTTTTTCTTACTGCTTTAATATGACGCTCCAAAACGTCTCAGCCGGTAAGCATTCCTCAGTGTCTTTGACCTTGGGGCCCTGAGATTATCCCCATTTCACATTTTGTGACAGCAAATGACTTCTTGGCTAGACATTGTTCTCACTGCTTTTGTCAGACGTTTGCCATAAATTCCACCGAAGGCACAAATGGCAAATTAAGAGGAAGCTTCTAGCTCCAAGCAGCTGTCCTTCATTAAGTCACTACAAAGGACGTATTTTGAAAACTTTCGAGAAGAAACTTCAATATCATTGAGTTAAAATTGTCGGTGTCTTTACAATATGAAAAAAAAATAAATCTATCGTGCAATGTAGATTCCACAAAAGGAACATTTCATGAAAATAGTTTTTGTGAAATGTCTCACACAATATGCAGAAACGCACTTGACAAATCTGCTCTTCTTCAGACAGTGATGGTCAAGTAGACAGTAAAAATAACACATAATAATAAACAGACGCCGCGCTTGTTTCACCAAATATGGACTTCTTTTGTATGGTTCATACCTCTGTGTTACTTTACAAAGTAATCCACACATCCACTGTTTTTAATGCATTCAAATAATTATTTGAAAACCCCTTCAGACACCAGTAAAAATCTGTTAAAAAACCCCAATTGAATTATGCTGTTAAGTGTGGAGGAGGTGAAACGTGGATGTATTAAAAAAGGCCAACAGATGTCCATCGATGACAAATAAAACAACATCCTTCTGGTACACTGCATACCACATAGGTTTAATTCATTTTGCACATTTTGCAACTTATCTTTATACTACACAACAAATATTACAAGGAATGCCAAAAGTACTTCCCAGTAACTTCTAAACAAGTTGCTCAGTGAAGTGGTTAATTTGGAACCTGAATGTATAATATTGAATGATGCTTTAATAGTAGCTTAGAAAAGAGTGACAATTTACATCACGCTACCACAACTCTATTCCTGTGAACTTTTTGAAACTATGTTCTTCTATCTGCAAGTTCAGCTTCCAAATAAACTTCCAGCTTCAGCGTCAAACCAGCTACCTAACATTACCTAACCAGTATAACATGCCAATCTGTATTATTGTGCCCACACAAACAGACAAGGTAGCCAGCTAACCAAGTGGCTCAGTAGCAAGCTAGGAATTAGCTAGCTATTGTTAGCTAAGCAATTGGTATTACTGTCTGATCTCTGTCACCACTACAAGTAAATGAGTTAATCCAGCAAGTGATGTTGCCCAAAACAATTGCTTTATGAACAACCCAAAACACAGAAAACTATTATAAATAGAGTACAAAGTTCTATCCTTTATAAGAACTAACCTAAGCGGGTCGACTGACTAATCTAATTTAGGTAGCTGCTAGCACACTTAATTGCAGTGTGAATGGCATTGGGAGGAAGTAACGTTTGCCATTCTGTATAATTATCCTAATTGTATAATTGATCATTCACACAAATCATTTAAAACAAGAGACTGTTGAAAAACATGGCAAAAATAGAAAACATAAAAACATCAGGGATTGCCATGATCGCAAAGTCTATCACTCGCACTGCCCCATTAGTGTGAACAGTGGCACGGCAGTGAAAAATCGTCACAGTCCAAAGAAATGAAAATGAAATTCAATACAGTTTACATAATTACCGTCAAAGAAATACCATTCACCAAATTTTAGTTCCGAATTTCTGCTGATGAGTAAGAATGGCATGGAGGTATCCAAGACAAATGACAATGACTCAGCATGTGTTGAGGTTGTTGGTTGCATTGCAGACAAATTAAAAGAATACGCTGGTAGGGGCACAAAAGGCAAATTGCACCGACTGTGGCACAGATGTATCTGAGAGAGATCGTGTGGTTACATACTGTGTACTTTTCTGAAATTGGGTTCTCACTTCATTGTTTTACCGCATAGGCTAGAATTGGTTATGTTTTTTAAATTTATTTTTGTTTCCGATTTTTCCCCGTTTTTCTCCCCAATTTGGAAGCCAATTATACCCTCTATTTATTCCTATTAACCCTCCCCCACAAACTTGCCGCCCGTCTCTACGGGGCAAGCTTCTCCCAGAGGCCAGCGATAATCCGCCTCCTTCGAGACAGAACTCACCGACCCCCTTTCTGGCGACACCCTTACGTGCTTCACAGCAAGTTTGTGCCAACCACCCTCCCTCCTCCCTCAGGAGCGGACAACCAAATGCCGTCCCTGATCAGGGCTAACGGCAAGGGCCGGTCTGGCAGAGACTGGTTTTGAACCACATCCCTGCTAGGCAGATCACACTCGTACAGGACCAGCCAAATACGCGTGCTTTAAACCACAAAATTGGTTATGTTGAGCACACAAAGATCCATTCTCACAAGTGTGCAATTCCTTGAGTGGATCAAGTCTGGAGAATGTATTGAGGACCAGTGCAGAGGGCTCCTCACTAGAACCGTTTGATCCAAAGCCCGGTGTGAAGCGCTGGCTGTCCTCAAGAAAAAAAGAAGCACTAAACTGAACTACACTGACTGGCCAAGTGACACCGATATTTTAATGATTGGTGACATTGGCTCTGAGTCTGATGGATACATCTGATCACTGTTCATAGTTAACAAGCATACTGTGTTGAAGACAGCAGACCGTTTTTGCAGACAGAATAGGCAGTGTTGAAGACAGCAGACAGTATGAAAGAGAGAGCAGACAATGTGGAAAACAGAGCAATGTGAGGCAGCCCTAGGAGATGAAAGTGGCAGTTAAAAAGTAAGTGAGCGATATGCTTATAATTATTTTGTATTTAGTTTGCGTTTAGCATGCATAAAAATAAATGTGGCTCCTAAAAATGTGACTTGGCTCATACTTTTTTAAAACTTTTGTCTTCTTGGGTACATTTTGTGTTTGCCCTGTACATTATGAAGATCGTTATAATAGTAGTAGTTATGACTGCTGGTAGCAACATTTATAATGTATATGGCACTATACAAGGCACTCATAAGGCAGTTGAAAAATATTACCCCAAATTTTCCTTTGATTTGAAAAATGTTTTGTTCAAAAATGATCAGTGATCTGCAGGAGTGTTTAAAATTTGGCTGGCATCTAAAGAGATAGTGTTTCAAATACATATTTGACCCAAGTCTGATGGCTAACTGTAGCTTCCTAGTTATGAAGAAACCATGATACTACTTACAACTAGCTTGTGACCAAAGTGTACATCTCAATCATGTACTGAACCTTAAAAAAACACATATATTACATACACAGACACTCTCTCTCCCTCCCTCCCTCCCTCCCTCCCTCCCTCCCTCCCTCCCCTCCCTCTCCCTCTCTCCCTCCATCTGTCCCTCTTTCTCTCTCCCTCCCTCTGTCCCTCTCTCTCTCTCTCTCTCTCTCTCTCTCACACACACACACACACACACACAGTGACCAAATTATGAAATCATCAAATAAATTTATTAAGATTGCATTTCTCCAAGATAACAAACTGGCTGATGGGTAATTTTAGTTCATTTTCTAGCTAAAATTAATTCAGAAACAAATCCAGAGAAAATATCATCATGTAAACACCTACAAATGATAAAATGTGCAATATTATTCTCCATGTTCTGTAGAACCTCAAAGATGTGGGCTGACTGGTCAACCGTGAGGGGTTTGAAACCGGAAGTAGAATACACACTTCCTGGGCCAACCTCCTCTGTCTGGGATACACCGTCTTTATCTATAATATCCTGAACCATCTCGTTTCTAGGACTGCTTTTCTTTCAGCAAAACTATCTGGGATAAGGCTCTCCAAACACAAGCCAGTATTAAAATCTGTACTGAATTAAACCCCTTATGTTTGTCAGTGATACATACATGTTTTGATATCTATTGAATATCTAATTATTTAGGAGTCTAAAGCATTGGGTAGGTCCCAAATCCAAGCACACAAAAAATATCCATGAATGTGCTTGACTAACCACCAGCTATATGCTGGGGTTTGTTGGGCAACCTTGACTTCAAGCACTTAAGACAGAAATTCCAAAAAGTCACAAAGTATGGGGGTTTGCAGTAAAATACATTCCGTCAGAGAGATGTATCCGAATGTTCCCAGGTGCATGAGGTATTCCCTTTCCATTTCCTCAGTCCTTAGGACGTACACCTGCACCCATATGCTAATAGCTTTGGGTCTTAATCCCTCCTGGGAGTGGTCTGCTTTGTCCCAGTGTGGATGCATGTGTTCCATCTGCGTCCCACGGTCTCCAGAGAATATGGTGTTCTCTCAATGTTCTAGCTGTGATCCAGCCGTCGCAGCTGGAATCGAGCGCATCACTGCAATGAGAACTCCAGCAGGATGTGCCACTCAACCCGACTCAAAGCATAATCTGAATTCCAAGCGGAAAATAAGAGGCCAGTCAAACAATGAAGTAAATCGGTTTTGACAATCGAGTCAAATGAAAAAAGGAAACAATTCCTTAAAATGTTTTGTTTTTTTCCCCCATTTGCTTCTATTTTGACTTTGTAAACTGATGACAACCGAGTTGCTGGGATCTTAAGTGGGGCTGACTGATGATGGATGCATCCCCAAATCCCATTATTTTCGGTTTATACTGCTTTCATCTGGAATAAAAAACACAATTCTGTTGTAATATCAATTCATTCCACTGACTTCCCCAACATTTACCCTTGCTTCTTCCAGTATATTCTATCTCATAAGTCAAGTTATCCACATATACAGAGCGTACACTCTCTATACATCTGGAAAAATACAACTGCTAGAATCTCTCTGCGTACCAAATGATTGATATAGAAATGATGCCAAGTTACAACTAATCTTTCACCAATATGTCTCAAAGAATTATGTCTGGTTAGTCGGTACAGAATGCCGGGGATTGCATTCCTTACAGAAAATAATGTTTATAAGGACTGAGAATTTGTGGCCATTGCGGTCATTTCTGTGGTAAACTCTGCAATGGAACAAACTGACATACTTGATGCAGAGACAGCCCCAAATTTGGGTACATAAGACTTCCAAAGAGCATCCATCATAAAAGACAGTGAAACCATTCCAAGCATTATGAACCTGGACAGGTTTTTTATTTTATTCCAGTGACACATCAAGTTTTTCTGAAAACTGTAAAGTAGGTAGATTTGCTAGCTAGGAAAAATCAAGCTACTGAGATAACTAAATAGACTGAATCTGGATACGTTGTCTTTAAACTTTCCTGCCACTATATACAGTAGCTAGCTGGCTTGATAATCTAGTGACGTAGCAAAGTGAAATCTGAATGAGTGCAGTACCGGTAAAGGGAAATGCATTAAAGATATATTTTTGTGGGAAAAAATTATTTTCTCTATGTTTTTACTGTTGTCAAAATAAAGCAGATAAATTCTTGAACTTTAAGATCAAAACAAAGCACTGGGACTAATGCATCATTTACGTAAGATATATACAGGATGCTGGGATACATAGCAAAAAGGATTGAGTATAAATCAAAGGAGGTTATATTAATGTTATAATAATGCGTTTGTCAGACCTCACAGAGTACTGTGTGCAGTTCTGGGCACCGCACTACAAGAAAGATATAGAAGCTCTTCAAAAAGTTCAAAGAAGGGCAACTAAATTGATACCTGGTATGAAAGGTAAAAGTTATGAGGACAGACTTAAGGCACTCAATCTATTTAAGTTTAGCAAACAGAGACTTAGGGGGGATTTGATTGAGGTTTTTAAATTCCTAAAAGGGATTAACAAAGTGAACTATCAAAGCTTTTTAAGATAAGTGGGGTCATCAGAACAAGAAGCCACAGGTGTAAATTAGATAAAGGCTAATTCCGCACGGATATTATGACGTTTTTCTTTACACAGAGAGTTGTCAATGCCTGGAACAGCTTTCCAGGTTGAGTAGTAGAGGCAGAAACACTTGGGCTATTCAAGTCTAGGCTAGATGCAGTACTTTAGATTAGGACATGACGAGCCTAGATGGGCTGAACGGCCCATTCTCATCATTATGTATTCTTATGTCCTTATCCTTATACAGAAACATTTACAGAAGAGTTGTGCAGAAAAACGTTCTGAGTAATTGTTTTTCATTTTAGGTCGGACAAGTGAGAGTGAAAAATTGATCTTTCCTCTACAGCTTTACGAGCTGACCTAAACGATAATCTTGCAAGATGACAACTATTGGCTCTGTTAGAAAATAGATCTTGATGGTGCGATAGGCTACCGTGCTGTCCAATGGGATGTGCCTGTACATTACACTGTTTGATCCCAACTAAATAAAGACAAGCTTGCTTATTGGCTTGCTTATTGGCATGTTTTACATATAATCACTATTGTCTTTCAATGCTGGGAGGTGGTTTTCCATATAATTACGACAATATGAACAGATCAAACAGCTTAGTTTTCTCCCAAACAAGCCCTAACACAGACTCAGTATATGAAGGTCATCCACCATCTAGGTTTACCAATACATTTTCCCAGAAATGTCCGGATATCATTAGCACTTCATTCAAGTAAACACTCCTCCAGTTCAAAGCAATACAAGCTGATGAAAGACATTACACTTTCATGTGGGAGCAGATGAGTGATGGCGTTCCTACAGCGAAAACAAAAAAAACTAGAGCAGCATTACATTTGAAAGAAACCTTCAGATGTCAAGCAGATGATGGTGATGATGATGATAATTTCATCATATGCTCACATATTAGTTCTGTGTGCTTGTGTCTGCACGTGTGTCTGTGTGTGAGAGAAAAACTGCAGAAACAAAGCTGTTTGGAGAGAATGTCCACTGAGAAAAGTGTGAATACAGATGTCCAGACTCACTGCATGTGCACTTTCAGCATAATGCCTGGGACCACATCTACTTAAAACAATGGAGACACCCTCGGTCATATATACTCAGTACTGCTCCCCCTTACCTCCAGTCACTCATCACTCCCTACACCCCTCCCAGACCCCTCCGCTCCGCCTCCTCTGGTAAACTGACTGTCCCTTCCCTCCGGGCGCCTGGCAGCCGCTCCTCGCGGTCTCGCCTCTTCTCTGTCCTGATCCCTCGCTGGTGGAACGACCTTCCGCAATCGGTCAGGACCGCGGAATCACTTGCGATCTTCCGCAAGAGACTCAAAACCCACCTCTTCAGACTCCACTACCACTGAACTCTGTCCATCTAGCTAAATTATCTTCACCACTGTTAGGCTAACTATGATTGTTCCTACCATGTATTCATGCACATCTTGTAAGTCGCTCTGGATAAGAGCATCTGCTAAATGCTTAAAATGTAAAATGTAATATATTGTAAGAAAGACTCTCTTTTTTCATTTAGACTCCCTTGATTTCTGGGAAATTTGGACAAGAATTATTGTGACTTCCTGCAGACGGGTGTGGCTCTCCCTCCAACATGGGAACAGCGATTTCAACCCTATCAGGTCCTTTGATCACAAAGCCAGCGAATGTCTGGAGTGGTGATGACTCTATTGTGACTGGGTGGACAGTTCCAGTGACAAGTGAGTGTGCCGGAATTAAATACTGGAATGGTAAGATATTAAATTAGTTTACAACTCAAAACAGCGCAGTGCAGACAGCATGTTATATCTCACACTGTAAATGCCCCATACAATCCAGAATTACCAGTTATACTGGGGCTCAGGGCTATTCAATTCCAGGCCTTGAGGGCCACTGTGTCTGCAGGTCCTAATTAGCTCACCTCTTGGACCAAGGAGGTGAACTAATGATCAAAATCAGGTGGTGTAGTGTGTGGTTTGTATTCCTGCAGACAATATGACCCTAGAGGGGTGGAAGAGCCCTGCTGTAGCTCCTCAACACACTTTTGTGAAAGGAAAATGTTCAGAAATCTAACTGTTGACTATCCATTGCCATTAAATATATTTTATTGTGTAATATTGATATTATGTAATGCACCCAATGGGGTCAGCTCCTGAATCCTGCCCAGTACCTATGATTCAAAGCAGATCCAGCCAATTTACTGTCTAATTAAGGATCTGGAACTTCTTACAGTTTTTGTACAGTGCCCAGTTTTTGTAAACTCAATGCAGGGCCAGATGTCTCCTGACCTCCCCCAAAACTATAGTTACAGTATAGTATATTAAACCCAAAAGGTTGTAAGTGAGAGATGATCATTGGCAAAAGTTGAAGACAATTAAGTTAGGGAAATTAAATTAGGAAAATTAAACCCGTTCCTCTGTTGAAAATAAGCTGTTTGGTAGTTGATTCAAAGAACGTTTGGTTGCCCTCCCAGTGGTGAGTACAATGTTTGTACATTTACATTTGTACAACATTTACCGGACCATAGCAGGTATTAAAGTATTGTGTGGAATACTTGCCAGTACATAGGTAAAGATAATGATCAAGGTGGCCATGTGAATTTCTAGTTTTTTTCCCAGCTTTTGCCAACCACTATCTCTCACTTAAAACATAGTTTTTGTGTTTCATTTCTATACTTTTTTCACTGGAAGGTAATCTAATCATACTTACATACAGATGTTACCCATAATGGTTTATTTGACTAGTAAATACGGTGGGTTACACTTAATTTATTAATGTTGTACACAAGCACTGCTTAAGTAATCCTGCCTGCAAATGTATGGGCTATTCTCCCTTCCCTGAGAAATACGATGGGCTCGTATTTCACACATCAGATTTATTGAAATTTAGGGGTGAGAGATATCTCCCAGGTATAGTGGGAGTAGAAACAGATTCACATCCATTATACTCAATATTCTTAGTCTCAACAAACCTTTTTGTGATGCATGAAATGCAAGCCCCACACTTCTGGGATTTTACTCGACAGTATGCGCATGTGTGCGAACAAGATTTATGAAAGCTATACATTTAGTTTTTATTAGGTTGTATTGCAACAATACTCAGGGAAGTGAGAATAGTCCATACATTCACTAAAATACATAAGCAGTGCTTAAAATCACAGTTTTGGAGCAGCTATAAGACCATTACACAAATCAAACCATGTTTTTTGGGGGGTAAGTGTCACGGGGCCGGTAGATGTGGAACCAAATGCGGGTGAGAGAGAGAGAGAGATCCGGAAGCAGTGACGCGATTAAAGCCGATTTTAATGCTTAATCGCACAGGACAGAAAACAAAACAGTGTCTGAACAAGACACGTAAAAATATAAATAACCAAACCAAAAGCAACAACGAGAAAAACAAAACACAACTAGCGAAACTGAACAATCCAAAACGTATACTAAACAACACGTAACAAAGCTAAACATAGGCTTACGAATAAACAAACAAGAAAACACGAACACGAACAAGAACAAGAAACACGAAAGCTTTAGCGAGCGAGAGACAATTGGCAACAATAGTACAGAGAACAGAAACACAAATCTAGCAAAATGTCCAAGCACTGAACAACGAGAATCCCGGAGTATAAATGTTCTCACGGTAAATTGTTTCCAGCCGTCGGTAATGACCTGGCTAGATTCTTGGCATTCCTCACGCTTCTCCTAATAGCTTGATTCGTGACAGAACCCCCCCCCCTAGGACCGACTCCCGACGGTCCAGGAAGAGCCGCTTGCCGAGCTTTAAACTCCCGGATGAGACCGGGATCCAGGATCTGTTTGGCCGGGAATCCAGGACCGATCCGCCGGTCCGTATCCTTCCCAGTCCACCAGGTACTGGACCCCTGATTGCACTCGGCGGGACTGGAGGAGACGCCGAACGGTGTAAGCCGGATGACCGTCGATGAGACGAGGAGCCGGGGGAGTTCTTGCCGGCTGAGTGTGTGCCCCAATGAGTAGAGGCCGAAGGCGGGAGACATGAAACGTGGGATGTACCCGGTGCATCTCCGGAGGCAACAAGAGGCGGTAAGCCACCGGATTAACCCGGCGAATCACTTTGAACGGCCCCACAAAACGTGGAGCCAGCTTGCGGTTTTCTACCTTGAGAGGCAGGTCCCGGGAAGATAGCCAGACCCTCTGACCAGGACGAAAGGTGAGCCCCGGACGACGGAGGCGGTTGGCCTGGATACGGTTCTGTTGAGTGGTGCGCTCGATAGCTTGCCTAGCTCTTTTCCAGACCTGTCTGCAACGCCTTATGTGAAGTTCCGCTGAAGGCACCCCAGTTTCACTCTCCTGGTCGGGGAAGATAGGCGGTTGGTAGCCAAACTGGACCTCAAATGGCGACATCCCTGTGGTGGAGCAGCGAAGAGTGTTGTGTGCATATTCGGCCCATGGGAGGTTGCGGCTCCAGGACATGGGGTTAGATGATGAAAGACACCGCAGGGTCGTCTCCATGTCCTGATTGACCCGCTCCGTCTGCCCGTTGGACTGGGGGTGGTAACCCGATGACAGACTGGCCGTAGCCCCGATGAGTGTGCAGAAGGCCCTCCAGAACCGGCGGTAAACTGTGGTCCCCGGTCAGACACGATGTCGGTGGGAAGGCCGAACACCCGAAACACGTGTTCGACCACCAGTTCAGCGGTCTCCTGGGCTGAGGGTAGTTTGGGCAGGGCAATAAAACGACAGGCCTTGGAGAAACGGTCCACCACCACCAAGACCGCGGTGTGACCGTGTGAGGAAGGTAGCCCTGTAACAAAGTCCATCGATATGTGAGACCATGGACGGCGGGGAATGGGTAGGGGGTGGAGTAGTCCTTGAGAACGGGTCCGGGGGTTTTTGTTTTGAGTGCAAGTGTTGCAGGCTAGGACGAATGAACGAACCTCCTTCTCCATCTTGGGCCACCAGAAACGCCGACGGAGAAATTCCAGGGTGCGTGACACCCCTGGGTGTCCGGTCAGATGGGAGTCGTGACCCCATTGCAGGACTTGTTTCCTTACTGCAGAGGGAACGAATAAGCGGTTAGGTGGGAGGTCTTCAGGACCTGGTTCCGCTTGTGAGGCTTCACGAACAATAGTTTCAATGCCCCACTGGATCGGGGCGATGATGCGGCTGGGTGGGAGGATAGTGTCTACTGAGGCGACGGTTTCAGGAATCTCAAAAATCCGGGAGAGAGCGTCGGGTTTAAGATTTTTGGACCCCGGACGATAAGATAGGGTAAATTGGAACCGGTTAAAAAACAGGGCCCATCTAGCTTGACGTGAGTTCAACCGTTTGGCCTGCTGTAGGTACTCCAGATTCTTATGGTCGGTCCAAACAATGAACGGGTGAGCTGAACCCTCCAGCCAATGCCGCCATTCCTCCAGAGCTCTCTTTACAGCCAGCAGTTCACGGTCTCCAATGTCGTAATTGCGCTCGGTGGCAGTCAAGCGATGGGACAGGAAGGCACATGGGTGAAGCTTGTTGTCAGGTTGTAATCGTTGAGAAAGAACAGCTCCAATCCCAGTGTTGGAAGCGTCAACTTCGACCACGAAGGGCAGAGCTGGGTCCGGAATGGTTAGGACAGGTGCCGAGGTGAAGCGCTGTTTAAGATGTTGGAAGGCTTGTTCGGCTTTGGGAGTCCAGATGAAGTCCTTAGCCTTCCCCCGGGTCAGGTCGGTGAGTGGCGCCGCCACTGTTCCGAAGTCCCGAATGAATCTCCGGTAGAAATTGGCGAAGCCAAGGAAACATTGCACTTGTTTAATCGAGATGGGGCGTGGCCAGTCTCGTACAGCTTGCGTCTTGATCGGATCCATTTGAATACTGCCTGCCTGTAGGATGAAACCCAGAAATGTGACGGTGGATGCATGGAACTCGCTTTTCTCCAGCTTAACATATAATTGGTTCCGCAGGAGCAGCTGTAGGACATGTCTCACATGTAATTCGTGTTCCTGAGCGTTCCTGGAGAATATGAGGATGTCATCCAAGTATACGAACACAAAACGGTTGAGTACCTCTCTCAACACGTCGTTGATGAGCGCTTGAAAAACCGACGGACTGTTGGAAAGACCGAACGGCATGACGAGGTATTCATAGTGCCCTGTAGGTGTGTTGAAGGCCGTCTTCCACTCATCTCCTTCCCGAATGCGCACCAGGTTATATGCACACCGGAGGTCCAGTTTGGAGAAGATGGTGGCCCCCTGCAGCATCTCAAATGCCGTGGACATCAAGGGCAGTGGATATCTGTTCTTGATGGTGATATTGTTCAGACCTCTGTAGTCAATACACGGGCGCAGACCCCCATCCTTCTTCCCCACGAAGAAAAACCCTGCTCCCGCTGGTGAGGTGGATGGGCGGATGTGTCCGGCGGCGAGCCGCCCTCACGGATGCAGTCGTTCATGGCCATCGTCTCGGTCGGGATAATGAAAAGATCTTGCCCGAGAGGACTGGTTCCCGGCAGCAGATCAATCGCACAGTCGTACGGACGGTGAGGAGGTAGAGTAGCTGTGTGTTGCTTGTTGAACACCGCATGGAGATCCCTGTACGCCGGAGGCACACGGGCCCAGTTCTGGATCTCTGGTTTTCGGTGTGAGGCGGCAGCAGGAGAGCGAGGCAGCAGACAGGTGCTTTGGCAGGTCAATCCCCAGCCCAGTATCTTCTCAGCGTTCCAGTCAATTTGGGGGTTGTGCTTGTTAAGCCAAGGGTAGCCCAGCACGAGAGGTAGCTGTGGAGAGTGAGTGACGAAAAGTTCAATCCGTTCGGTGTGTTCATCCCTTATGGTGATCTGGAGAGGAATAGTCCGCTGCGATGGCACCGGATCCCAAGGGCTTGCCGTCCAGAGCTGTGACTGACAGGGGGGATTCCAAGGTCACAAGTGGGATTTGTAATCGCTGGGCGAGGTTGAGGTCGATAAAGTCTCCCGCAGCTCCGGAATCAACAAGGGCGAGAGCCGAGTGCTGAGAGTTATTCCAGCGCATGGAGATGGGCAACACCAATCCAGTGATGATAGATGCCTTGGGAGTGAACACTGCGCTACTTACCACCCTCCCGGTGTGGTAGTAGCATTGGCTTTTCCCCTTAGCTCCGTACATGAATCACGATAGTGACCAAAACGCCCACAGTACAGACAGCAGTTTTCCTTACGACGACGTTCCCTTTCGGTGGCTGAGAGACGAGCTCTGCCCAACTGCATAGGTTCCTCCTGTTCGTTGGGGGTAACACGAGGCGGTGAATTGGAGGCTGATGGGATGGGTTCTGTCCGCAGGGGAAATGATGTCCGCGGTCGGGGTACGGGATAGTTATTGCGACGTTCATTGGCGCGTTCCCTTTGGCGATTGTCCAACTTGATAGCCAATGCCACAAGTTCTTCCCACTGGTCGATGTCTCCATGAACGACGAGTTCATCCTTGAGCCCTTCGTTGAGACCCTGCCGGAACGCCGCTATAAGTGCCTCGTTGTTCCAGCGACTCTCCACGGCCAGGGTGCGGAACTCAATGGCGTAGGCAGCGACAGTTCGGCCTCCCTGCTTGATCCGGAGCAGCCGGTTAGCCGCTTCACGACCCTGGACTGGATGGTCAAACACCGTCTGTAACTCGGACTTGAATCTGGCATAGCTGTTGCAGACGAGCCCTTGTTCCTCCCAGATGG
Source organism: Aldrovandia affinis (assembly GCA_029706075.1). Classification (NCBI taxonomy): domain Eukaryota; kingdom Metazoa; phylum Chordata; class Actinopteri; order Notacanthiformes; family Halosauridae; genus Aldrovandia; species Aldrovandia affinis. The sequence goes on along the minus strand of JAINUG010000183.1, from coordinate 1,055,222 downwards.
CCGTTGCCCACTGCAGAGCGGTACCGGTTAAAAGGGAAATCACATACGCTATTCGGGAGCGTTCACTGGGAAATTGTGACGGTTGGAGTTCGAATGCCAGCGAGCACTGTGTGATGAACCCACGGCATCCTGTGGGATTACCGTCGTATCGTTCCGGTGCCGGGAGACGTGGTTCACGACGTAAGCCGGCTTGGTTAGTGTCCCTGGTTCGGATGAAACTGAGAGGTGGTGGTTGCGGTTTTGTTAAGGAGTAACTCCGTGATGGTGTTGAACTGGCTGGCTGTTTGGCGGCTGAATGTGTTCAGTTGTTCCGTGAGTACAGTAATAGCCTGGTCCTGCCGTCTGATGGCTGCTTCCTGGCTTTGGATGGTACTGTGCAGGATGCTCTGGGTCCGCTCGGTCTCCGCTGGTTCCGAATTGGACTTGGACATTCTGTCACGGGGCCGGTAGATGTGGAACCAAATGCGGGTGAGAGAGATCCGAAGCAGTGACGCGATTAAAGCCGATTTTAATGCTTAATCGCACAGGACAGAAAACAAAACAGTGTCTGAACAAGACACGTAAAAATATAAATAACCAAACCAAAAGCAACAACGAGAAAAACAAAACACAACTAGCGAAACTGAACAATCCAAAACGTATACTAAACAACACGTAACAAAGCTAAACATAGGCTTACGAATAAACAAACAAGAAAACACGAACACGAACAAGAACAAGAAACAGTAAGGGCTAAAACCATTAAAACATTGAACAAAACTAAAATATGGGAAAGGTTTCACGTTGTGGCAAAATATGTGCTCCACAAGGTGTTGAATTACAATGATCAATTAGGTATGTTTCTTACTATTTTTAATATAGCAATGTTTATTCATTATTTATCCATTTTAATAGGACCAGCTAGTCCAAACAGGCACAGGCCAATGTAAAATGTAAATGTAAATGTAAATGCACAGGCAATGGAGAAAAAGGTATTGAATGGAAACTAAGATTGTAGTTGCCATTTATTGAAAGAGAGAAGACATCACTTTCAACTTGATGTTTTGATTTTCAAAACAAAGGTGGTTTGCTGATTTACAACAAACCCATCACTGAGGCAAATGTCTTGAAAATGTAGACCTAGTAGTAAGGTAGCAAACATTTTTTTTATATACGGTTGATTTGGACAACATGGTCACAACTAAAGTATAGCAGTCTAGAGAAGTCCATACTCATACAAAGTGATTTTGTTGCTAAAAACATTTATAAAAGAATTTAGAAAATCATGATTGAATCTAGTCTAGTGAACATGACCACGCATTTAGATACTGCTAGCTAGCTAATGTTAGCTACTAACAAAGAGAAACTACTAGCACCCGATTTTAGCTGTCAAAACAGCTGAGACTAGCTAGCTACCTAGCATTACCTAGCCAGACTAGCATGCCCATGTACATTATTGTATCCACGGAAACGGACAAGGTAGTCAGCTAACCAAGTGGATACGTAGCAAGCTAGATCTTAGCTAGCTATTGCTAGTTAAGTGAATGGTATACTATTTATTTTCTTATCTCTGTCACCACTACCGCCAAATTATTAAATAACTAGTACAAACATCTATCCTTTAGAACTAACCTAAGCTGGTTGACTGACTAACCTAACTTAAATAGCTGCTAACAATGTTTTTGAACTGCTAGTACTCTCTGGGTAGCATAAATGTTGTGGGGAGGTAACAGGGTTGCCATAACAGCACTTTAGTGGGCTACTGATTGCTGCCATTTTGGCTCTAATAAGTAGTAAGTCACCCTCTTGACACGGTGACAGGACAGCAACTACAGAGAAGGTGGAGATTAGTTCAAATAGTTCAATAGTGGATGTAAATTTATTTCCTGCCTTCCTTTTGTTTGGTTACTGAGATTAAGACACTATGCTGCCATGGGGCTGATACAGGAACATCATTACACAAAGCCTGTTGGATCGCAAGGTACACATACTTGACTTGGTGAACAACACCAACCAATGCCATATTTGGAAGAAATGGCAACAATACTTTGGTGCTTTCTTGTGGTTTTTGTCAGGGGACATCAGTTCAGTGTGAAAGTGCCTTTAGCAAGTGTACTGCTCGAGTTGATTGCATAAGAATTCAATGCAACAACTAAATAAAATGAATCATAACGTCTGAAATGAGAGGAGGAATTTTTCCTTTTATTTTTAGATTTGTTCAATTCAATATTTATTTGTTGTGGGTGCTTTTGGCTATGGAACTGTACGACCTTCTGCTGTTTTATGTGGAAATTTATTCATTCGACCTTTCACAACTTTCCTCACCATTACACTTTATTTTTACCACAATTCTCTTAAATCCATGATAGATATTTTATGATGCCAGCAGGCAGGGTTGGTCGGTAATTATGGACTGAGCCAGGCAGAGCCCTCACCATTGAAATGTCAGATTTAAATTCATATGCAGAAGTCCAAAACATCCCTGCCAGCCACCTGTCTTCATATATTCATTGTGTGTCTCCTGTGGTTGTAGTGTGATTGAAAGCATGCAATGCTGTAGGGATAACTGCTCTCTAAGAAGAGGTAAAACTGCCACAGCAGAAGTCCAAATTGTGGAAGAACTGAAGTCATGTCATTCTTTAAGATTTAAAAATATATATTTGACACTTGAAGGTTTACCCCCAAAAAATCACATTTTCATATATTTTCCATCTGGCAAATTTTCTAGATCTAGGAGGAAATGCATCATCACCACACAGTCTCTTTTTTTAGGATTATACACAATTCTTTCAGCATTTCAAAATATATAATACATATACAGTATATATATATATTTTTTATTTATTTACAGAAGTATTTCCTTTCATTTCAGGTGCTAGGGAACGAGGTGTAAACAGAGTAGAATTGACGGTCTTCCTTTGCCTTCCCTGCAGCAAAGGCAGATAGCCCGAGTGCAGCTGACAACTTGGTTGTCAAGGTCATTATGTTCTCATCCATCAAAACCATTGACATCCTGGAGCCCTGGTTTAAGGAAGCAAATGCTGTCAGTAAGCGCAGATCAAAAAGAGGCGCGCCCAATTCAATTTTGACGTTTAGCGACGCAAACGCACGTGTAGCTCAGCATTACTGTGGAAGGGTTTGTAATGAGTTAAAGGTGTGACCATGCACTGGCCAATCAAGACACTTCTCCCCATTCCTTTTAAATGAGTGACTGCATCACACATCCATATTTTCTCATGTCTGTTCATGTAGCGTGTGCTTGGTGGAACTCCATTATATAGAAAATATTAACCTATGTAATATGAATATATAACTTGAACACACCAACTGCAAGTGCTGAAAAAAAGGGAAGGGACAACATCAGTGCAAATGTCATTTTATGTGCTTGCACCTCTACAAAATTCCGAACTCTGCTTGTGATAGTTGGGTTTGCACAAGTGCTAGGGTTAAAACAATGTAAATAAAAATCGGGCTTCCTTTCCAATGAACTCTCTTGATTCTACCTATTGTTTTCTGATTCTGCCACCACCCTGAAAACAGAGAACACCAGCAAGTATGGTCAAACAAAAAAGTATGTGTAATCCAGTTTAACTTTTATGATCAGGACAAACAGTTTTTTAGTCAAAACAGCTTATAGGGCTTATTGTATTCTACATGGGTATGCTGATGAGTCAATTCATAATTACAATCCAGCTACAAAGAAACCTCCAGTGTCAATTAAGGCACATAATAAAGGAAGGGAACACTTGAGTAAATGAAGTGTTCTGGCGGCTCTGGTATGGTGTGGGGTGCATTTTCCTGGCATGGTTTAGGTCCACTCAACCCCTTAGAGGACAAGGTAAATGTCAATAAATACAAAGCCATTTTGAATGATTACCTTCGTCCTACGGGAGTGGTCTCTTCCAGGATGACAATGCCTCCATCCACAGGGCACGAGTGGTCCCTGAATGGTTTGATGAGCATGAAAATGATGTAAACCACACGCCCTGGCCGTCCCAGTCATCAGATGCCAACCCAACTGAACACTTATGGGAGATTCTGGAGAGGCGCCTGAGACAGCGTTTTCCTCCACCATCAACAAATCACCAAATTATGGAATTCCTCATACAAGAATGGCATTGCATCCCTCCAATAATGCTCCAGACAGTTGTAAAAATCTATGCCAAGGTGCGTTGAAGCTGTTCTGGCAGTTTGTGGTGGCCCGACACCCTATTAAGTCACTTTATGCTGGTGTTTCCTTTATTTTGGCAGTTACCTGTATTATCTCAACTGCTTTGTTTGGATTCCAGATTTGAGCGAAAGCAACTATTCCTGTAAGCCGATTAAATGTGAAACTCATGGTCTCCACCTGAGGTAACCCGCTGGGCTGTCGAACTGCCCAGTCTCTATTGACAGAACCGCATTCGGACATCGTGTACACATGGCACACAGATGCATTGTATTACGAGCATCGTGTTTTGATCGACACTTTAAAAAGAAGCATACCAGTTTGAGCTGGTCTAGCTTGGGCATTTCATGAACAAGGATAACAAATAAACAGCATTTTTTTCACAAATCAAGACTGTGGGTCTTTTGAGGGGAAGGGGGGAGGCACTGCTGTCATTCTTGCCCAGGACATAAAAGACCTCATTATAGTAGAGAATGGCAAGATATGAATACCATATGTATTGCAACAAGAACATAAAACACACACAAGCTTCGTCCATCTGAGCATTTGCTTTGACCCATTTCGACGTTAAAGTCCATACAAACGAACGTTGGAAATGGCTGATTGATGGACCACTTCGGGCCTTCCATGACTTCTTGGTCATAAATAACAATAAAACTAAAGATGTGCATCTTATCTATGCAACCTCTCGACTCTCTCTAATAACTTCCACACAGCACATGAAAAACGTTCCATGCCATGATACACTGCTCACTGAAATATATCAAATTAGCCAGAAATGCAAAAACATATTTCAATTAAATGTGTGCATATTTGTAAAACTAAACCCCGCTTCTGAATACTGATACGTTGCATGACATTGCTCAGTCACCAAGGTAACAAAGAGCAGCAAAACTATTTTTTTAATAGGCGTGACTGAGAAAAAAAGATGTATTTAATTTCTGAAAGTTGCCACTGCAAATCCTGTTGAAAAGTAAAACGTTTGCTTTTTGTTACTTATAAAGTACTTACATGCATGATTGAGTACTCTGAACCACATTCCGTAGGCCAGAGGTATTCAATTCCAGGCCTCGAGGGCCACAGTGTCTGCAGGTATTTGCTCCAATCACGCACTGCGCCACCTGATTTCACTTATTAGCTCATCTTCTGGACCAAAGAGGTAAACTAATGAGTGAAATCAGGTGGTGTAGAACATAGTTGGAGCAAATACCTGCAGACACTGCAGCCCTCGAGACCTGGATTTGAATACCCCTGCTATAAACATATAAAGCAACCCTCCCTACAATATATATATTTTAAATTGATCTAAATTGTTATTACCATCTGTTGTACTGGGTTGCATTTACATTTTATTTTTAACATTATATTTACATTTAAAAAGAATAAATGCATCATTTTACTTTGCTAAGATTATGAGAATAATATGTTTGCATGAGTTGTTCACATTTCAGTAGCACCACATGTCTAGTGCTCCCCTATGTATATATATATGCCATTTAGCAGACGCTTTTATCCAAAGCGACTTACAGTAGTGAATGGATACATTTTCAGTATATGTGGCCCCAGTGGGGATTGAACCCACAACCTAAGTGTTGCCAACGCTGTGCTCTACCAACTGAGCCACAGAGAACCACTATGTATATTTAATGTGAATGATTGAGAATTAATGCTAATAAAATTATCAGAAGCTATAACTTAAAAGAAAAGGCATAGTACAATCAATTTGTTTCTACTCATTGCATAGTGACAGACTGATTTAATTGGCTAATTGAACCTGTAACATAAATCCTATTCCTATGTCGATGTCAAAATTATAACATTAAGTAATTTATACTTTTACTCGAAACTGTTTTGCATTTCTTTTTATGGTTTGCGTGAATGCTTGAGTTGAGTCTTGGAACCCCCCTAAGGAGTCCTTTAAGGGGACATGTTTTTTTTTAAAGGGATTTCATAATACTCTGAAGACATGGTGAAAATGACAAGCATATGAATTTATGGCTGTGAATTTTACTATAGCATGTAAAGATTAAGATTAAGTCATTTAAGAATAAAAAATAATGAAGAACATACAAATGTAATACTTGCACAATACAGGCACGAACCTCGTGCTATGGGCAATTATGTGTTGCACCATGGGGCATCTGGCCACTAGAGGCACTGGTGAGATCTGAGATGTCACCACTGAGGAAGAAAAACAGCTGGGCACATCATATGGAATACCATATGGAACACACCGAATATATACAATTGTTCAGTGTTTCTCCTTATATTTTGAACAGGCATGTTTTCTGAGGGCCATGATCAGGGGTGACACAGTAGAAATAATTCACAGTATACTTAAATTAAGAAATACACATTGGGGATGAATTAATGAATGATAATTGGATTTATATAGCACTTTTCTTCCAGTGAACTCAAAGGACTTACAATGATAGGGGCAACTCACCTCAACCACCACCGATGTGCAGCACCCATCTGGGTGAACGCAACAGCAGCCATATAGCAACAGTACAAACTCACTACACATCAGAGAGGCAATTAATTAATTCCATGTATATATATACACATATATATTGTGTTTTGGTTGGGAATTTGGCCAGGACACTGGGTTAACATCCTACTCTTTTTCGAAAAGCGCCATGGGAACTTTTATGACCACAGAGACCTTGGTTTTTACTGTCCCATCTGAACAATGGGCATGTAGTCCTGTGGGGTCAAACCCACAACCTTGGCATTGCCAGCGCCATGCTCTACCCACTGAGCTACGGGACGACACTAAATGTAAATGTGATGAAAATGTAATCACCTTATGAGATGAAAATATTTAAAATGAGAACTTTTGAAAAGCTGAATTCGTTTAGTTTTTTTTCCTGCTTCTGGAAAATTATGCTAGCCAATTATATTCCAAGCCAATTATGTTTCAGAATGAGGAAGACCTGACTTACACAGCAAAACATTCACAGCCAACCACATGACACTCATTTCAATATACAGTACGTTGTGTCAGCAGTCTTTCCTTGCTGAGAATTTGCAATCAGTGTGGAAAAGATGAGAACCAAAACTTCATATACCCCTAATTATTCCCACTGAATACAGTAAGTGTGGTGCTCTCAAGTTCAGGCAAGGCACTACAGCTTGCCAATCAAATGCAAAGAGAAACACTGCAGTTATCCTTTAAGAACAGAGCACCATAGTTGTTCAATTGAATGCACACCAGAAACTAAGCTTGTATATTTTCCCCCACCATTCTCAAGAGGTTAACATATGGAGGGAGGAGAATGACTGTGCTCAGTGTAGTGTAATGGTTAGGGAGCTGGGTTGTAACCCAGAGGTTGCAGGTTCAATTCCCAGGTGGGGCACTGCTGTTGTACCCTTGAGCAAGGTACTTAACCTGAATTACTTCAGTAAAATATTCGCCTTTATAAATTGATTGTATGTAAAGAAATGTATGTAAAGTCGCTCTGGATAAGAGCGTCTGCAACATGGCTAAAATGTAATGTAATGTAAAATAAATTATGTAGAGTCTATGGTCCACTGTGGAATGTACGTGATATGGTAATAATAGATTTGCATTTTCCTACTAAGGTTTTATGCATTACTACCTTCGTAAAGTAGTGATTTTTATTTTCTATTTGATGTTATAAAAGCTGGATAGGAATCAAAAATATAATTTAGTGTAACTAAGTACAAAGTTCTGAAGACAAACTCATGCACATAACAAGTGTTTTGAGCCTTAAGGCTCTTCAAAAGTGACTAGGTGATAATGTCCTTATGTGACACGTGTGTGTTCAAAAATACAAATATTAGGAGTCAGTGGTAGCTGAATTTTAAGCAAACTATTTAATTAAACCAACACAAATGAACAGAAGAAATGGGTAGCTTTGGTACAATTTAATTCTAAAGATATATATGTTTTCTTCCTTTATACATTCATATGTAGTCTAATATTTATGACTCTGTTAATTCCCCCAAAATAAGTTATAACTGATTTCCTATAACTCTTTGTGGGCATTTATCATGTGTCTTGATGGCCCTGGGGACTAATCCTTTGGAACATCTTAAAGGCAAACTCTGGCATTTAAAAAATACATTTTGTGCATTTAGAATTACCATCCATCTTCCACTATGACTGTATTGTGTCCAGAAAAAAACCATTTTGATTTTAATTTTATTTTCATCTGATTTCAGATTGTAATAAAAGCTTCCATAAGACACCATACGCATAGACCTACAGTATGTGTGTCTAAATCAGTATACTGGCAAGTTTGCCAACAAGATTATTCTTTTTTTTCTCACAATTTAGTGGCTAATTATACCCTCTTATTTTGGTTTGCCCTCCTCACACAAACTCGCCCATCTTTACGAGGCAAGCTAATTCTCCGAGGGCAATGAACTCCACTTCCTTCGAGATGGAATTCGTCCAGCCACATTCTTCTCATGGAGTTCATGCTGGCTCACCCTCCCCCCCCCCTGGGCGGGCAGCCAAATGCTGTCCCCGATCGGGGCTCCCCACCAGGGCCAGTCTGGTACAGTCGGGTTTCAAACCGTGACACTCAGAAAGAACCAGCCAATATGGGTGAGTAAGACTGCCATTCTATCGGAGGTCCCCCAGTAAGATTATTCTAACATAAATAAGTCATGGCAAGACAGTTAAGCCCAAAATGTCTTACACCTAATGTTGAATATAAGAATATATTTCACTTAGGCCTCCCGTGTGGTCTAGCGGTAAGAGCATTCAATGCAAGCCACGGTGACCTGGGTTCAATTCCACCGGTCGTGCCAGTTTAGACTCTGGCCGGGAGTGCCACTAGGGGGCGGCATTTGGCTGTCCACCCTGATGGGAGAGATAAAAGCCAAAGGAAAGACTCGCTGCATATATGAGTGGTTGTGAGTCGGTGACAGGCTTTGGCCTAGGTGGGCACTGGCTTGAAGGAGGCAGTGCAGCACTCGCTACTGGCTGGACTATGACAGCGAGTTCTCATACAAGGGAGGGATAATTGGCACAAAAAAAGAGAAGGACTTGGATACTAAAAAGTGGGGGAAAATGGTTATGTGTGGCTCAGTAGGTAGAGCATGGCGTTGGCAACGCTTAGGTTGTGGGTTCGATTCCCACTGGGACCACATATACTGAAAAATGTATGCACTCACTACTGTAAGTCGCTTTGGATAAAAGCGTCTGCTAAATGGCATATATATAAATGGGGAAAAACAGCAAAAATAATAATAATAAAAAAGAAAAGAATATATTCCACTTCAGGGATGGTTAATGGGCCTCAGCATTAGGCCTCGTGCCGAGCATCACCCAGGGCACGCACAGCACAGATTTCTATACTAACAAAACATCGTTATTTTTCAGTTGGCCTGCTAGCAATGGCGAGCCAATTCTTTCCTCGTAGATGTCACACTGCCCTCACAAAATTAAGCTATATGTGAAATTAAGCTATACTTACAATGGTGGAAAAAATCTAAGAAAAATATCCTAATAAATAGCTTCAAAAATGTTATGTTTTGTATAAGTGCTGAATTGAGTGATGGAGATCTGATGTTTAATTGAGTCACGATTGAGCTGTCATGATCTCTCCTAACGCAACGCACATCAGACTGTTTATGATGGCAGATTATGAGCATTGTGGTAGGTCTGAGTCAGCTCCGTGGAAAGAACAGTTTGAGGCTTCAGTGCTGTTGAAAAGTTCCACCTTTGCATGTGTCAATCATGAAGATAATATCTGCTGCATAGTTTCATTGCAGAGCTGAACTCCAGACTCCAGACTGCAGGGAAATAGTAAAACAGTGGGACACTGGAAACACAAATAAAGTTTTGACCAAACTGCTCTCTTAATGGCTACTATGGAGCTCTATTATAGACTTTGATGTTTTGTTAACACTGCACCTTTAAAAATATTGTTTCTGTTTCCATAACTCATTTAACCATAACCCGTCCTGGGCTGCAAGTCAGCTCACCACCAGGCCATCCTGCACCGTCACCACTCGACACAGAGAGCAGAGCTGGCAGTGAGTCAGAGCAATACCCACGCGATGCTTCAGTGCTCATGGAAAGCATACGGATAACTGCCAAAATAAAGGAAACACCAACATAAAGTGTCTTAATAGGCCGTTGGGTTACCGCGAGCCTCCAGAACAGCTTCAGTGTGCCTTGGCACAGATTCTACAAGTGTCTGGATCTCTGTTGGAGGCATGCCACAGGTTTAGGGGTACAAAAGTGTCATGAGTTCATACTGTGCTCAAGTATCTGCTGAGCTCATTGCTCAACACAAAATGCGTCAACTTTAACACGTCAACACTGTGACATTTCTCTTTGAAAAGTTCGCTAATATCTAGCAAGCTTTTGAAAAGTTCTTTATGAAAATGTTTAGTGGGTATAGTGGGTACAAACACAAATAATGTAATAATGTAAATAATGTGTTGAAAGGAATTATACTGGGAAATTCAAACAATTGCCATATCAGAGTTTCTCAAAATGGCCTAAATCTGTATTGAGTTTTATGCAACTGTCTTTGCTGGAACTCTTCCATGTTTCCTGAAACATTCCCTGCTGCTGCTTCTATATCTGCCACAGAACCCAGCTAAAATGCTACAACAGAAGAAATGTAAAATGTTATGTGGCATATCTTTCTTGTTGAGCACATCTTAGGTGCCTTAGTCTCCCAACAGTCCTGGGTGAGTGATTTACGTCATAGCGGAGCATCACAGCTTCGAAACTCGATGTGAACAACAAGTTTGGAAAAGATCGAGTGTGCCCCAGCTGCAAGATAATGGACGCAGAGTCAGTATTTATTACGTTTATTCAATAGATTTTGTGAGAAGTTTTTTTAAAGTTAGGAATGCTTGTGGGTATATATTATATTTTCTGCTCTCTCGTAGTTAGCCGATTAGCCAATAAAAGGTAGGAAAGATTGTGGTTGAATATTATATTTTCTGCTCTCTCGTAGTTAGCCGATTAGCCAATAAAAGGTAGGAAAGATTGTGGTTGAATATTGTATTTTCTGTTCTCTCACAGTTAGCCGATTAACCAATAATAGTTCTCGGTAAGGCAGATCCTCTATATGGCATCACAGGCTTGTGGTTATTGTCATCTTCATCAGATGTGCATTTATTTATTCATAACATTTGTCCTGTAAACTTTTAAAATATGTTTTAATGTTTTGCAGCGCAATGCAACGCAGGGACTCTGGGCACGAGACAGCTATCATAGTTCACTGACAGATGCTTTTGTCTCTAAGAAGTAATTACTCGAATCTGGCAGAAAGCTGTTATAGTTGCGTGTCATAGGCCAGACAGGCATTTGGACACGATTATGCGTTTCCTTTCTGAAATGTGCACCGCTGCATCATGGTTGCTACTGAACCAGACCATAATAGTTCTTATCCAACAGATACATATTTAAACCAGAATGTTCCTGTTTCCCATTGGGATGCCAAGTCAATACTTTTTTGTACCTTTTTTCCATCAGTGTATTGTAATTTGATTGGGACCAGATTGGAATCTTCGCTAATTGAGTTGCAATACATTTGGGTCAAAGGAATGATCTGGAACTGCTAAGCCACAGTCTATGGCGAATAAAATGGATACAACACAAATGCAAAAAAGCATCTTGAAAGTACTCGGCATTCTTGTGCTATGGTTTAACAAAACAACACATATTATAACAAAATATTGATATAACGGAGTTAGTACCGTATCGTCTCAGATTGCATTGACAATTAGTAGTGATCATTTTATATATTATTCTACAGATAATGAAATAATCTGAATTATTTTATTAGCTTTATCAGAGGCAGTATTTCAAATTTTCCTTTGCAGAGACTCACTGAATAAAACTTTAAATTTTTGAATCACATTAAGAGATACGTAATATCTATTTTAACCGCAATGTGAAAAAAATTATTCTGATATAAAACATGTCTTCCTTCATACTGCTGTCAAGATGTAAAATACCCCTTTATTTTAAATTATGGGCTCCCGCTTATATCATGCAAAACAAAATAAAACCATGGAAAATCTAACGACAGCAAACCCAAACTATTTAAAAACAAAGATTTGTGAGGAAAGGGGAAAATTAAATGAAAGAGTGGATAAAGTGACATACTTAATAAATATTCTTTAGAAGGAAGTTGTAAAGCTACTGGAGTCAATCCTATTCTTTAAAAAAACAGTATAATGATGGAAACCTGCAGAAATGTTCTCATCTGTATTACTTTATTGATAATAAACATTTAAATTGAACTGAATAACACTGATCTTTTCTCAGAATTTCAGCCACAGAAGCTTTCAGATACTACGATCCTCTCCAGAGTCATTTTCTTTTGGACAGTAGGACTGCTTCCTTAAATTTCTCTAGACTGTTTTGCACGGTAAAAATATTTAAACTTGGCAGGTTAAAGTCAAAGCTCCTGGGTCCAAGTATCTTAAAGTTTATGAAAAGGTTATCTTTTCTCTTTGGTGACAAAACATATATCTGTTTATTGTAGCTTGACCATCTGAGACTCATTTCATTTGGGTTGAATGGTTTGTTTGTTAAATTCAAGCTTCTTTTACATATTTTACTATTAAAACATAATTTAATATGCAGAAGTTGACTTGCATGCCTCTAAACTGAATTTACTGCATGTCAGCAGCATGGTAGGCATCGAGTATACAGGTAAGTGCCAAAATAAAGGCAGCAGTTTGGTAACCTGGTAACCAAATGGGAAGAATCCCAAGGGGGAGGGCGGGGCCAATCCACCTGTACTGGAAATGGCACCCCCAATGGACACTTGCTGTACTGCACCCATTTAAAGGATCCCTCATTTGCTCAAGTGTTGCTTATATTTTGGCAGTTACCTGAATATTGTACAGTACAGTACAGAGATAATCAAAGTGTGCTGAAATATGAATCTTTATTAATACCGACATATGTTTTAATATATGTATGCAAAATCAACTGCAGACTCATAGAAGAAAATCACTGACAAATAAAATCTGAATTTGAATGACCATTTTCATAATAATGTGTGTGAAATTCATTAAAGTTGAATTTATTTACTGTTGGCTATGAATTCAAAATATAATTAAATATAATATCCCAAATTTAAGTAGGAAAATTCAACTCACAAAAGGGAATGAGGCAAGCGCAGACATGTCGCCACAACGTAGGCATTGCATCGAAACATCTTCAATACATCACGTTTCATAGCGTTCCAATTTAGATTCGCCGATTAGCTTGTGTATGCCGTACCTACGTATCTGTGCTGTCTGGTTGGTAGACCAGTGCATTACAAATGGACAGACTGCCAGACAGACAAATTCTGGTGCTTAGCATTGGATTGTCTGTCTGATGAGGATTCCTATTTTGGCTGAAGGTAGCCACACGGTCGGTAATTAGTTAGTCCTCTCGCCCGAGTGTGCATTGCTGTGGTTGTATGGGCAAGAATCTGTTGAATTTGTTAAGAACCGGTGACAATCGATACAATCTTAAGTTTGAGTGTATCCATGCTCTTTTGCTTGGATGTGCCAGGATGCTCCACTTTTGGCCTCATTCCCTTTTTGTGAACTGAATTTTACTACTTGAATTTGGAATATTTGAAAAAGAGAACCTGAATTTTATGACCTGTATTTCGGGAAACTACATTTTTAAACTATGAATTTTTCACGATTCTATTCATACCAAACAAATTGATAACTGTAAGATTCACACCTTATGAAATCAAATTTTATGAATTCAAAATCCAGCATTATTCCACATTTACTCATTGAATTTCACACACTTATTATTCAAATTCAAATTCACATCTTTTTTTCAGTGATTTGCTCCCATACAGACTCACAAACAACATATGAGTTCATTTTTTGTATTCTTTATTCAATGGTTCAAAGGACTTATGAGGTGCAAGTAAGGAGAGAAGGAAGGACAAATGGGGCTCCAAAGAGTGAAACACCTGGATTTTAACATCTTTTAGCACACTGCATGTCATTACAGCTGTAAACTGTTCTAACAGATTGATCTGAATTTAGAGGTCATGGTCACCTTTACTGTAGCATGGGCACACGCACACACACACACACCCCTATAGGAGATACATTTCCATTTTTCCATTTTAGGCATTTAGCAGACGCTCTTATCCAAGAGCGACTTACACAGTTTTTTACATTTCTTTAAATCCACTGTGGGGGAAACACAGTTAAGACAGACAAGGTATTGCATTAATCTTGCATTAGAGAAGAAAGAAAATTGAGAAAAAAGCTTAAAATACAAACAACACAGTACATTTACATTTAGCAGACACTTTTATCCAGAGCAACTTACACAGTTTACTTTCTTTACATTTATACAGCTGGATATTTTACTGAAGCAATTCAGGTTAAGTACCTTGCTCAAGGGTACAACGGCAGTGCTCCACCTGGGAATCGAACCAGCAACCTCTCAGTTAGAAGTCCAATTAGTCTCCAAATGAGGTTCAGTCTTCTGGGACTTTTTGAATATAATTGCTACATTTCCAGAAGAAGCTGATTTTGCTAAAGACACAATCACTTGTGTTAGCTAAGAAAACCCTTGATTGTTTATCTTGGATCTCGGCAAATAACTTCCAGATCTTTCCTGCCATTATGGCAATCACGGCTGAACTTCAGCCTGTCACCATAGAGTGGTTCCCTAACCAGTACACTACACTGCCACCCAGATACCAGCCCTAAACCATAGAACCCAGGGCTGTAATGGATCTTTTGCTGTTGACTTCTTCCAGCTAATCTAATTAGGCTAGAGTGGTGTTCTCCATCAATAACAGTGTAGCTCACCACCTTCAACGTGCTATGAACCGCAAACCATATGTTACCATTTCTGGAAGTATTTTCAAAGAAGTGGTGAGGTTGTGTTCAGCTCATGGGTTGCATTTAGCTTCCCACACATACAGCATACGATTCTGAGAATGACAACCAGCTGAACACTTACGATATTTCACTCATAATTATGAGAAGTATAAATAGTGTGTATTGAATTAAATCCGAAATGCGGGCAACGGTTCGGCCAGGCCGAAGCCTGCCAGGCTATCCCTGGGACAGAAAGAGCCATAGTCAGCAAAAACCACTCCGACAGGCGTGTCTGCTGCGATCGCTCAGGGCACATTGTTTTGGTAAGGTCCTTAAGGGTACTTGGGTACCAAGACTAAGCAGTGCAGACAAAACAAAAGAAACCAAGAAAAACAAAACAAAACCAGTAAATCGAGAACTTATGGGTCTACCTCCCGTGAGGTCTTTGAAGTCTACCTCCCCTATCTCTGTCTTCTTTGGTATGAATAAAGAAATGACACCAAAAGATCTCAAGTTTCACTAGGCCAAATGCATGAGATATTTGTTTGGGGAGGGGGTGTTGCTGGTTAAATGGGTTGATGGCGGGGAGAGGGACTGGGGGGTTCTGATGAAATTTGGGGGGGGGGGAGATTTTAGGCGCTGGGCATGTGAGTGTGAGATTGGTCCTCCGTGAGTCCCATGCCTGCTGGTCTGAACGTCAGTCGCGAGACTTGAAAATTGATGTCCGCGTACTTTGTGGTAAGAACTTCTATAATGCTAAACAAATGCTATAATGTCCAAAGGAGGTACAAAGTAAGGAGGAACAAGCCTACACAGGGTTTGAAGTGGGTTAAAGCAGACGGATGTCTCCCTGTTCTCCCTTCTTTGATGCTGAGGGGTATGAAGGGATGTTGTGGGAGTTAATAAAAGTGAATCAATCATACGGTGTAAGTCATGCAGTTGTTTGAGAAGTGAGTCATGTATGACCAGCAGGGGGCTGGGGTCTAACCCACGGGATTAGACTGTGCGGGATATAGCGCTTTGAAGAATGGACTGTAAGAACAGTCAAATGGCCTTTGATTATGTTATATTTCATATTACTAAGAATACTCATATTACTAGCATATTTAAAATTCATGAAAGTAAGTCATGAATATGAAATACCTTCCATCGGCTAATAAAAAAACCCCAACTAAATCTGATAAAAGAAATGATTAGAAAAGCAGACAAAAATTTTTAACATAGATTGCCTTTCTGCAAACTTTTCAGCATAACAGCAAAACCGTTATGCATTTTTGAGAATTTTGACTCAAACAATATGAAACAAATATAGGAATTAAACATCACATCTTGTAAGTCGCTCTGGATAAGAGCGTCTGCTAAATGGCTGAAATGCAAAATGTAGTTGTTATGCATTTTTTAGAATTTTGGCTGAGGAAGACTCAAACAATATGAAACAAATATAGGAATTAAACATCAGTTGTCACAACCTGAAAAATGTGAAACAGCTGTCTCCCTGATCCCATTCAGGAATCCCATGTAGTGCATTGGTTGCAACAAAAACCTGCATACACTCGGCCCTCGATGGAATGAGTTTGACACCTGTGCTCTATGGAATCAGCTTTCTGAGTGGATCCACACTCTGGCGGAGTTCGCCATCTTTGATGAAATATGCAGTGTCTTTACTGAAAAATGCGCTGCGGTGTTGGAGCTTCCCTGGGAGCTGATAATGAAAACAGATTCACTTCCATTTCCCCCAAACCAAATGGATGAGAAGTCACTGTGCATAAGCCTCGCTTTTTGTAAGGGAATTGCAACGTGAGACAGACTCCATTTGCAGTTTCTCCATGAGAGGTATCTGTGTACCCCAAGGAGACATGCATCAATGAGGCTTGGCCTGGATTCAGTCAACGTCTGTCCTTAACTTTGAATTATGTGTGTGTGTGTGTGTGTGTGTGTGTGTGTGTGTGTGTGTGTGTGTGTGTGTGTGTGTGTGTGTGTGTGTGTGTGTGTGTGTGTGTCTTTATGTGGGTCACTCTGAGCCTCTCTACTCCCCACAGCAGACTCTTCTCTGACCTCCAGTGATGGATAAGGTGGGAAACCTTAATCATTGCCCGAGATCTCAGTCCATCTGACAGCAGAGTTATTAACCAACACCCTGACATCAGACAATGTGGGTGGGTTGTGCAGCTTTTTATTTATTTTATTAATGTAACTAATAATAATAATAATGAAACATGGATAGAAAGCACAAGGCAAAAATGACTAAAACAATAATTATGCTGATTTAGCAGATTAATTCATCAAAACACAAACTGCTCATTCTGTGTGCATATAACATTCTCATTACAGTGTATGTTCCATTGACCAGACTACTAGGACAAGAATCATGTTGATTTAGCATACAGATTAATTAATCTAAACATAAACTGCTCATTCTGTGAGTATACAGCGTTCACAAAGAACGATGCAAGAAGTGAAATTAGTTTGACACAGGACAGCTCGGCAGGTGCAGCCGTCTCACATAAGGGGCCAGAGCCACCAGTGTGGTGTTCTTCCTTACACAAACACTGTCTGTCATTCCTGCTCCAGACAGTTGACAGGGAAGAGGCTGATTTATGTCTTATAAACCCGAATGCTTTCTTTCAGCATTTTCCACTGATTAGGCAGCTCAAATTACGAGAGCAGACAGCGCTGGCCACATGTGTGCAGATGAGTTCTTCTAGATGTTTAAACCATCAAATCTTTCACAAAAATATTTGACTTCTTAGGTCTGTGCTGTGGTGGAATATAATTGTTTTGGCGCTACTCTGTGCTGTAAATAATATCGCATTCCGTCTTTCTGAACATTTTCCGTGGTTATGGCATAATACACAGTCTATTTGGAGCATCAATGATAATGCTGAAATTAAAAACATGTTTGTTGTGCTATCATAATCATTTTCATTGTTGCCACTCATAAATGTGCATGAGCTGATCCTGGAACTGTGGGGATATGATATGGGTCATTCATTTCTCTTTTTTCCAAAACACATTTAAATTTTTCCATTTCTCTCTGTCTCTTTTCAGAACCACTTCTAGCTGTGCTACAGAAAGTTTTTTTTTTTACAAAACAGAATAATTAGTGAGGGCCCTGGCGATTGTTTTTAATCCTTACCTGTACTAGAAAGAAAAAAGGAAAAAAAAGGTGAAAAGTTTCTAAAAACTTTTTAAGAATCCACACTTCACGGTCCTGCTAATTCGTAAATGAATTGAAAATCTTTATTTAGGATATTAATTTCACAAGAGGGATTTAGGAACTAGTTTTCTTTTTGCTCAGGACTTAAACCCATATGAAATATTAAACAATAAATGTATAGTAGTAAACATTAAATATTAAATATTTTCTACCCAAAAACACCTGACCTGCAAGTAAACCTTCCCCCTATTAGCCACAGGTAACTGCCAAATCAGGAAACACCAACATAAAGTCTCTTAATATGATGTTGAGCCACCAGAACAGTTCCAATGCACCCTGGCACAGAGCACAGATGCTACAAGTGTCTGCAACACAATTCTTCCACAAGAAATTCCATAATTTGGTGTTTTGTTGCTGGTGGTGGTAAATGCTGTCTCAGGCGCCAATCCAGAATTGAGCAATCAGTTGGGTTGAGACCTGCTGACTGAGATGCCCATGTCATATGGTTTACATCATACCTTGCCCTCTACAAAGTTGAGTGTATCTAACCTATGCCAGGGAAATGCACCCCACAGCAGAACAGAGCTGCCAGAACCCTTCATTTATTTCCTTTATTGTGGCATACCTGTATATAACATGATGAATCATGTGGTTATTGTTGCACACACTACAAATGCAGAAAGTTCACTTCAAAATATAAATTCTAGTAGTGGCGTTTTTTTGGTTTGTTTAGCGTTAATTAGCTGTTAGTAATAAATGGAAAGATGGAAGAGAACAGCGGAATAGCATGAGCACTGCCAGACATAAAATACCTTTTGTGTGAATTCCAATTGGCCAATTCATACTTCAGTGTAAACATCCTCCACTTGGGCCAATTAGCATGTGATTCTGCTGCGTGGGCCAATCCAGTGCTTTAGGGTGGAGACAGTTGAGAGACGGATGCGGCGAGGAGCCAGGCAGTCACAACGTATTTAAAAAATAATAAATAAGTAATTGCTTCTACGCAGGCCGGACGAAAATGTACAAATTGACAATTTCAGTCAAAATGGTGAGTCACTGCGTATTCAGTTAAAAACGGATATGAGAAAACCACGGACAGGACTCGACAATTACGTAATGACAGATGTCCAGGATTAAGGTTCTCATACACAGGATATTTCCTCTCTTCTACATAACGATAATTATCAATTAGAAGTCTTCTGATCCTCTGACGTTTGTCAATTTGACTCATTGATGCCCAGCTTAAAAAAAAATATATATGAATGCTTAATCTCAGTTAGAAAGCTACTGATAATTTGTGACCAGTGAGTGTAAAGGGATTCACTTACAGCCAGCTAAAATTCCACAGTTAACCATAGTTTTAAGTCACTCATTTCTGGGAAATAAAAGCTCTAATTTAATGGACAAGTTGGAAAAGACCTCATGATGCACTCAGAAGCTAATTATGAATTGCTGCTTGGCAGAACGTCTCGTTTAACCTTCACTGTCAATATTGGCAGGAGAAATCCCTGGACAAAGTTCAGTCAAAAGTAATGATGTGCGATCCAACAGCTGTCAGTCCGAATCAGGACAGTCTGAATCACATTTGAGTTCACATCAAAACAAATCCAAAAATGAATTATATTATATTTGAAAGAAAATGTTTGTAAACGTTATTAATATTATTATCATTATTATTGCATTTATTTATGTATTAAATTGCACAAGAACCACCATGGATTCCTCAATGATACTGGATGTAATTTAGCACCGTTTGCAACGGAAAGGCAATTACTCACCTTGAGTCGTTAAGTCCCCGGGGAAGCACAGCGCCACTGGTCATCCACGATCTGTCTGCACCTGAGCTTCGGTTCGGGGTTTTCCAGTCCTTTCCAGGATTAGCTAATCCCCCGGCTTTTCCGGGATCTCCCTCAGCTGTTCCTCCCGTCTTAGTCCAGTTTTACATTTTCTTTGCGAACCCCATACCAAGGATCATCAACTACAATGGAGTCACTGCACATGCTGATGTCATCAAATCACACAAAAAATGCACATGGCAGAATTCCAGTCTAAAACCACCACAGAACATTACGTTGCAGTGTGTAAAACAACAGCTAAGATAAAAGATGGAGCCTTTACATGTATTTTTGCTTGCCTGTTCACGTTTAAAATCATTTCTTTATATACATTTTGTTTCTGATTTTATCCCCGTTTCTCCCAATTTAGTAGCCAATTACACCCTCTATTTTTCATATTAACTCATAATAACTCCCCATCATATTGTGAGTTAGCTGCCATAGCCCTGTGATCGGTAGTGACAAAGGCGAAGTATCGTCTCCTCCGAGACAGCACTTGCCAGGCTGTCACCGTAACTCCGGTACTGCAGAACCACTCCTGTGCGCAGCAAACTTCCTGTCGGCTTCCCTCCCCCCTCCGTGGGGCGGACAGCCAATTGTCACCCCCGGTGGAATCTAACCCCAGTCGCAGTGGCCAGCATCGAATGTTGTAACCACTAGACCACCCGGGAGGCCTCGTTTAAAATCATTTCTGAGCACCAGTTTCTGTGTTATTAATCGTATGTAACTAATACATATTTTGTAATACATAAGTATATGGATTTTTTTCTCACTCAGGCTAAAATGCTTGCCCAGTAGGTTTGCACGTAACTCCTGTGATAACCCTCAAAAATGCCATGACGTTATTAGTGCATGCTGGTGCCCGATGATGTCACTTTTAGGCTTTGGATGTTAACAGAATCCAAGATCACAAACGTACAGCTACCACAAGTACTCTACTAGATATTAAATCTGAATATTAACCACAAAAAAATATGGGAATGCCCTGACACAGAAAGGTCTGTATTGCACACTGCAGGGATATGAGTGGGGGGAGCCTGAGTTTCCATTCCCACAAACATTTCATAATACAGTCAATCATCTCCTCATGTTGTTTAATGAGTGTAAATGAGCTATGAAACCATTCAACAAGAAAATAATGATATGTTCATAAATAGTATATACATGCACTATATTTGCTATATACAGGGGTGCGCATAAGTGGTACGCCAGTACGCATTCGTGTCCTCAAACGTTAATTGCATTAATTGCATGTTTATTTGACAAGTTTTTGCCATGTAAGATTTCCATCGATGATCAAACAGTGGTAGAGTTGAACAGAGGCTTGTTTCTGATGTCACTCTCACCCTGAGAGCACTGGCAGCAAAGATGCCTGAATCAGCTTCAGTGTTGCCAGAGTTGACAAATTAGGGGACTCTTTTCCAGCAGTTATTATAATCTTTCGAATACGTTATTATGGCGGAGTGCAGCACTTCACACCAGAGTCTGGAAACACTGTGCATTACATTACATTACATTACATTACAGGCATTTAGCAGACGCTCTTATCCAGAGCGACTCACACAGTTTCACATTTCTTTACATACAATCCATTTATACAGCTGGATATATTAACTGAAGCAATTCAGGTTAAGTACCTTGCTCAAGGGTAGAACGGCAGTGTCCCACCTGGGAATCGAACCAGCAACCTTAACGTTACAAGCCCGGTTCCCTAACCATTATACCACACTGCCTGCCTAACTGTGTTGTGATCACACAATAAATTGTGGGTCAGACTTTAAAGCGAGCTGCAGCCAGTGGTGTTTCTGTGCCAGCAGGTGGACGTTTAATTTACGTACTGTCCTGGAAAGATCTGAAAGGACTTCAATTGCTCTTGAATCCGTGGGCAAACTGAGTATTTGGCAGTAATGGGTCCAGCCTAGGTGAAGTGGATCCATTTGTTTTGTGAATTTATGAATAGTGCATAGAGCCGCTGTAGCCGAGCCTGTTATTGAACGCAATACGATATTGCTTGTTGTCTCTGGTTACCGCCATGCCTTTTTGAACCGACGTATGGAGATATCGCTGTCGTTTCCTCTGTGTTTCATCTCAGCCTGGATACGGTCGCCTCTCCCCGGTTCTGTGTCCCAGTCAGGGGGTCTGGGGCACCAGGGCTGTCTGGAGCCAGGGACGTCAGGTGCGGTAGATATTTCATTTAGCGTCTGACGCTGCTTCTACTTAGTCAGCTGGCCTGCTTCTCCCGAGATATGTGAAGGCATGTGAAGAATTGAGCGGCTACACAGATAAGGAGAAATAACACGCACACCTGGATGGGCAGACGCACAATTTACTACCATGTACCTTTGATCTGTTCTTTATTGGCGAATCTGGGCTGAATAAAAATGTAAACCTGTGCAATTTATGATTTGATATGGCTCCACATTCACATTTTCTTGAAAATGTTAAGTTCTTGGAAATGTATTAAAATACTACAACCAAAGAATGCATGTTACAATATAATAATTATAAATGTTATAAATGTATATATAAGTGTATATACAGTATGTATATGTATATCCATCCATCCATCCATCCATTGTCTAAGCCGCTTATTCCTGGTCAGGGTCGCGGGGGGGTGCTGGAGCCTATCCCAGCATGCGTTCCGGGCGAGAGGCAGGAATACACCCTGGACAGGTCGCCAATCCATCGCAGGGCACACACACCATTCACTCACACACTCATACCTACGGGCAATTTAGACTCTCCAATTAGCCTAACGTGCATGTCTTTGGACTGTGGGAGGAAACCGGAGTACCCGGAGGAAACCCACGCGGACACGGGGAGAACATGCAAACTCCACACAGAAAGGCCCCCAGCCTGGATTCGAACCCGAGACCTTCTTGCTGTGAGGCGACAGTGCTATCCACTGCACCACCGTGCCGCTCGTATATGTATATGTTATATCTATATATATATGTGTATGTATAAATGTATATATATATATAATTATAAAAGTGAACTCCCCACAGCCAAATTGCTGTCCATCTTCAACCGCAGGCTGAAAACTCATCTCTTTAGACTGCAACTCGGACCTTAACCCACCCATCCCTGTATTAAAAAAATAAAACTTGTTGCACTTATTGTCAAATTCCTTGTAATTAGTACTTGTGCTGTTTATGTCACTTACTTGAGTGATGTGCTTAGACATTGTATTATAAATTGGTTGTTCATCTACTCGAGTTGAATGCACTTTCTGTAAGTCTGTGTTACGGCCCTTGGCCGTTATTTTCTTTTCTGTTTGCTCTCTCTCCTTTTCTTTTGCTCCTCCCAGGTCTAATCAGGTTGATTGAGCGCACCTGTGAGGAGGCTTTCATAAAGGAGCTTGGGATCCAGCCTGGGGCTGCCGCCTTCCTTTTTGGTGTTCCATTCTGTGGCCTGGCTGCTCCAACCGACTCTTTGTGACTCACCTTATATGCGGATTGTGTATAGTTATTTGAATTCCCTAGACAAATAAATGATTGTTGCATCCACATCCACACCCCCTGCCACCACTCCCCCACTCCCCCCGCCATTCACCCCCCTCACCACCCCCTCGAAAAAAAACTCTAAAAAAGCCAAAGACACTTCCCCCTCCTCTAAGGACAAGGTCACACAGCAACCCAGCCATGAAGCTTTTCTAGCCATCCCCACCCTGATTACTTCTAGACTAAACAATACCCTCTCAGCACGCTCTGTTCCTAGATCAAGCCTAGTATCTGTTCCCCTGAGACAGCCCGAGCATTTGCCACAACTCCCTAGCACTAAAACTATTAAAGCTGCACTACTGAATATTAGGTCACTTGCAAATAAATCCCTCCTGATCAGCGATCTGATTATTAGCCATGAATTGGATATCATGTTCCTCACGGAAACTTGGCTTGATCTGAATAACAGAGAGATTGTTCTTAATGAGTCAGCTCCACCTAATTTTGACTACATTGACGCCTCCAGAGTCGGTAAGAAAGGGGGAGGAGTAGCTGTTATTTTTTCTGATGTGTTTCAATGTAAGCAGGTATCGTTTGGAGACTTTTCATCATTTGAATATCTTGCTGCTGCTCTGAAATGCTCTCCTACTGTCTTACTCCTGATTATATACAGACCACCAAAATACTCTAGTAGTTTCTTTGATGAATTTTCTGAACTTCTATCCATCATCTCCATAGAACATGACTGTATATCTATTGCAGGAGATTTTAATATTCATATGGACAACCCCAGTGATAATAATACCAAAGAATTGAATAACCTCCTTGACACCTTTGGACTGTCGCAACATGTCTCTGGGCCCACTCACAACCGGGGCCATACCCTAGATTTATTCATCACTAAGGGCTTTAAGTCATCGTTTGTATCAGCTTTTGATGTCGCTCTGTCTGACCATCTCTGCATTTTTCTTGAAATGAAGATCACCCCTGTCACTCATATTCGATCACAAACCATCAAAAAGCGACACATTAATGAGAGTACCAGTACACTGTTTATAGAGACCTTCTCTCTGTCCCCTACCCTCTCCTCAGCCTCTGTCAATGATCTCCTAGATAATTTCAATTTTAAAACCCTGAATGCTATTGATGCTGTAGCACCTGCTAGGGTTAAATTAACCTCAGGTAAGAAAAAAGCACCATGGAGAAATGCTCCCTCTGTAAAGACCAAAAAAAAAGAATGTAGAAAAGCTGAGCGTAAATGGCGGAAAACTAAACTTCACATTTACTATGAAATCTATAAAGAAAGTCTTCACTCCTATAATCTGGAACTGAAAAGTTCCAGACAAGCCTTCTTCTCTGACATTATCAACAAAAACATCAATGATGCTCGCACTCTTTTTGCCACTGTTGATAGGCTGACCAACCCCCCCCCACAAATTGCCCCTGATCATCTATCCACTGCCAAATGCAATGAATTTGCGTCCTTCTTCAGGGATAAAATAAAAAACATCAGACTAACTATCAGTGTCTCCACATCAAAAAGAAATGCAGGTGCTCCACTGCACCTGCAGAAAAGTAGCTCAACAAACATGACCCAGTTTAATGTCATTGACAACAAAAATTAGAAGAAACGGTACAAGGCCTTAAGTCCTCATCGTGTTGCCTCGACACCCTCCCAACAAGCTTTCTAAAAAATGTTTATAGCTGCCTGGCGACTGACTTATTGCAGATAGTTAATACATCTCTTCTTACAGGCATTTTTCCAAAATCTCTGAAAACTGCAGTTGTTAAGCCCCTGCTAAAAAAGCGTAGCCTTGACTCCTCTGTAATCAGCAACTACAGACCAATATCAAATCTTCCCTTTATAAGCAAAATACTCGAAAAAATTGTCTACCAACAACTCAACAACTTCCTATCCTCTAATGACCTCCTAGATCATTTCCAATCAGGTTTTCGACCCCATCACAGCACTGAAACCGCGCTCACTAAGGTTATAAATGACATCCGAATGAACACTGATTTAGGCAAAATCTCAATTCTAGTGCTACTAGACCTTAGTGCTGCTTTTGATACTGTCGACCACAAAATTCTATTGGACAGACTGGAAAACTGGGTTGGGCTTTCAGGCACGGTCTTAGAGTGGTTCAGGTCCTACCTGCAAGACAGGAACTACTTTGTTTCCATTGGTAATTACACATCTGACCAAACCAATATGACATGTGGGGTACCCCAAGGTTCAATTTTAGGTCCTGTTTTATTTAACCTTTATATGCTCCCACTAGGCCTAATTATGCAAAAAAACAAAATAGCTTACCATAACTATGCAGATGACACCCAACTATACATAGCCCTCTCATCGGATGACTATGCTCCCATAGACTCACTGTGTCAGTGCATCGAGCAAATAAATGACTGGATGTGCCAGAACTTCCTCCAACTAAACAAAGACAAAACAGAGATAATTGTCTTTGGTGCTAAAGATGAAAGGCTCAAAGCTACTGTACATCTCGAATCCTTATCTCTGAAGCCAAAGGACCAGGTAAAAAATCTTGGCGTTATAATTGACTCTGATCTGAACTTTAACTCCCACATCAAGTCTGTAAGAAAATCTGCCTTTTATCATCTAAAAAACATAGCAAGAATTAGAGGCTATATGTCCAAACAAGACCTAGAAAAACTAATTCATGCTTTCATTTCTAGCAGGTTAGACTACTGCAATAGTCTTTTCTCAGGCCTCCCCAAAAAAGCTATTAAACAACTACAGCTCATTCAGAATGCTGCTGCTAGAGTTTTAACAAGAACCAAGAAAGCTGAACACATTACACCAGTTCTCAAATCTCTGCATTGGCTACCAGTGTGTCATAGAATAGTCTTTAAAATACTGCTAATAGTGTATAAATCTCTTAACGGGTCAGGCCCAGAATACATCTCTGAACTACTTTTACACTATGAACCTTCTAGACCTCTTAGGTCATCAGGGACTGGTCTGTTAACTGTTCCTAGGACCAAAACAAAGCATGGTGAAGCCGCTTTCTGCTACTATGCCACACAGAGCTGGAATAATCTCCCGGAAGACCTTAGATCTGCCCCAACTCTGCCTATTTTTAAAACTAAGCTAAAGACCCTTATGTTTACCTCTGCCTTTAACTGCTGCTAAACCATTGCACTTTTATCGACTGTTAACCTTTATTTCTAATTTCTATTCTTAATTTTATTAAATTTTATTGTTAATGATTTCGTTGGAACGTTAGGTTCTGATTTGATGTTGATTTCTTTGTATTTTTCTATTCTTAATTTTATTTTATTTTATTGTTAATGATTTTGTCATTCAAGCATTGCTTTTGCTGCTTGTCTTGCACTGATTTTATGTAAAGCACTTTGAATTGCCCTTGTGTATGAAATGTGCTATACAAATAAATTTGACTTGACTTGACTTGACTTTACCGATATCGTTGTCAGCAATTTGTTGTGGTTTGGTTCCGAGGGGAAAGCCAACCGCAACAGTCTGCTAAATGATTGTATTGTATTGTGTAAATGATATTTGTAAACTGTACTTATTGCGCTATACCAGTGTAGACTGGAAAACACATATTTATATTAAGCTACCTGCAGGTGCTCTGGGTAGCAAATATCAAATTTTACCCATGCATCTCAAAGAATATCTGAGACTGAGATAGTGTGTTACATTAATGTTAATTGTTTGAGAGCTAAAGAATGCTAAATAATGTTGTCCTGGAGACAGAATATGGCAAGCTAGCGACATCATTAGCAACTGCTAATTCATGAACAGTTGACAGTTTATTCATATTCCTTTATTTTTTCAGATTTTAAATAATGGGCAACTTATAGCAGACCAAAAGCCTGCACATTGTAATACCAGACACCAGCTCAATCAAGTACTCTTGTAGCTCAGGGGCCGTATGTACAAAGATTCTAAGAGTAGGAGTGCTGATCTAGGATCAGGTTACCCCTGTCCATATCCTAACCATATCCATTATGAGCTAAAAGGCTGAACTGATCCTAGATCAGCACTCCTATGCTAAGATGCTTTATGAATACAGGCCCAGGTCACTATGTCCCCTTCCTGGCACCAGCCCTATAGGCATGTCATGTTTTTCTTTCATATTTCTTACAGCAACAAAGTAAAATATTTGATTTGTTTTGATTAGATTTGCATGATCGTGATTCATATTTACGTGAGGAAAAATAGACAGTATGTCACGGAATGTTCAATAACCAGTTTGGGCATGAAAAGTGTCCTAGCCCTGCCCCAAACCATTCAAAATGTCAACTGCCATTTTATGCAATGTCAGTCACCACTGTTGCCTTTTCGATTATACATATATTTTTAATACAGCATTTTTAACAATAATAATAAAGCCCAGTGACATAATTAAAACAATATCGCCATTTATGTTCCAACCATGATTATGAAATATGAACAAAAACATGTACATAGAAAATCTTAGCAACGCAACAACAATGCTGAAATCTAGCCAATGATATGTCCGAATTAAATGAAACTGGGCCTGTGATTGGCTTATAATGTACTGCTATTCTACTGCAAATTCCAAGTCATTCCGATATAAGGGTGAAAAGTTTGACTGGCTTGACATCATAGGTTGAATTTGACCTAAATTTAAAGGGACCGACTACAATAAGTTAAGCCAGACAAACAAAAAAGCAACTGCCAGACCACATTTTGAGACAAACCGAAAAAGCCTCGTAATAGCAATTTTTTATTCTTTATGTCTTTTTATAAACGTAGGCACTTATCTCGTGGGTCATGCTGGAGGTTTTGAAGTTCCAAGAATGTCTGTGGACGAGACTGCAAGGGAGAGGCCGGGTGAAAAACATTGTGAGTTTGTTCAAGTGACCCGTCTGCACTCTTCACACCGACCCCCATATCTGCGTCTAGACCGAAGCAGGAAATTGAAACGCAATAAATGTGTTCTGGAACAGATCATGGGGAATCCATTTTCGGAACAAACCTTCCAGCAATGTTTTATGGCTAGTGCCTTTGTTGTCAGCGTTGTTGTTGTCGTTACTTAAGGCACAACGCTGATTGCTATTGCCGACAATTGGGAATAACTAATTCAGCAAATTTCCACTTCGATCAGAAATCTTATGCAAACAATGTGCGCTTCTGTAAATGATGTGTTCGCTACAGTACACAACAAATCTACAAAGATTGCACAGGGCCAGCAAAATTACATCTTCTTGCATCAACAATGTTGCATTGTTTTAGAGCAATTTTCACGGGAATAAATCACAATCATGTACAGAAATGTTTCCCAGTTTAAATTGTCTCTCTTACATTTACATCGTATCCCCCTGGAAGGATTATCTGTGTTTTATATACGTATAAAAGACTTAGTAAAGAAGCAGCTCATCTTCCAGTCATGTGATCAATATATTTACCACGGTGGAGAACCTGATCTTGAAATTTCCAAATGCGCTTAAATGTTTTGGCTGCAATTTAAGCAGGACTGGGCTTCGCTCATCAGTAAGTGCTGGTTATGTCTGTGCATTTCCCTCAGCACAAATAGCTCCCCATGCAAAAAAAACCTAACTCCCTCTTTAGGTAAATGCTGAGATTCAGTTAGACTGGGGGTGAACAGAGTTGGATGTGAGCCACTGATGTGACCACCCTGAAGCTAGGATTAAACAACTCTGACTGATGGCCAATTCAACTAGGCCGTAATTTAAAAACGTGTTGAGCCCGTGCCAGTTGTGGTCGAGGCACGTCCTCCGTTTAATAGCAGGAGGTTACAGAAGGCTCGTGTGAGACATGACTCTGTAAGCCTCCTTCATTTCTCCGTAGTAGTTATTATTTTAGCATGACCGCGGCACGCTGACGTCTGATAATGCAAAGTGTCTCGTGTACGCGTGACGACGTCTTGCCCCATAATTTAGGCGCCTCGAGATGTTCAGTGAAGAAGGGAAAGAGTTTTGAGCAGACCCAAACCAAGGTCATAATATTTTAGGAGGGAGAAAATAAAATAAAACATGAATGGGGTCGAAATAATGTGCACTAACTAACGTGCACTGTGGGCGGCAGTGGCTCAGTGGTTAGCGACATGGGCTGGCAAGTGGAGGGTTGCTGGTTCAAATCCCAGGCGGGCCAACAAAAAACAATGAACTGGAAACTGGGGATGCCAGTTCACTTCCTGGGGCACTTCCTGGGGCACTGAACGCCTAAACTGGTCCAGGGGCGCCGTACTATGGCTGACTCTGCGCTCTGACCTATCTGAGGGTGTGTATGCATCTAGGAGAGGTGTGCAAAAAGATCAATTTCAATGACCTGGTGTAAAAAAACTGTGTGTAACATGGTCTAATAGACATAGATTAAAAAAGACGTGCTGCAGATCTCAGAGTTAGATTAAAAGGCTGCCTCTCAGGCTGTCCCGTGGGCATGCGGGCTTCCACTCCCTACGGCACATGTGGTCTGAATTAGCGCGTTGGCAAGATCGGCCAATCTGGAATCTTCCGCGAGTGTATGCAGCCCAGGCAGACCTTTACTCATCCACCGCTGACAGTTCCTTAGTGGAAAATCTGTGTCCAGTTATGCTGTAAAAATACTCAAGCAGAGGCCTGGCGGAATCCGATTGGAGGAAAACAGGTCGGTGGCCCAGTGTCACCATGACACATCCGAACGGTCTGCGTTACTCGTCTCGTTCACTGCTCTCTGGCAAACTGCGGGGGCGTCCTGACACATACTCCTACACAAAGCAGCAGTGTTTAAAACAGACACACACACACACACACCTACAACCAGACAGCTCTGAGATGAATGATAGTCTATGCCGGGGGTGTGAGTGTACATGATATTATTTTCCGTGAAAGTATAGCTCAGGTCCTGTGACAGTTCTGGTATGAAATACACAAAGAGCACCGTAGTCAAGATGTCGTTTGAGATTGGCTTTTCCGTTAAAGGCACAGGAACTCCCTGACCGAATTGACTTAAGGGAACATGTTATACTATAAGAGAAATATAACATGTTCCCTTATATCAGTTCAGTCAAGGAGTTCTTGTGCTCTCAACAGCTGAAATATTTTGTTTTAGAACACCATATGGCATTGACCACACCCTTTTGGGGGCCCTGTCTGCAGTGAGATTTCAGTATTTGCCCGTTTGAACCCGAGGGCAGCAGTCAGGTGCCACCAGATGTCCCATCACATCAGCGTTCCATGCTGCTGAAGGTGGGGAATCGGCAAAATCAATCAGTGTTCACTAATTCAGCCAAGAGAAAGGCAGTCAGATATGCATGTCTTTCCATCTACGGGATACGGATCTGATCTGCATGACTTTTGCATCAAAGCAGCATGACCAAAAGAGAATTCCCAATTGAAATTTTACTGGACTATTGAATCTACTTATTCTTGAAAGGCACAAGCCACAGAAATGTTTCCACCAACTGCAATTTATTTTGTTCCATGCCATTATGTAACAGCATAGCTACTTATGTAGTACAGTAGGTCACGGGGCTGGCGCTGCCCAGTTTTGGTGGTCTGTAAGTGTGAGCTGCTTATCAGGGGCATTCTAAACCCGTCTCTGCCATACCAGCCCTGCCCATTAGACCCGAGTGGCATTTGGCTGTCCGCTGATGGCTCAAAAAGCACGTAAAGTCGGTGAGTTCTGTCTTCAATCACCGCCATGATTGTGTTAGACCTGTGTTGGGGGAGGGTTAATCGAAATATAAATAGAGGGTATAATTGGCTTCCAAATTTGGGGAGAAAAACAGGGAAAAAATCTAAAACAAAACTTTTTTTAAGAACAACAGGTCACAGTTCATGTGATTAAAAGTGTCCATATTTCAGATAAACATAGAGTAATGGCAACCTCAAACACAATGTTTATGCAATTACATTTATGCCATTACTGCAGGTATGTACTTGTCTGTCTGCAAAGTGATCTTACTTTCCACAGACAGTTCTTCAAACCCAAAAAAGAAAGCTTGCACAATATGATTGTGTTAGACCTGTGTTGGTCAAATCACTACCTCTGCTTACAGCCCTTCTTATATTGAACATTTCAGACAATGGAGTAATGGCTGAAGGACTCTTTAGCAGTTTCTCACCAGCAGGCATTCAAAGTCTGTCTGCAAAGTGATCTGTTTCTTTTCAAACTGAACCTATATATTCAGAACTGTATACAGGTGAAATGATTGAGGAGACATGGATGCATTCAGAACACAATCCGCTTTCTTTATCACAGCTTTATCACAGCTGTGGGAATTCCAGAACTAAATTGTTTGTTGAAAGGTGAAGTCCAAACCAAATTTCCTTCCCCCGGGATTAATAAAGGCTATCTTATCTTAGAAGTCGTTCCAAAAGCATATAGCAATACCTAAAGAATGAACACTAAATCTTTCATTTTGCAGATTCAGAAACATAAAGTCAGCATTGGTTTTCTGGATCACAGTATACTGATAAGAAACAAACATTGGGGTAGTTTCAAAGGTCAACTCGATGGAACATTAGGATCATGTGTGTAATAGAAGCATTACTGAAATATGGCCCGGAATTCTGTTGTGCAGTAGTGACATGTTACAAGCTTGTAACTTGTCAATGGGTGCATATTAAGATCTATCCATCTTGGGTCACTTAAACAAGGAGGAATTCCAAAAAGTAATTAAGAAACATTTCAACATTCACCTACTAGCCTGCATTTGGAGCTTCGTAACAGATGGAGACCTGAACTGGTATATTCTGGGTCCTGGATTCACATGAATGTATTTTTTTGCTTGTAACAATATTTTTCCCACTGTTTTATTCTTTTTTTTTTACAAGCATTTAGCAGATGCTCTTATCCAGAACAAGTTACACAGTTTACATTTCTTTACATACAATCCATACATACACCTGGATGTTTTACTGCTCAAGGTACTTTGCTACAACAGTAGTGCCCCATCTGGGGATTGAACCTGCAACCTTTCAGTTACAAGCCATTATATTACACTGCCTCCTACACATTTTCCTATGTCTTTTTTCTTATTTTTCAATATATTTGAATGCAAATGAACATAGTATGTATTTGCAGATCTGTTTGTACCATCATAATGAAGCAATTTATTTTCTAGTTGCTTTCAAATAAAAAGATAAAATAGATGTTGTAATTGTATCGTATTTATGGTATAAAAGTTCATATTTGCCCTGGGATTTATTAAAGTTTATAATAGTGCTAGTTTCTTTATTTGCAGTTGCATGTCCAATTTTTTAAATACACAATAGCAATATTAAAAAGTAATTCGCTGAAGCGTTCAGACGAACAATGGAGATGGCATAGGAAACAGACCTTCCAGGGAATGACGTTCAATACTTACTTGTTCAATACTTTTTGTATATGTATCCTTGCTTACTCCCCATAAAAAAAAAAAAAAATGTACTAACCTTTTCCTTCCCAGTGTTACAGGTGCGGTATGCAGCTGCCTGCAACAATGTCTATTGCTGTACTACTGCACTGATCTCTTGCGCGAACTATGATTGTTCCTACCATGTATAAATGCACATCCTGTAAGTCACTCTGGATAAGAGCGTCTGCTAAATGCCTTAAAATGTCAATGTAAAAAAATGGTTTGCTTGTATTGTGCCTGTTCCCTCCAAGAGGGCAGTGGGATGTTGTGCTGTTTGCTGTTTGGATTTATGTCTTGGTTTATGTGGAGCCTCAGCTTTACTGTTCAGAAACCTGGTCCAAGTCATGCGCCATGACGGGGATTCAGCACCACGCTCTCACACCCCCCACGTCCTTCCCGCTGTGAATTACAATATCATAAATCGTAGGAAGAAACCTCTTTTAGAGCCTTGTTTATGTCTGTCTGGCCTTGTGCACAGTTGATACCATGTACCTATGACTTGTCAAAATTCGTAGTCAAAATCCAGGGAAATATGCAAGAAAGCTTCCCATCAGACCAATGAATGGAGACATTACAAGTACAGAGAATAGGACAGCAGCCTGCGACCCCCAACAACCGTGACAAGGAGAAGCTCCCTAGGTGGAAGGGAACCTCTGCAGGAACCAGGAGAGGGAGAGGGAGCCCATCCTCCTCTGGCTGAACCTATCCGCCTCAGTTACTGGCATGCAAGTCAAATTAAGCATGGTGGTGGTGCCTTTTGGCCACAACAGGTCATATTGATGAAATTGACAAACTTTTCATGTCTTTATGTGCCCTTTTCCCCTTGCAGTATAATCTTTTTCAGTGTCTACAGCAGGGGTGGGCAATTACGGTCCTGGAGGGCCGATGTGTGTGCAGGTTTTTGTTTCTACCAATTACCTGGCTCAATTAGCAAATTAGTTGAATACGTCAATGCTGGTTCACTTGTAGATTAGACCACAGTAACATGTTTTTATGGGAGCACAAGAACAGTCTTCAGCTGTCATTTCTGGGCTTATCAAGACATTTAGGTAAAATGTCAGATCACGTAAATGATTTAGCTAATTAAATAATTAAGAGTAGAAGTTGGCATGAAATCCAGAAACGGATACGGCCCTCCTTGCCCACCCCTGGTCTATATGGATGTCCTTTTCAAACAGAAATGTGAATTTCACATTTTACATTTCCAATTTCCAATAGGGTCTAACAGTTTCTAACTAGTTTGGAAAATAGTTTCAAAATGCTGGAAGACCTGTGAATATGTCCAGTTGTTCAAAAGTAATCTGATCAGATTTTGGCACATTGATCACAATGGATCAAATCTTGAAAATGGGTTGTTCAAAACAAAAAAAGGATTATGAAATTTGATCAGATCATCTAATCAAATCTTGGTTTTGATCTGGATCAAATCTTGAATATGTGTTGTTCAAAACTTTTACGTAGGATTGGGATAGTTTTGATCGAAAAAATCTGGATTATCTTGATCCCAGCAGAAGGGTGGATTCAGGGTGGATTTCAGGAACAAAATGTAATACAACTTTAAAATGGGTCAATTAATACAACATCTGTAGCATATAGTGGTTGGTAAATATATTTCCTTTTTTATTGAACATTTACAGTGATAAAGTAGACACTACCCTATTAAGACTCTCAGGACAGTGGCAGAGGAACAAATAACACTTACCCGACTGCAGCAAACCGTGTGTGTGTGTGTGTGTGTGTGTGTGTGTGTGTGTGTGTGTGTGTGTGTGTGTGTGTGTGTGTTGGACTGAGCCAACCTTTGGGTAACAAGAGCCAACAGTATCGCCATTCAGTCAGAGAAATAACATTCATACAGCTACGGATATTAATTCTGAAATATACAAAACATCAACACAATGCAGGTGAAAGAAAATATGACAGTAAATCTTTGACCTGTTATGAAAGCCTTCATCTAACATCCATCCATCCATCCATCCATCCATCCATCCATTGTCTAAGCCGCTTATTCCTGGTCAGGGTCGCGGGGGGGGTGCTGGAGCCTATCCCAGCATGCGTTCCGGGCGAGAGGCAGGAATACACCCTGGACAGGTCGCCAATCCATCGCAGGGCACACACACCATTCACTCACACACTCATACCTACGGGCAATTTAGACTCTCCAATTAGCCTAACGTGCATGTCTTTGGACTGTGGGAAGAAACCGGAGTACCCGGAGGAAACCCACGCGGACACGGGAGAACATGCAAACTCCGCACAGAAAGGCCCCGGCCTGGGTTCGAACCGAGACCTTCTTGCTGTGAGGCGACAGTGCTATCCACTGCACCACCGTGCCGCCTCTTCATCTAACATAGCAGACACATTTATTTCGTAATGGCTCTACTAAAACCATGCTGGCCGCCAGGACCAAAGAAATATGCATTCTTGTGTGTTATTTTCCCACCACAACACAACGAAGTAGACAGACCTTGCGATAGAAATCACTCTGTTTTGTTTTTGTGCCTAATAGTAATAGACTAATAGTGACTTGTGCACTCTAATAGCATTTTTATGTTATTACTGCAATGCTCCCACACTTTTTTCTCTCTTTTTTTACCAACATGTAGCATTTCATAAAAGGCTGGATACATTCGTAGCCATGAAGTTGACATCATTCGAAATATATAGTTATATTTCTTTTCTTTTTTTCTCTGAGTATGTGTTTTACGGCCATTCGTAGTTAGTCATCAATTCCATCACTGGTTCCAGGAAAAAATATATAAATGAAAAAGGGACAGTATAGTATGAAGCCTAAAAACAAGGCTAAATGAAATTAAAATATGTGCACGGCCTGGTTTGGGATCACAAGCAATGACTAATGTTACAGTAGTAGGAAGAAATAAATTCCCTATCCTGCAAGGTCGAAGTTTGCTTTACAAATACTCCCTGCAGTAAAAGGGTTACGCAAAAGCAAAGCTGCCCAGCTGTGTCTTAACTATCCTATGGACCTGAATGGGCTCCCAGTATGGGCTCCAAGATACTGGATAAGAATTGATATTTCATGACTTATTTTATATATATATAGTAATTTAAACCTTTTATTTATCAAAGCAAGGCCATTGTTCAGGTTTGTCAAGGAAAATGTCTATCTCTGTAATCTGAATTTTACATGGTAAGTGTAAATTACCATGGCTGGCTAGCTAACAAATGATCATGTTTCCTGGCTAGCCCTTTGATACATAACTTCTAAACAACAATGCTGGCACTGGGAAGGTTAGCTTAGCTTGCTACTGTCAGCTAGCACAAATTGGTGTTAAATTAGTTTGTTTAGCAAACGATGTCACCCACAACAATTGGGGGTAATGTGGTTGTCATAACAGCGCTTCAGCGCTTAAATAATGGCTCTAAATAATTGCTTTGTGTGTTACTATGGCTTCCAGTTTCAAGTATTGTTAAACTAAAGTTTCCTTGGCTGAAAGCTGAGCAAATTTAGCTCATTTCCAACAATCTTAATTTGAACAAAAACCATGGCACATGAGCTTTTTCATCAGTGCACTGGTCCATTTAAAAGTCTGACGTCTAATTTGATGAAAATCAGTATAACACTATAAAAAGTTTGTAGAAAAACCCAAAAATATCTTACGAAGCCATTTTTACTTTACTTTCCTATTTTTTTAATAAAAAATTAGCAAACAAATGTGTATGAAAATTTGTGGATTTGTTTGAATAGTCACTGTCCTGTGCCAAAAAAGACGGGTAAAGACGAGATCAGCAATTTTCGTCTTTTGGATGTAAATGCTAGACAACCATTATCTAAACACTGTAAACACTGAATAAACACACACCTGAGTTTTTTTCACATGTGACTCGAGGGTTGTTTTTCATTGGATGCTGATAGTAATAATCATAATGTATTTATTCTGTTTTGTTTTGTCTGAGATCAACCGTTTAATTGCATCAGTGCAGCCCAGCCTATAGTATATGTACATTCCCTGCACCGCTTTGGTGCATGTGAGGGTGACAACAGTTGAATCATTCAATAGTGACATTTATGTGGTTACATTCTACGAATCATCAGGTGGCTGATACTGTACAACACATGTGTTCACCGATTATCTTGGGCCTGCTCATAATTCCTTCATCCTAGCCAACTCTGACCTCTCTACAGCCCTTCTGAGTGATGATTACCTTAACGGGTGGCTGCTAGGGGACAATAAATACATATATGAGCGGCAGTGTTAGCATAATGGTTGAGGAACTGGGCTTGTAACACAAAGGTTGCAGGTTCGATCCCAGGTGGGGACACTGCCATTGTACCCTTGAGCAAGGTGCTTCAGTAAATATCCAGCTGTATAAATGGATTGTATGTAAAGAAATGTGAAATTGTGTAAGTCGCTCTGGATAAGAGGGTCTGCTAAATGCCTGTAATATAAAAGATAGACAAATCCAAGATATCAGTGTTATTAATTAGGTAACACTTTAGTTGAGTTGTAGCATTCTTAAAGGAATAGTTCACCCACATTTGGATGGTCGTCCTGAACCTTGAATGTATGGAACAGTAGTTTTGGGAAGTTTGTTTACTTCACCTAGCCTCAGTATATCTAAAATACCTAAATTTAAAATAATTGTTTTGCAATGGTTTTGAAATTTTGGGCTAATGTTTAACTACCCTTTTTGTTGACTATGCACGCACACCTCTGTCATTAGCATTCAGCTGTGGGACACACTTTTTCCCGTATGTTTATGTTTCCAATTATAAGGTCAAAGTAGTGAAAATAATACATCTACATTGCCTATATGAACATGAACAAATTTACATGGGATTACGTCACAAACGGACTAGGCTGGAAGTTACTGTAAATTATCAAGCTAACATAAACCATTATAGATATGCTGAAGCCAGCTTTCCAAAACTACTGTTCCAGAAACTACATCTTTTCTGAACTGCCTCTTTTGCAGTTTACATTGAGCCACAGTTGCATTTCAGGAAGCATTTTTGTGTTTTTTAGCATGTTTAGTGCAGACCCAACATAGTCAACCTTATGGGCTGCAACCAACTGAACAACCTGACAGCAATAAGAATAGGAATATACTTTATTAGCCATGTTACATAAGGTCATTGGAATGAGTCTTTTCGCATATTTCTCCTAGATACACACACACATAGACCACTATACATATGTATTCCATCAGAGAGGTCCGAGCACAGGGTCAGCCATAGTACAGCACCCTTGGAGCAGTTAGGGGGTCAGTGCCTTGCTCAAGGGCACTTTGGCAGTGCCCCAGGAAGTGAACTGGCCTCCCTCGGGTTTCCAGTTCATAGTTTTTTTGTTGGCTTTCCTGGGATGTGAACCAGCAACCCTTCACTTGCCAGCCCGTGTCACTAACCACTGAGCCACAATATCAAGCCAAATACTCTCTTAAACCGAATACTAGTTAGTGACATAAGGTGTAGTCAGTGTTTGGCTGGAACAAATGCCTGCAGCTGCCCTCACCCTTAATTTAACAATCACCTGTAGTTCATTATTTACGTATGTGCTGATTACAGCGTTCTATGAAACGTATACTTACTGTGACTTGATTTACAACTGGATATATTTACAGATGTCATTTAGGTAAAGATAATTTCTAAAGAATGCCAAAGTTCCAGTTCCTTAAAGAACTGGACATGATATATTGGTAGTGATCAGTGGTTCTGTGTGGCTCAGTTGGTAAGCTGTTGACATTTGTGGGTTCAATCCCCACTGGGGCCACATATACTGAAAATGTATGCATTCACTACTGTAAGTTGCTTTGGATAAAAGCGTCTGCTAAATGGCGTATATTATCAGAGAATGAGCTTCCATCAGAGAAATTCAGCACTCCCGATAGTGTTTATTGCCTCCAAATCTGCATTGTAAATGAGTGGAATCGGTCCGATTCCTTGTTTGGGGAACATTAGGGACCCCTTCAGTGGGGTGGGAAATGCCAGGCCTTTGGAACATTTGGAACAGTAGCCTATAGAATATGCCATATACTGTAACTAGCCAGATAATATATTTAGCTAATATATCTTTTGAAATATATTACACAAGTGGTAACATTGTCTAGTTTAGCCAGTTAGCTATTAACTAGCTGGTAATGACTAAAATCGTTTAAATGATCAAGGTATCAAGCAGATTATTGTGAAATAGTGCATGACTGCAATAAAAAAAGAATAATACAAAAGCATAAAATGCTCATTTAAAAGATAAAATACAGATGTGTACTTTTCATTCAAATGCAAAAACTGTTATAGAGGCACAATTATATTCATTAAAGCCATTGTAAAATGTCTGCTCACAAATAACCATGTTTTCATTTGTCTGATGTTGAGATATTGCTCATCTATCTCTGTTTATAAACTTCAACAAACACAGAATAAAAAGGCAAAATACGTCGTTGCAATCTAGATAACATTTTAGGATCAAATACAAATTAAAATAAATAAAAAACTGTGTGTCTGTACTTTCACTTTATCTGGCAAACAATAATGTTTTTTTCTTTTTTTCCAACATTGTTTCTTGACAAAGTGTAATTCCCTTCTTTTGTAATTTTGGATGCCACTTTCCATGATGACTCAAGCATTTTCCACCCCCTCTTCATGTTTTATACCTTTGTAATTTGGCAGAATGATCGCTGGGTTCCGATGCAAAGCTGCGCTTGGCATTGCGTGTGGAAAGATAACGTTCAATGGCCAGGAAACTTGTAAAATTAAATTAAAACACCAAGTCTAGACATGAGTTTCGCCTCAGCCCGTGACAAAGGAGCTGCCTGCATGGCTTACGTTCCGTGTGATATACGGCAACGTCGGTCTAATCGGCATTTCCATCAGCCTTGTGACGAATGGGAAAATATAATTGAAGCTGTTCGGAATATTTGCTAAGTAATATTTTAGTATAGTGTGATAGAGGGTGATTTATCACAGATCAGTTCTGTGGTTATGTAATTTCACACCCTGCGGTTTGAAACACAGAATAACTCCGCTGCATCACATCAGAATATCTCCCTGTTCTTTTTCAGCATTCTGTTGATGTTTAGTGTAATAATCAGCTAGGGAGGGGGAGCTTCAGCTCAAATGGTCATGTATGGACCGTGTCTTGCTTTTTTAATGTATATCATATCATAAGTCATAATTGCATAAATGTTGCATGTTGTATTTAAAAATGTGTTACAGCTTATACAGCTTAGAGCTATACACCTATATTTAGATTATTCCTTTATAGTTACTCAGATTGCTTTTATTGTAGCATTTTGGAAAGAATCATTTTTAAAAAACTTAAACTTAACAGATTTATTTGGCTTCTGTGCATATGTTAGAATTATTCTACCTGTGTGTTAATCTTGACCAGGCAGTGGTCATGCAACAGTATTTCCAAATGGTCTACTAAACACTAAATAGGCCATTTTAATTCAATGAACTTGCACTTATACCCATATACCCATTTAAGGGCTTGTAGAAAATCTTCATTGTTAAAGACTCATGAAAGTTGTACTTTAAATTGCTCATTTCCTGTACTGGGTATCATTACAGATAACATCTCAGCCGAAGCCTGTCACTGACACACAAGACCACTCATATACGCAGCAAATTTTTCCCTCTGCTTTTATCCCTCCCCCCAGGGGCGGACAGTCAATTGGTGGAATCGAACCCCAGTCGCCGTGGCTAGTGTCAAACCCTCTTACCGCTAGAGAATTCATCCCCTTTTCCTGTGCTTCCACAGGCCTGGGTCTCCTCGTCCGCCTCCGGGGGACATCGAGCCAAACCTTTTCCCAAAGGACTGCGGAAGAGAGCGCCCACTATGCACCATCATTGTTGAGCTTGGCGAGGTGTTCCAGCTCATCTGCTGGGGGTTACTCGTCACTCCGCGGTGACCGTGCCAACCGAACAAGCGGGGAAGCCACTAGAGTGAGAACCATGTGACCTCATTAGGCTGACCGAGTCCAGAGGGGGAAAAGATGGGGTCACAGATAAGCACTCTCAGATGCATGGCTGCCTTACTGAGCTAAGAGCTCCTTTATGACCCGCTCTGACACAGCACACAAACAGCTAGGCCCCCTGGGTAAATTTTACAGCTTGACGCCTTTGCTAGTAAACCGGAGACCAGAAAAATAATCTCAGGGTAAAATGGGCCCCTATTAGACTGTTGGATCAGACGAAAATCAAGAAGGCCTGTGGATTTAAATGGCATGGTTAAACAGCAGTGACAATTACCCAGAGCACAGGAGAGCATGCTGTAATTTAATACACACACCATGGAGCCCGAGTCAAAGGAGGAGAGGCTGGCCACTGAATCTATGGGAGTACGTCGATGAGGACGCAAAGCCTCATAGCACTGAACCAATCCCAGAGCATTGCTCAAACTCAACTCCCTAGTAACATCTATGCCATAGGTACTCAACGTCCTGCCCTGAGGGCCCCAGTGGCAGCAGGTATTTATTCTAGCCAAGTCCTGACTACACTACATTACATTACATTGCATTACATTACATTACAGGCATTTAGCAGACGCTGTTATCCAGAGCGACTTACACAGTTTCACATTTCTTTACATACAATCCATTTATAGAGCTGGATATTTTACTGAAGCAATCCAGGTTAAGTACCTTGCTCAAGGATACAACGGCAGTGCCACACCTGGGATCAAACCTGCAACCTTTGTGTTACAAGCCCAGTTCCTTAACCATTATACTAACACTGCCGCTCCCACTGACTACACCTGATGTCACTTACGAGTATTTGGTTTAAGAGCTGAGATAATTGATATCAGGTTGTTTAGTTGGTTGCAACCCATAGGGTTGACTATGTTGGGTCTGCACTAAACATTCTAAAAAGCACTAAAAATGCTGCCTGAAATGCAACTGTGGCTCAATGTAAACTATAAAAGAGGCAGTTCAGAAAAGATGTTTCCATCCTGGCATTGTTTGATATATTGCTTGCACGCTGCGAGTATATTTGTTCAATTTAAGGGAGAAACACTGGATAAAGGAAACACTGGAGTAAATTAAGGGTTCTGGCGGGTTCTGTTATGTTGTGGGGTGCATTTCTCTCAACCCCTTCGAGGACAAAGTAAACACCAATACATTCAGAGTCATCACCTTCAACCTGTGGTGAGCGCATTTCTATTCCGATGGGAGCGGTCTTTTCCAGGATGACCGTGCCACCATCCACAGGGCAGCAGTGGTCACTGAATGGTTTGATGAGCATGAAAATGATGTAAACCATATGCCATGGCCGTCTCAGTCACTAGATCTCAATGCAATTGAACACGTATTGGAGATTCTGGAGCAGCTGTGACCTGAGACAGAGTTTTTCACCACCATCAACGAACCACTAAATGATGGAAAAATGGTGTTGCATCTCACCAGTGGAGTTCCAGACACTTGTAGAATCTGTGCCAATGTACATTGAAGCTGTTCTGGCAGCCTGTGTTGGCCCAACCCCTATTAAGTAACTTTATGTTGGTGTTTGTTTTATTTTGTTACCTGTATGTTAGCCATAATCCAAACTAATGGAAATGTTCGTAAGTCCTGTGGATACCTCTTCTCTCAAAGCAATGTGTTCATTTAAAAAAGAAAGGAAACATTTCCACTGATGTCATTTTAACACAAAATATAAAGTCAGACGTGCATTCCGAGAAAACCCTCCCCAAATTAAGGAAGTCTGTTAAGATATTTATGGATCAGTCAGTTTTAAACTGACTGAACTGTTTTGAAACCGTTTTGAAACTGACTGATCGGCCAGTCAGTTTATTCAGGCTTAGAAGTAAAAGGCTTTAAATTCAAGTCCAGTCTTACTAATCATCCCTTCGCCAGGTGCCAATGCCTCGGCTTTGTGGCTTGGCTCCTGGTATGGGTTAGAAGCAGTCACTAAAGAGGTTGTGTTTACCTTGTAGGTCTGAGGCTAAAATTCACCGCAGAAATGAACAGCTGTCTGTCGTGCGATTCCACTATTTTTCTTTCCTATTCTATTTCCTTCTCTTGCTTAAATGGCTTTTGTTGGCTACTGTTTGTCATCTGTGAAATAGGCTTTGCCACACCTCATGCTCAGTAGACAATATACCTTTAAAATTACACATAAAGATTATGCAACTGTTATGTAAAGCCACAGTGTTACATAACTTGGGGGAATACATACAGGGACAGAGTCAGGTTGTGGGTTAGGTTTCGGATGCTGTCAGGTTTACGGTTAGATTGGACTGTGAGGTAGTTCTGTTCTTATTACAAATACATGTGCAATTATAGATCACAAACTCATGTTCTCTGTTTGTGGGGAAAAGATAATGTATCCATGGAAGATAAGATGCCTATTTTCTCAAATATAAAACAAAACCAGACCTTTTAGGCAGGGTAGGAGCAAGTAAGTTGTTTTTCAGTTAGGGAGACTGAATAACTGTAGACTGTAGTAACTCGATGGTGAATGCACAGTGACAACCTACGTTATATATGATTCTGATGAGACTGTAGTTAAAAAAATAGCTACTGTTAAAATGTTTGCTCTTGTAGCAGTGGTGTGATACAAGTTTGCATGCCAATAAATACAATTAGAATATACTGTTCCCTAGGCACAGATTCAGCAGCTACTCTTTTTAAAATTACAGTTACATTTTAAGCATTTAGCAGATGCTCTTATCCAGAGCGACTTACAAGATTAATACGTGATAAGATCAATGATTGTTTGCGCAAGAGATCAGTGCAGTAATACAGCGATAGACATCATTGTTGGCAGCTGCACACTGTACCTGTACCACAGGGAGAGAAAAGGTTAGTAAATTATTATCATTTTTTAATGAATTTTTTTTAGGACGTTTTAAACAAGTATATATATACAAACAGCAGTATTAAACATGTAGGCAGTCGTGATGACAATTCGGTAGTGGAGTCTGAAAAGGGGGATTTTGGGAAGATTGCAAGTGGTTCTGTGGTCCTGACCAAGTGTGGAAGATCATTCCACCACTGAGGGGTCAGAAAAATTCACCTGTGAACTCAAGCATACATATGTAAGCAAGCATAAAATGGCAGTTGTTTCCAATAAAAATGTGTCCAGTTTACTG
Organism: Aldrovandia affinis; assembly: GCA_029706075.1. Taxonomy (NCBI): domain Eukaryota; kingdom Metazoa; phylum Chordata; class Actinopteri; order Notacanthiformes; family Halosauridae; genus Aldrovandia; species Aldrovandia affinis. The sequence goes on along the minus strand of JAINUG010000183.1, from coordinate 1,011,433 downwards.
AATATAACATGCTCCATAATGACTTTACTTGGATGCCATTCGTTGTACTTGAAAGGCCTTAAATTACTCAATTACTGTGAAGATGTCCCTATAAAACCCGAGGACAAGCTTGTTCCCATTCTGGACATATTACCAGAGTTATGCAGGTCAGCTTGGATTTTGTCCCCACGTTCCTCTATGTATAATTAGAGTAATCAAAAGCTGGAAATTTGACGACTGTCTGTGCATATTTCTGTCAGACTGAAGTGCCTGAATTCTCTTAGCAGCCAATTCATATTCAAACCGCAATGAAATCCATGAGGCTTTGTGGCCTGGCAACTTCTCACACAATGGACATTTTTACAGGAATATTTGGCATAATATATGCATTTATGCATTGTACTGGAGCACACAAGATCACCCTTCCCTGCCAAGCTAACCTAGCTGAAGACAACCTAAGGAGACAACTTCTGTGAGGGAAAAATAACATTTTTCTAAATGATTTGTTTCAGATTTTTTCCTGTTTTTCTCCCAATGTAGTGGCCAATTATACCCTCTATTTGCTTCGATTTTCCCTCCCTACACAAACTCGCCGCCCATCTCTACGAGGCAAGCTAATTCTCCGAGGGCAGCAAACTCTGCTTCCTTCGAGACGGAATTCGCCCACCCACGTTCTGGAGACACTCTTACGTGCTTCTCAGCGAGTTCATGCCGGCTCATCTTCCCCCTCCCTCTGGGACGGACAGCCAAATGCCGCCCCCGATCGGGGCTCCCCACCAGGGCCAGTCTGGTACAGTTGGGTTTCAAACCGCAGCCGTGAAAAAATAACATATTTTAAGCAGATAGATAGATATAGTGTATTTACAGATTGTTATATAGTACTTACAACTTCAAAACCTGTTTGCAGTTTAAATAGTTACACGTGTGTAACAATGATTTGTATGGTTTATGTAAGTACACATGTGCAACACAAAATATATAGAAAAAAATTACATTGTGTAAGCACACGTGAAATACAATTGTTAGTGTCCATAAGTGCTATAAATCTGCAGTTTTAAATACTGTTGCCCCAAAGAAGCAGTCATTGACTGAACAAAAGCAACAAAATTGTTACTTTTATTTAGCATGCAGGCTAAAGCAAGTAGTGGACAGAGACCCATAAGTGATTATATACCTTTTGACTCTCGCAATAGATTTGAAACTAAACTAAAATAAATTTAAAAAAACTAAAGTAAGCTCTCTCCCTTACCCTTTGAAAGACAATAACATTAAGTGAAGTCCAGGTTGTACACTATGAAAAAAGCAAATGCTTGAAATGGATAGCCACAATGTCCAAACAAATTCTGTGGGATTAAAAGGACACCTTGTGAACCTGGTGTGTTTTCGTTTTTTTTACATTTTACATTTTTACATTTTTTTTAATTTTTTTACATTTAATTTAGATGAATGGCTAATGAGAACAGATTGCAGCCCTCACTAGAGGGTAAAGTTCTAGGGAAAGATGGTCTCAGGGCTCTGCAGGTGTGTGGTGCTGGGATGGGAACGGGCCCGCACGGGGTTAAATGTCACATTCCTTATAATCCCTGTCAGGGGTAAACGGACCACAGCACCTGGATGCTCGGTCTCCCCCACCGGCCTCATCACTGCAGCCCCTGCCACTTCCTGTTCCCTTCTGCCTCCGACCACTCCGCTCCAGCTGAGTAATCTGGAGGACCCCCCCCCCCCCCCACCGGGGTCAAGTCCTTAGAGGTAAGAGAACTTCCTGAGCAGTGCTCTTTTACATCCTAACTGTAAAAGTAATGTGCTGCAACACCCAGTGATGTCTGAGAACAGAACAGAACAGAACAGAAGGCTATAATCAGAGCCCCCACAGGCCTTTGAAATCCATGAAAACGTTTGATTTTGAATATTAACAACTTTAAGGACTTTTGAAAGTCCTTGAATTTTGCACAGGTTGCTTGAAAGTACCCAATTTTACTGCTGACGTGTGCATCTTACGAAACTCTCCTGCACTCTTTGTAGCTTAACATAGCCTATACGATGAAAATACAAACTGTTCTGAATTCAACAACGTTTGATTTGCATTCTTTTTTCCAAACCATTTATAGCCTCCTATGTATAAACTTGTCACTGCGTGAGGGAAGAGTTTCCTAACAAAAACGACTTGGGTGAACACATACTCTCTTAATAAAGTAAATTATGGTACCATTCATTGCAATATAATGGCCTAGAATTTAGCAATATAAATGCTGCAGGAACCCTGTATAATAGTAGCTCTCTTCTTGTCTGTCCCCAAAGTTAAGCAGGTTAGGGCCCGTTTTATACTGATACTGGATAGGACGTCCCACCTCAGATGAGCATGTAGACGTCTTCATAGCAGGCCAGTGTCTGGTTTATCGGTGAGTTTTTCTGACTCAGATAAACAACCCACATTGAATCCATCAGCAATTGCAATCAGGCGAGTCATATCTACGCACTTATGACCCAGTTGTGGTCTCAAACATTTCGAAGGAGGCCAAAAGGAAGACAAATATATATTATATTTCCAGATTTGTTTTCCCTGAAAGCAATCACAATCAATGCTTGTTCTTTCAGTAAAAATAAACTTCCCCTTTGTCCTCTCTCCAGACCTCGCCCAATTAGACCCTCGCAGCTTCGGTTGCTCAGGGAAGAACGTGAGCGAGCCGTAGATCGGGCCAACGTGACCGAAGGTTCACTCCTGCGCAATCGCTGTGATTCTGAGTGGAGTGCGCTTATTCGGACACAATGCACACAGCACACCTCCACTGTGCCAAATTCATCTCAGGGAAACGCTTATAACAAGAACTCCCCGAGAAATAACGAATTGCTGTCATCTGTTTCACAAACATGTCTGTCGGGCAAATCGGAAAAATATTTCCGTAGCTCGATCTCGGACACGGGCGGTATTCAAAGCGCGTAGGCTTACAACGACGAGAGATCGCCACGTGTAAAGCCACAGCGCGTATGTGTATATCCCTTTCCCCAAGAGATAAGCCCCCCCCCCCCCACCCCCAAATATTGTGTTTACTTGAGCTTTTCCATTCTGTAATAACTTTCTACGAACCAAGCTCTATGCTTCCTGCCATTGGGCAATGGACCAAGATTCAAAAGCACTTATTCAGGGAGCCTGTTTGTTTTCCAGTCCACTGTCGTCTCTTCCCCCCCAGACCAGGCCCTAAATCACTGGCCAGTCCTGCGCGGCTTGGAAGACCCGCCAGTTGAATTTACATGTCCGAGTTACAGGTGTTCTCCCTGAGGTTTCGCCCCGAAACGCTTTTTTTTCTCCGATTCCTTTCATTTCACAGTTTTACGTTCCTGAGGACATCCTGTCCTGATGGATGCGATGCGTCGTTTTCAGAACGAAAGGGAGCTCTCCGCAGGTGTAGCTTGTAAAATGTGCGCGTACGCGTGTGTTCGATGTCAAATATACGAGCGAGACTGATTATCTTCTTCCCGTAAAAGACGATTGACCCTTACCTTGCACACTGCATGACAGTAACGAGACGATGGGGGACGCGGAAGAGGACGGAAGATACGTGGGCTTTTCTCTGCGTCGACTGCCCCGCCTGAATGAGAGATGACAGGAATGGGACTCGCAGGGCACTTTATGGTCTGTACATCAAACTGCGCTTTGAATAAAGATATCAAAGCTTCCCGGCTTTCTGGCGGCCACGGTGCGGCATCGCTGACCTAGCAGGCGAAAATACCTGTGAGTTTATCATCCTTCGCTCACAGCCTGGGCTCGCTGCGGGGCTGGGAATCACTCCCAGCTGCTCTTTACTGCCCCCCCACAATGAGCCAGCGACCAGCGGTGAGGGGCTGTGAAGCCCCCATGGGGGTCACCTCTCTTCAGCATTGTAACAATGAGCATATCACAGACACACACAGCCTTTGACTGAAGGACAGGTACAGCACATGCACACACACACACACACACACACACACACACACATGGGACACACACACACACGTACATGGACACACACACACACACACACACACACACACATGGACACACACACACACATGGACACACACACACACACACACACACACACACACACATGGACACACACACACGTACATGGACACACACACACACACACACACACACACACACACATGGACACACACACACACATGGACACACACACACACACATGGACATACACACACACACACACACACACACACATACATGGACACACACACACACACATACATGGACACACACACACACACACACACACACACACACACACACACACACACACACACACACACGTACACACACACACATGGACACACACACATGGACACACACACCCACACACACACACACACACACATGGACACACACGGACACACACATGGACACACACACACATGGACACACACACATGGACACACACACACACGGACACACACATGGACACACACACACATGGACACACACACACACACATACAGTGCTGGAGGCCAGGCACGACACACACGCACATGAAGGCTGGAGGAATCAGGAATGGCGCACACTAAACCTTCAGCCTGGAACTCAGGAGGTGGAGAGAGGGAGGGAATAATGCCCCTGGAACTCTCTGTGGCAACAGCAGAGTGATTGACAGAACGTTATGGCGCAATGCTATGCAGAATTTATAGATCATAAATGTATAGATCACGCAGATGATGTGAGCATTTAGTTATGACAAGTCTCTTATTTATTTCGAAATGCTGCCTGGAATAGGAATGTGGGTAAGAAGGCTTTGTCTTCTGAGCCTCTGTGTGATACTCATGTCAAGTGGTTGTAATTAGCATTCCACTCATATTCAATGAACAGAAACGTCTTTAATTGGAGTTGGGCAACAGACCTCCTGTTATTTGTTTCTCTCCCCCAGAAGGAATTATAATTAGGAAGTGCTTTATTCTGTTAGAATGATCTTTTATAGTTTAAATCTATTAACTTAAAACCTTATGTTCATGCAGTATGCACGGTTAGCATTTACAACAGAGCAGGGCTATTCAGTTCCAGGCCTCGAGGGCTGCAGTTTTTGTAGTTAGTCGCTCCAGCCACACACTACGCCACCTGATTTCACTAATTATTTTACCTCCTTGGTCCAGGAGGTGAGCTAATAAGTGAAATCAGGTGGCGCAGTGCGTGATTGGAGCAAATATCTGCAGACACTGCAGCCTTCGAGGCCTGGAATTGAACAGCCTTGCTCAAGATTATAGCTCTCACATTTCATAATTCATTAAGAAGCACTTCAAAATCTGATGATTTTGTTTTCACTTGGTTTGGTTACCTCACACTTACTGAACCAGAAAACCACTGTTAACCGTATGGTCTCGTTTAAAAACATATTCACATTGTTGCAATTGGATGTCCATCTGTACGTTTGTTCATATTACACATCAGGATACTTGAAAGTGACAGATCGTGTATCTGAGGGTTGAATTCAAAGTCTGGAAATTGAACCTGAACTGGAAATTAAAATAGAATATGCAATCCCCTGCAAACGGGGGTTCAATTCCATCGGCCACGCCAGAGTCGGCTCTGGCCGGGAGTGCCACCGGGGGCGGCGATTGGCTGTCCGTCCCAGGGAGGGGGAGGGAAAGCCGACAGGAAGTTTGCTGCGCACAATTTTAACATTTAAAAATAGAATACACAATCCCACTTTGTATTTGATAACAAAGTTGCAAAATGGGAGTGAAAGGAGTGGCAATTCAGACAGAAGAGAGTGAGCTGTGAGTGTCTGTCAGCGTTGTCAATTTCCTGGGGTTTCTCCCATTGACTTGGCCACGCAGGACTGTTGAATGTCAAATGCAGGTAATTGCTCAAATAAAGGAAACACTTGAGTGTATGAAGGGTTCTGGCGGCTCTGTTATGGTGTGGGGTGCATTTTCCTGCCATGGTTTAGGGCCCGAGTGGTCACTGAATGTATTTATGAGCATGAAAACGATGTAAGCCTCATGCCATGGCCGTCTCAGTCACCAGATCTCAACTCTAAGTTGAATGCTTATATACCATTATATAAGGAGTGGCACCTGAGACACCATTATCAAACCACCATCAACAAAACACCAACTGATGGAATTTCTCCAATAGAGCTCCAGACACTTGTAGAATCTATGGCAAGGTGCACTGAAACTATTCTGGTGGCTTGTGGTGGCCCAACGCCCTACTAACGCCCTTTATATTAATGTTTCCTTTATTTTGGCAGTTACCTGCAGTAGTACTCATCATGCAACCTGGTAATAATCACCCAATCATTGCAGGACCTGCAGTCATTCAGTCATTTGTTTGGCACACAGTCCCTGCAGTAACCCTCACACACTTGTTTGTTTTTTCTGTCACACCGGCATAAGCGCGTTATATTCCACGGGAGTAAAACCATTAAAACGTTTTTTCCATTTTGAATGTATCGTACATTTCTCTTTGACTCCTTTCTTCCCTTTGTGTGCATGATTTGTGCGATGACTAGTTGATTTGTACCCTGTCTTAATGCTTTCAACACCACCACACCACTAAGTGAACACACTTTATCCTTCATTGTTTCCTCGTCTGCGGGTCTCATCTGTTATAGGCCGCTGCCAAAATATCATGACATTTCGTAAGAAATTGAGACCACATTGAACTAGATGCGCAGTTTAAAGAACAAATCTGTGTAGGAATGTCATCATCAGCAACGGCGACAGTTCTTAATGGTTCGTCGTGCTGCAAAGATTGGCCAAAATCTGCTAAATGGCACATCTTATTACACCATTATATGAAATCCTCCTCTACCACGATGGCGAAAGCAGTGTCCTGGCTCACTGCGCGATGATAAAAGTCCAACACCAAAGATGCACTCACTCTTCTGCTATTTTGCTTTTCCTACTTTCCGCTTTTTACTGGAACATTACCGCGGGAGTGGCGTTTCAATTCTTCGCCTTTATGATTGCGAACATTTCAAACTCATGATGAGCACTGAGACAAGGGGTAATTAAGCCTTTATTAATGGTCTATAAAGCTGAAATAAGGAGACGTTTAAAACAGCAACAGTGAGTTCATTAAGATTAATGACGGGGGCCCGACTAAGCCAGTATTAAGAGTGAGACGGGTGTGGCTGCGACTGCACCGTGTCCTCTGCCTTTGCGTTTGCTCAGTGCTTAATTACTGGTTAATTGGCCGTCATAGGTTGGAGCCTCAGGGTTGGTGAATAAATGGTGGTGATTATGTTGAATGTTATTGAACCCCTGGACCGCGAAACCCAAATGGGGGGTCCTGGGGGCAGTCATAAATAACTACCATTGCATAGAACCTGAAACATCTAATTATTTGAAACATCCAAATTACAGGTGGCTGCCAAAATAAAGGAAACACTTGAGTTAATGAAGGGTTCTGGCGGCTCTGTTATGGTGTGGGGTGTATTTTCCTGGCATGGTTTCAGTCCACTCAGCCCTTTAGAGGGCAAGGTAAACACCATTTATATGTACATTTATATTTCAAGCATTTAGCAGACGCTCTTATCCAGAGCGAAGATGTGTCTTAATACATGGTAAGATCAAGCATAGTTCACGCAAGAGATCAGTGCAGTAATACAGCGATAGACATCATTGTTGGCAGCTGCATACTATACCTGTAACACCGGGAAGGAAATTACATTATTTTTGTTTGTTTGTTTGAGAAAGTTTTAAACAAGGATACATATACGAAAAGCAGTATTAAACATGTAAGCAGTGGTGATGAAAATTAGTTCGATGTACAGATCTCAGTGGTAGTGGAGTCTGAAGAGGTGGGTTTTGAGTCTTTTGCAGAGGACAGACAGTGATTCCGCAGTCCTGACCGAGTGCGGAAGATCATTCCGCCACAGAGGGGTCAGGACAGAGAAGAGGCAAGACCGCGAGGAGCGGCTGCCGGGCGCCCGGAGGGATGGGACAGTCAATACAGTAAAACAAAACAGTTAAATACCAATAAATATAAAGCCATTCTGAGTGATCACCTTCATCCTGTGGTGAAGCATTTCTATCCTGATGGGAGTGGTCTCTTCCAGGATGACAATGCCCCCATCCACAGGGCACGAGTGGTCACTGAATGGTTTGATGAGCATGAAAATGATATAAATATGCCATGGCCATCTCAGTCACCAGATCTCAACCCAACTGAACACTTATGGGAGATTCTGGAGCGGCGCCTGAGACAGCGTTTTCCACCACCATCAACAACACACCAAATGATGGAATTTATCTTTGAAGAATGGTATTGCATCCCTCCAATACCATTGTAGAGACCAAGGCCGTAACCATGGAGTCAACAGTGGGGGGGACCAAATCAATTTATTTATATTTTTTATATCAGCTAGGCTATATATTGGGGGGGACATTTTGAGCATATCTGAATATTGGGGGGGATGTGTCCCCCAATATATATGGTAATTTCGGCCTTGGTAGAGACACTTGTAGAGTCTATGCAAAACTTCATGTTGGGGTTTCCTTTATTTTGGCAGCTCCCTGTACATTCCAGGTCTTACTGACGGATCTCAATAATGATATACAGCGTCCTGGGCCACCTGTTTCACTCCAGGTGAAACCTGGTCGCAATTCAACCACCTCAATACAAACAAGTTATCTTATCATAAATCACCTAAAACTGCACGATATGGCCTTTATGTGTTTTTTTTTATTAGCTTTTTAATGATCCGGGCATCAAAACCGAAAACATTGCAGGAGGCAGTGATAACAGACTTATTGAGCTCCGTACTCCGCCAGAGGGCAAATTCGCAACCACGTTCTCAGTTGTCGTGAACGCTCGCTCGTACACAACCATCAATCAAGCAGCAGGAGGTGATCGTTGGCTCGAATTTCGTGGACTTTCCCTCAACACCCCACAGCCGCCGCACCGTCCTCAGTGGGAGTTTTCGAGCCCTTTCACCAGAGAGAGGGGAAATGTTTTTTAGGCAATGATAATATTTGATCTACAACAGCATGTAGGGATAAATAGGACACATTGCACGTAGAGGGCTCACCGGGCGTGGTCACAGCCCTGGGGATTATTTTGGAGGGATTAGTCATTTCCTCCTGAAGCTGTACAAATAACACCCATTTATGATCTGCTACTGACAACACCGGAACAACAAATCCCCCTGCAAACTCTTAGAGTGGGCTTTTGTGCCTCTTCCAACAAGGCCACAACACGTAATGCACCATAGTGCCATCATGGGAATGTGTATTGGTGACTGCTTTATAAGCTTTTTATTTATAAAGCGTTTTTGTAAGCTTTATAAAATGTTTTATTTTATTCTGTCTTCGAATCTCAGAGTGAATATTCACCTTTAAAATGGCCTCCCCCCAGAACGTTTTAATAGAGTAATTGTAACATTAGGTAAACTATTTGCATTAAAAAAAGAGAAAATAATAGCACTCTCGGTTACTGCAGTTGGCTCTCCTGTGCTCTGGAGACAGATGGAAAATGTGAACTCATTGAACTAAAAAAGAAAGGTAATATATAATACGGAAACATTGGAAAAACAGCAGGAATGAACATGTTTCGTTGAAAGGGACAGTGTTTCACTGTGAACGCTTGCACTTTCACACTGGCAGAGGACAGGACACACCTCCATATTTAAAATATATTTTGGATATATTTTTGTATACAAAATGTAGCATAATATTTTAGAATGATAACTAAATAGTATAATTTTCTGAAAGCCCAAAGTCTCCCCATGCCACATTATAAGCCCTCCCTACTCCAGGACACAGTAAAATAAAACCCAAAATATTTGACATTTTACATTTTAAGCATTTAGCAGACGCTCTTATCCAGAGCGACTTACAAGATGTCCATTAATACATGGTAGGAACAATCATAGTTAGCGAACATCGCTAGACATCATTGCAGGCATCTGCGTACCATACCTGTAACTCTGGGAAGGAAATGGCCTGTGCTTCCAAAGAAAAGGTGACACATTCCCAAGACTTTGAGAGATGTATTTTGCCTGTACAGAATGCCTGCGTTTATTTGATCCCGCTTGTGATCCTGCTGTCACATTCCCACAGAGGTCAACCCACTGAAGGCGGATCAATATTCTCCAGCAATGCTCGATCCATATACACTGACCCGTATGGACTTCAGGTTGAAACATTCTGGGCCGTCGAGGGTGTAAATGCATCAGATTTATTTTCTTAAAGGCCTATAAATATAAAGCAAGTGTAAAACAAACATTGGCCACGAGGTATTCTCGCTGTGTTTCAGCTTCGCTCGCTGTGTTTTGACAGAACGAGTCTGGCCCAGGTGCACATGCAATAAACACAGCCGGTACAAAATGTAAACACAACAAATATTCCACCCTACTCCATACACGCTTAAAAAAAACGAACATGCGCGACAGTTCAAAGACACTCGTATTGCAAGTCCTCTCTTTCCTACTCCCATCCGGCAAACTCCCTGTCCAAGGAATGGGCCTTAAGAATGGTACATACTTCCAAAAGCTATTTTCTAACTTTTTTAAACATAGGGAAAATTGCTGAGGAATTCTGAGGAGTGGCTCCAGTTCTGTGTGTCCTCCTGCCAAAGCCTGTCCCCTCATTGGAGAGCAACGCCGTGACGCGCTGGGGCCACAGGAGAGAAAGAGCAGATGTTTCATTTGTTTTCTCGCACACCGCATACTTGTTCCACGTATAGACGTCTCTTTTGTGTTTCCCCTATTCTTACTCATAGGCGGCCTGCTTGCCATTATCGTAATTGTGGACGCAGGACGGCCGCCCTACAGGATGGCTGCAGCTCACTGGACACCGTCTGCACTGGGACGTGGGTGACTTTTATGAGGCAGAAGATGTATTCTGGAAAGGAATGGACTGGGAGGCCTTTGCTAAAGAATGGTGGTTTCAGGCCAACTTCCAATAGGGCCTTGAGGACAAAGTACGTCAAATGGGGGCCAACAAATACCTTGGCTCATTGGCTGAAGGCTTGCAAGTCTCCTCTCATACAATCCATATGGCCCTTAAAAAGGAAACTAGATGTTCAATAATATCATTGAAATTCTATGTGATGTTCTGTTTGGCTCAGTAGGTAGAGCATGGTGTTGGCAATGCTTAGGTTGTGGGTTCGATTCCCACTGGGACCACATAAACTGAAGAATGTATGCATTCGCTACTGTAAGCCGCTTTGGATAAAAGCATCTGCTATATTATATTAAATTGCTCAATATACCCAGCAAACGACCATGCATTGCTATTTCTATCCACGGCTGTTACACGTATAAACATGCACGACAGCGTAGATTTTGTATTATCGGAAATATGCAGCTTTCAGACAGTGACACCACCATGACAGCACTGTGAGACAAGTTATCATAATGAATATGTCTGTCAGAGACAGCTCGTAATGAAATATTCTTCACACTGTGTACCCTTCTCTAAAGCACTAGTCACAAAAGAAGAGCAGTCATTTCATTTGGACAGTTGTCTGATTAAGCCAACATTACAAGCGTAGTCTGCACTGCCCATTGGGTTTAGGCTAGGCTTCAAATTTTGCGAAAGACGGTTTGCAGTACGAAGCAGGATCGGTGGAGTTAAGTGCTAGTCACAGCTAATATCCCAAAGCTTCCTCATGATGGTATAAGCAGTATTATCAATATGCTTGTTTGAATAAGGGTTCGATTTAAACATAAGTCAGAAGAATCTACAGCTGTGCGCCACCTGCTCTGCAAACTCCTTGGCCAGGTGGGCTGTACATGTGCGAAGCTCAAATAACCTTCACATAACCTCGAAGTTGGAAAATGTAACACTGGTTCCCAAACAGCAGTTTATATCTCAACAAATCTTCTATAAAAGTCTTGTAACTGCAAAGATATTTCTTAGTTACTGCTGACAACACGTGTTTAATATGCTGTTCCCACAGAAAATCGTTGTGCAACCTGAAATGTACTCTTCATTAAATTACCACTTGTCACTACGTAATGATAGATCACTTTAATTTCATGGAATGCCTCTGCACCAAACACTGTGTATTCTGATGCGATGTACGTGTTAGTGCACACGCTGTTCTGTACAGTGGTGCAGGCAACATCCCAGAACTGGCCTCACAGAACCAGTAATGTGTATTATTTGTTCTATAATTGTAGCGTGAAATGGGGACAGCAGTTTTGAAGGAAATTATTTCATGTAGAACAGTCACTACAATACATTAGTAACACCTGAAGTTATTCATTCAGGGGGAGGGGATTGAACTAAGCACAGCGGGAGTAATTGGCTACCAGATTGGGAGAAAAACAGGGTAAAATCTGAAAAAGAAATCATTTATTTTTAAATTGATGAAGTCATCATTAATCTACAATATATGAATACATTTACTGACCTTACTACAGCATCGCCCTGGCAACAGGTGCTTGGCAAAACTGCATGAGATATTGCAGGAATTGAACATGCTGTACATTATGTTGTAAGTGGTCCTTCTGAGGATATTTCACCTTCAGTTCTGTATGTCCCTCTTCATGCTATCTTTATGACTCACAGCATGTCACAGGCCCAGATAAGTTCATTTTTCAAACATAGCTTTTTTTTTCAGATTTTTTCCTCTTTTCTCCCAATTTTCATACCGTTTTTTCGATTTACCCTTCTCTACGAACTTGTCACCCGCCTCCACAGGACAAGCTAATACATTGAGGCAATGTTCGCCTCCTCTGGGACGGAACTCACTCAACCCTGTTTACGAGGTTGACCTACTGCTCCCCAGCGAGCTTGCGTTACCTCTCCCTCCTCCCTCCCCGTGGGGCAGACAGCCAAATGCCCCGATCGGGGCTCCCCAACAGGGTTTCGAACCGAGACCGTGATAGGCAGCTCACATTCATAAAGAACCAGCCAACACGGGTGCGTTAGATCGCTACGCCACCAGAGGCCCCGTCAAAGATAGTTTAGATACAAATTTTAGATAATTAAATTGGTTAAAGAATAAGAAAAAATAAACTGTAACCCCAAAAAGGATAACAGTTATGCTTTTCTTCTGGCCAACCACTTCATTTGGGGCCCAATCCAAAATGCTCGTCAGTGCCTCTGAACTCAGAGGTTCTCCCTGTTCACTGCCTTCCCCTCAACTCAGCGTCATCCCAAACGGTCACCCCTCAGGGGGCCGCCTCAGTGCAACACATCTCTTCCACTCATCCCTCACTGCTAAGTACAGCTTCACAGCAACGCAAAGGCTCCCAGTGGGGGAAATGGAACTGGGCACTCTCCAAACACTGAATGGAAAAAAACCCGGAAAACTTTTGATTTGTCACCAAACTTTGAGGCCACTTGGAAGCCCCCGATGACCAAGAGAGGTGAAAGCTCAGCAAATTCAGCATCGTGTGAAGATGTCAGTTTGGGCTGTGTCGTCGAGGCCGGCCGGAGACCAACACGGTGCGCGTCGGGGGGGAAAGGAGACACTCCAAACCGAGAGGCCGAGGGTTAGCCGTCAATAACCCGCCACTGGAGCACACAGGAGATATCTGATTATAGCCTATTTCCACTGTGTTTAGGCAGTCTGGAGGAAGACCGATAATTAGACCGTCATGTGCTCCTAAGTGAAAGCAGACGTGGAAATGCTGTAAGGCTCGATTGTGCTATTTCTAATTTGAGATGTTGTGCACAGCAAGTGTGGGGAGGGGTGGGGTGGGGTGGGGTGGGGGGTTGAGTTAAAACGTTGAAATGGAATCAGAGACATCTGGTGAAACCCGGCTTCGTTCTGTAGGAATATCGCAAGGAGCATCTGGCCAATCAGAGCCATGTTAATGTCGGTGTGAGATTTGTAGCGGAGCGCGCGATAGCACGGTGGGTGTGAGAGATAAGGCTGGTGAAGAGGTGCTCCCTACATTGCCTTCACCGATGGCTTCCCAGGCCAGGAAGGCCCCGTTATGCCTGCTGCGCTTCACAGCTGCTATCCTGTGTGCTCCACACGCCTGCACTCATTAAACGACGGCTCCAAGGTGTTTCTGGCACCGCGAAGAACTCAAATATTCACAGTTGGGCCAGCGAGATATTGCTCCATTAAAACTGCGTTTTTTTCACCTCTGCATGAGTTACCTCCGTCTTGTCTGCCGATGATACGTCTGCCAAGGGGTTGTTGAACGAGAACAGTAATGACAGTGAGAGAGGCCTTTGCACCTTTACGCTTCTGGCTCTTCGAGGTCTAGGTTCTGCCTCAGGACGGTCGGAAATCTGTTTTGAGAGACGGGCCAGGTGGAGTGCTCAAGGCTGCTTAACACGGGGAACGAGAACAAGTGTTAATATAAAATACAAAATGAAATGTTTCCCCTCGCGGTTTCTTGTCTGCCAGGGGGCGGTGCTAGGCTCAAACAGTGCGCTTGACGGACAAGTCAAGTGGAGATCTAAAGCTTTATTCTCACAGCTGGGCTAGGACAGTTTGTAAATAATGTTGGGTGTATCAATAAAGAAAATATATATTTTTTAAAGATTTTTGGGGTTTTTTTCCTTGTTTTTCTCCCAATTTGGTGGCCAACTGTACCCTCTATTTCTTCAATTCCCCCTCCCCCACGAGCCCTCCACCTGCATCTACAGGACAAGCCACTACCCCGAGGCCGGCAATGAACCACTTCTTCTGAGATGGAACTCGCCTATTTGCTTTGCCCACAGGGAAGCCCTCCGCGCTCCTCGGCGAACTCGTGCTGGCTCTCCCTCCCCCTGGGGCGGCCAGCCAATTGCCACCCCCAAATGGGGCTCTCAGCCAGAGCCAGACTGGCACAGCCAGGGACCAAACCCCGGCCACAGTGGGAAATCTGCATTCTGGGCGAATGCTTCTACCGTTACACCACCCGAGGCCCCCTTCCCTGGAAAGTTTTTAGATTATCATTTATAAATCTATCTAGTCTAGGCTGGTGACTTTATGTGTACATTAAAATTAGCAAACAAATACCCTTTCCCTCTACAAATACTTCCAGACATTTAACTAATATCCACAGTGGAACTGATATCTACAGCAAAGCCTTGAAGTCTATACCAAACAAAGAATCAGCATAGTTTGCAACAAGGAAAGGGAAAGGGAATGGGAATTGGCTGGTCATGTACGAGTGTGAGCTGCCTATCAGGGATGCGTTTCAAAACCCGTCTCTGCCAGACCGGCCCTGGCCGTTAGCCCCAATTAGGGTTCGAGTTTGTGGGGGAGGGTTAATCTAAATAAATAGAGGGTATAATTGGCTTCCAAATTGGGAGAAAAACAGGGAAAATTTGAAGAAAAAAAAAGCACTGAGCTGTTTGAGCACTCTAAATAGGAGCGTCCTCCCACCACAGTTCCCCTTTAACGGGAAAGGTTGTTGTACGAGGAATGAATGACTTCTGTGCTCCATACAGGAGAACTGACTCATGGCACTGGACTGTCAGAGTGTGCAGTCTAAGAACACGAAAATGCCATTACATCCCCTGGGAACAGGGAGAGCTGTCGGAAAACAGATGTCAATGGGAGGGAGTAGAGGACTTAGTCCGGGAAGAAGATACAAACTGAAAATCACTTAAGACTCTATTCTAGGAAGTAATGATTATGAATGGCATGAAGGTCAGAAGGAGCTTGGAATTAAATACAAAATCTGTATGCAAATTCATTCATTCATTCATTCATTCATTCATTCATTCATTCATTCAACCTTTATTTAATTCTTGGAAAGATCATTGAGGGTGTGCCCTCATTTTAAATGATGCCGAGATTTACATCATAGAAACAAGAACATAATAAACAAGGAAATTCGTTTTTTTAAAAGACATAACAAAACGAAAATCAGTTAAAACAATTACAGACAGACATAGGAATGTTTAAGATCATACTTCTAAATAAAAACAGTATAACATGGAACAGAGATTGTTTTTAGCTTATGGGAAGATTTGTATGACATGTAACAATTAATTGGCATGACAATGCAATTCTGCACAATGGAGCTGTTTGTTTAAAAAAATAATTATACGAATTAGACAACCCAGTGCTAACCATCCTGAGTAATATGACATTAATAAATGATGATTGTTCCAGATAACAATAACTGTACCAAGTGGAAACCTTTGTATAACTGAACGACGTGTTCACTGGGACAGCTGAAAAGATATTCTGGCCTGGACTGAATGTCCTTAACCCCTAGCTTAAAAATAAGTGGTGATAATTTTTCAACACAAACACTTTTTATGAAAATGAACTTTGGCTATTGTGAAATCGCAACAATAAAAAACAATCACCTTTTTTTTATTGAGTGAAAGTGAAAGATAAATGGTGATTGAATCCAGACCCCTTTATCATTACATTCTATGTATTCTACAGTATCACATAGCAACACATTAAATCCTTCCACAATGTGTTTCCTCCTAAATTTATTTTACAAGTTTAAGCACCCATTTAAAATAAAATAAATAATAAACACAGTACAATTTTAGTTATGATTTAATCCTGATAACAGCTCTTGTGAGTTTGGAACAGAATGCGTAGGCTGAAATCCAACCCGGCAGTCGCATATTGTAAACACAGTTTTCCATTCACATAAGTGCTTCTATTTCACGCATTTATTAGGTGTTTCATGCGATGAATACACCTTTCCTCTACAGTGTATTCAATAGAGGCAACAAAGAGTCCAAAGATATTCTATGTGCTAACTACAAGTAACTGCCAAAATAAAGGAAACACTCATATAAAGTGTCTTAATAGGGTTTTGGAAAACCCGTAGCCATCAGAACAGCTTCAACATGCCTTGGCCCAGATTCTACACGTGTTTGGAACTTTATTTGTGCAATGCAATACCATCCATGAGAAGCCCTGAGACCGGCAATGACAAAGGTGAAGTATCGTCTCCTCCAAGACGGCTCTCGCTAAGCCTGTCGACCGTAACGCCGGTACTCCAGAGCCACTCCTATACACAGCTAGCTCATATTGGCTTCCCTCCCCCCTCTCTGGGGCGGACAGCCAAACGCCGCGCTCTGGTGGCACTCCCGGCCAGAGCCGACACTGGGGCGGCCGGTGGAATCGAACCCAGGTCGCAGTGGCCAGCATCAAGTCAAACGTTATAACCGCTAGACCACCTGGGAGGCCTGAGAGAAGTATGTACAACAGGCACTCTCAAGTGAAAGGCAAAACAGATCAATAACATCCAATAGTGTGGTATAACTGGCAAATCGTACACATCAGTGCAACAGAGTAGACCTTGTAGTGCGTCACTTGATCGTGAGCTACGGCAGTGCTTCTCAATTATCTTCTGTTACGCCCCCCCTAGGAAGAAGAAAACATTTCAAGAACAGTTGATTTCGTGCCCCTCGGAACTGGTCCACGGTGCTAAAAGGTTGTTTTTTTAAACGTTTTCTTCAATTTTGCGCCCTCTTGCACCCCCACGCTACGCCTCTGGTCACACGCGCCCCTGAGTGCCATATTTGAGAAACACTGAGCTGCAATTTTCATCCAATTTTCATCCAATTCAGAACAAAATCCTCTTCGGCTACGGGTCTCCAACAGGCAGCTTGTGAGAAGGACCGCAGCCAGCCAATGAAAACTAATTCAGCAGTGTACTACAGAGTGGTTTCCATTAAACCGTTTCCTGTAGATCCACGATAGCAGAAGACCGCAAGAGCATCACACGAGAAGGGGACGGACGTACTGGCCGACCGACTGAGCTTCGGTGACAATGCACAAACCACAACGCAGTAGGGTTTAGACTAGATCCAGTTTTTCTGTGGCGGGATTTCATTTTTCTAGTTGTCTCACAATCAGCGAACGAATGACATGAAAGCAAGCGCTGTTTATTTTTGCACATGATTTGTGACAACTGTGGAATTTGAATTTTCGTCTACAATTTGGTTATTTGGCAGAAACTGTCATCCAAAGTGACTCAGAGCGCATTCACATGGGTAGAGATCATCGCTAGAGCTGTCAAACAGTGAGTTACAGTCTAATCATTGACATTGACATGCCACAAAACCTGTTGTACAAAGGTGAGAGAAAGGTGATTATACTTTTTAGGGTGAGCTTTCAGTCTTTTTCAGGAGATAGTTAGACATTCTGCTGTCCCGACTGAGTGCTGTCTCTTAGATAGCTGAAGCAACTTCCGTTCCCACGAAACACTAGTTTATCCTTGTTTCTTACACAAAAGCTTTATTTTTATCCTGCTGTTTGTATTGAAACATGAATATTTACCAAAACATGAACATCAGCAGAACATCAGCAGCAACTTGAGTCAAAACACCCCCTTTGTAAACTTAATTTATAGACCCACTGTTTATTTATATATGCAAAACATATCAAAGTATTGAAATCTGTCCGTGAAGGTTTTCCATGTGTCACATTCTTTGTGCGCAGCCTTTCAAAGTGTCAGGCTGTGAACCACTTTGAAGGAAATTCCGATGTGCCGATTGTATTTATCCTCTCAGATATAATTGATTTCAGAACATAAAAAGGTCAGTTGCTGCTATAACGTCAAACAGAAACAATAACATGAAAGCGGTTCTTAAGGGATTTTATTAAATATCAGGGCTTGAGTCAACATCATTAGTGTTCAGATTGCTGTAATCTATTACTAAAATGATAGTTTCCATGGCATGGACTATAAAACAGCAAAAGCGATGTTGAAAGATAGTGTAAACTGATATTTGTATTATTGACGTTGCTATGAAAAGGTGCCATGAATTGGGATGGCAGTCAAAAAAAAGAGAAGAATGGCCTGGTCTATTTAGTGGTGTGGAAACACTGCCTTCTTTCATCCCTTTCCAGTTGCGAATAACACTTCTTGTTGTTGTTTTCATACCATCTGAGATTTCATTATGCATTTTATCAACTGGATGTAAAGCCAGTTCAGTGTTCCGTTTTATTTGTTCCCTTTCAATGAGTAAATCAGAAATCCTGCAACGGCACACTGAGTGTGCTAGCAGGCCTCGCATGTGTTGCAGATTTTGAAGGGAGTAGATTTCCCCTGTTTCTAATCCCCGAAGAAAACCATGCCTTGCATCCTTGGATTGTGTTGTTGTGTTGTTATGTCCAAACTGTATACTTGATATCTGCTGAAGTACTATCAAAGGCTCTGTCTCTTTCGATTTCCAAGGCCAAAGGATGTCGCAAACAGAAGCGTGAGACAGAAAGCATGCACAGACAACAGGAAAAAAAAAAAAAAAACATCCCGTGATTTGGTGACGTGGTTCTGTGTG
Organism: Aldrovandia affinis; assembly: GCA_029706075.1. Lineage (NCBI taxonomy): Eukaryota > Metazoa > Chordata > Actinopteri > Notacanthiformes > Halosauridae > Aldrovandia > Aldrovandia affinis. The sequence continues at coordinate 992,305 of JAINUG010000183.1, read as the reverse complement.
GCTCAGGGACCACATCTGAAAAAAAGTAGAGCATAAAAGGCGCTGACAATGATTTTCCAACTTAAACCATCTCTCCCTCACTGTCTTGTTGTGCGTTCAATTCCCACTGGGACCACATATGCTGAAAAAAAGGGGAGCAGTCAAATAAATCAACTTCCTTGTGTAAGCTGGACATTATGTGGACTCTATAGAGAATACAACAGTTATGTAGAGCGTTTGGTTTCATCTGTGAACCACTCAACATAAATGGTGAAATTTAAATTTTTAAAGACACAGATCTGTTGGGCCAGGTTATCATCACGCAGTACCATCATTACCCTAATAAAGGGTAATGATGCGTGGTTGGAGCAAATACCTGCAGACACTGCGGACCTCGAGGCCTGGATTCGAATACCCCCGTTGTATACTAACATAATTGTTCAGAGAAAAAATATTTTGTTTAACAAGTTTTTCCCTGTATCGTTGCAGCCAACGTTGCTCATCTTTGACAAGGGTGTGAATAATCTTGCAGGTACTGCATGCGTGATTATGGAGAGCGAGTTCAATAGAGTCGACTCAAAAAAGGAACTCAAAGTCCTCTCCCGGCCTCCGCCTTTTCGATGGCTTTAATTTGCCGTGAAGTGTGGCCTCCATTGATCTGATGGTCTGACTTGACAAGGAACATTGGTCTTCAGAGACAAGGGGAGAGAGTGAAAAACGACAGTAATCCACAGCAGCTGTGCCAGGCAGGGCTCGAGTGCGTCTCGATCGTGCGACTGGTGACTGGCACGGACTGAAAGGACCAATGTCTTCATGCTCCAGCCAGGTTCCTGCGCATTCCCACTGGCTGTAAAACCACAGCTCATTAATCTGAAGGCTACAAGGGCCACTAGGAACTCATTTAAATGGCATATACAGGTACATAGCTCATTTAGCATGGGGCATGCATGCAAGCAGAAACAGAGCATTAAATTAAAAAGCTTACAGATGGGTCACTTAATTTTTTTTAAATGTTCTTTATTGTGATGTTACACAAGTGTAATTGAAATTTGTCTTTCTTTGTTTCTCTCCTAAGAGAGGTCAGAGCGCAGGTTCAGCCATAATACAGCGCCCCTAGAGCAGTTCAGTGCCTTGCTCAAGGGCACTTCGGCAGTGCCCCAGGAAGTGAACTAGCACTTTTTTTCGTTTGGCCGTTGAGGGCGTTGGGCCATCACAAGCCAACAGAACAGCTTCAGTGCACATTGGCATAGATTCTACAACTGTCTAGAACTCTGTTGGAGGGATGTAACATCATTCTTCCATCAGAAATTGCATTGTTTGGTGTTTTGTTTACGGTGGTGGAAAACACCATCAACAAGCGTTTTTCTTCTAAAATACAAATGGAACTTTTCATGCATGCGCTCATGTTTGTCTCTCTCTCTTGCCAGTTAACGAAGATCATAACTAGACTCTTGTTACAGTATCCATAAGATGTGCTATAAATTGTGATTTTCTGTTTTAGATACCGATGCCAGGAAGAAATGATGGCTGACCAAAAAAAAGCAACAAAATTCAAACTTTGTTTTTATTTAGTCTACTGAGCTTGTGGTCAGCAACATGTTTAGAGTATCTTTCGATTCTCAGAATGGATTTTCATCTTTTTCATCAAAATGAAAAATGTGGGTTTCATGTACAGTGCCAGTCAAAAGTTTGAGTACACCTGCTGGAAACTAGGTTTATCTCATAATTGACAATGTTTTACACCATATAAGTTTCTTTAAATACTTGAAAATTACAAAAAACACATGTAACGATAAACAAAAGGAACATCAAAGCAATGTTCAATAAAATTTAATTGAGAATTAATCAAAATAGCCACCCTTTGCTGTGATAACAGCCTCACAAACACGGGCCATTCGGTTAATACGTTTCTGCAGGAAATCACCCGATATGTCTTCACAGCTCTCCTGCAGCAATTCCCAGAGGCACTTGTGGGTTGCTTTGCTTTGACTGTTCTGTCCAGTTCATCCCATACAAATTCTATGGGATTGAAGTCTGGACACTGGGCAGGCCAGGTCCTTAGTTTAAGTTGTCCTTCACGTTCCCCCTTCACCAGATAGTTCTTGCACAACTTCAAGGTGTGTTTTGGGTCGTTATCTTGCTCAAGAATGAAGGAGTGCCCGCTTAGCCGTAGTCCAGATGGAAGGTGTACTCAAACTTTTGACTGACACTGTAGGTGAATCAGCATTATAGCAAACCAGCACTAAACAAAGCACACCTGTAGTAATAGGTAACACACTTGCGCTAACTATGATTGTTCCTACCATGTATTAATGCACATCTTGTAAGCCATTCTGGATAAGAGCATCTGCTAAATGCTTAAAATGTAAATGTAAATGTAATATTTGAGACCTTGATGTACAATTTTGACATTTATGTATATATTTATTCAAATAGCAAAGGGCAAAGGGTGCCCTTGAGTGTTCCAGTACAATTAGAGCAGGATTAAATGTGTTAGCATCCCTTTTCTTGGACCTTGTTGTACAATACCTTCTGCTTGACTCATTCGTCCCCCTATATAAGCATGAGTGGTTTGGAGTGCTCAACTTTGCGAGAGGTTTGGGTAAAGATTGAGCCAGCCTCTTTCTCTCCTAGATCACTGGCACAATGAGCTTGATGATCTCAGCACAACCTTAACACCACACAGCCGTTGTGGATACACACTCGTAATTACAACAGGCTTCGGATGGACATTTCTGCAGACGGTACTCCAGCGACACAGCCAGGAGGGAACATCTGCGCCCGAGAGCTTGAAAAAAACAGCTTCGCCAGTGTCCCCCTCAGCTTTAACCTTTACGTGTAGATAAGACTGCTCACCTTCCACGGCCCCTAAGCACCAAATGAAGCATGTAACCAACTTCTAATCTGTTGTAAAATCTCAACAACTCGCTGTTTTTAAATGTCAGACACTGATTTCTTTCACAAAGTACCACATAGTACAGACGGGCTGGTGTCCAAATGCCTGCATCTGTGAAGCCAGGAAAACCCTCTTGTTCCTGTTGCTTGTTCCTTGTTTCTACTTGGCCACACAATTGATGCAAATCAAACAGAACACACACACACACACAGAGACAGACACACACATACACACACACATACACACACACATGCCGTGTTGAAATAAACAGGACAGAAAAGGACACCCTGATATACTATTTTGACTTCAAAATCCCATATAAAACCCACATGGCGATGATAATTAAGTTTCATAAAAGGCATGAAGAAAATGCTGATGGCATCCTTTGGACCAAAACAAGAAAACATCAACCTTCAACACGTGTTACTGCAAACAAAAAACAGCCAGGCGGGTTACTTGCGTACAAATCCCGTCAGGTTTCGGGCCATAGAACATAGAACAAGACCAAAGGGAAAAAAGGAACACAGGATTTGTCCATTTTTTTAGCTTTAAACAATAATTTTGTCAGCTTGCCTAGCCTGCCTTCACCAGTATCTCATTTCCAATGCATGGCCATGTCTTCATCTCAGCACATTTAACACAATTAATGCCACTGTACTAATAGCCTTGAATTAAACCAAGCCTCTCAGCGAGGAATCTCACATTCCCATTGCGATTGCATGTACTGAAAAATGTATGCATTCACTATTGTAGATCGCTTTGGACAAAAGCGTATCCTAAATGGCATATATTGTTACTATTATATTATATTATTTAAGAAGATTATTATTCTCTTTTGTCAATTATTTCTATTTTAAAAGTTTATTTCCAAACGGAATAAATGTTTCCACCTTCACACGGAAAATGGTGCTGTGCTCCACATGGGAGCGATTTTGCATAGGGGTTGACATTTCCCAGCTAATTTCCACTAAAGCACCGAAATAAATCATTTTAAAAATATTTTCTGCTAAAAAGAAGGAGATGTATTACACTTAATGATAGACTATTCATCCCAACCCAGCTAGCTGATGAGCAAAACATTCCTCTCACAATATCAAACAATGGAACCATTTTGTCAAAGGAAAGGACATGAAGCAAAGCTAAAGATTATATATATTTCTATGGTTGGGTGGCTATCCCCATCTCAATGCAAACCCAACACAAAGCAGATACTGGAGTAGATGTTTTGAAGCTCGGAAGGAAGCATTTATTGGTAGTGTGTTGCAGGTTTCAGAGGGTTCGCTTGCGGGGGGAACCTGGGTCTATGATGTGTTTCTCTTGTTAAGAGTCGGATGTGCTACCAGAATGTGTTGGTTCCATCAGGGCCGTATCCACGAGTCGAGAATTGCCAAGGTCATGAGACCTTGGGTCATGGGTTCGTTACGAGAAATGTCACTGAGAAATATTTTTTGTAATCAGTCTACCCATGTAGCTAATTCACTACAAGAGTAGTAGACTGTCATGATTTTATGAATGGCCACTGAAAATGTACACAAAATGTAGCTAGCTTTGTGCCTATCACCACTGTCAAAGTATGCTACATTTGCTAATATTAGCCTAAATTAGCCTATCACCACAAAAAGTGGTTTGTGTAACAGTCAGCTAGACAGAGACAGCTATGTTTGGCAAGTGACTACACAAAACTAAGCACAAAGTAGCTATCAATAGATTATCTCTGGAGATGAATAGCATTAATCTGGTTATAATACAAGCAGTCTATAATACATCATGCTTCGCTTGGCTTCAGATCAGCAGTTACAACTCCCGCTGTGCAGCAAAGTCATCCCAAGCGTCACTGCGTCATCTTTGCTGAGCAAAGATTTTATAGTAATGACGAGATCCGCCTGCTTGGGATGGGTCCACTTCACACTCACACTCACACTCACACTTACTCACTCACAGAAGTAATGACGATGACGGTGATCAGGCGAGCAAGCAGTAATCTTGGCTTTGTACAACATCTTTGCTATACCAAAGAGAAGTCATTTTATGTACAGGAGTTCACTTTTATTCAGTATTACACTGAATCAGTATGTAAAATAAATACAACTCAGACTCAGACTCAATCCAGAGGTCATGACCTCGGTGTCCTCAATGGTAGATACGGCCATGGGTTCCATCACAGTTCAGACCACAGCATTGCAACACCAGTGTGCTTATTGTAAAATTTGTGCTGACTGTAATATATTAAAATTAGGGAGACAACTTCCTGTTGAGCTAAACCCTAAGCGTGTCCACGCTCTGGATAAGAGCATCTGCCAAATGCTTAAAATGTAAATGTAAATGTAAATGCCTTTACCTCATAAGTGGTCTCTGCCCAACTTCAGATTTTAAGAAGGTGAGCCCCTGGTTTGGCAGCCAGCTCTGCTCCCAGCTCCTTGGAGAGTCGTGTATGGGTGAGGCAGCACTGGGCTAAACCTGGCTAACCTCTGGTTTCAGCTGATGCTCTGGTTACTGGGAGTAAATTCAATGGAGACCACTAGATCTGGGTGGGATGTGAATATCTGAATCATTGCAGAAAGAGAAACCCGCGACACAAAGCTCCGAGCTGATTGCAACCTCTAAGTTAAAAGCAGACAACCATTACACTACACTGCCAGCTTCTCTCTTCTGTATTTCTATGATTGGGTTCTCACTGTTAACCTCACCCATCCACGCCGCTGTGCCCTAGGCCGCAACCCATACTCCCAGTCAACGTCTGGTGAGTAAACACCCACAGCTCTGGAATGTAGGGGGTTTAAACTGTTCTGATTTGTGCCGGGTTTACAGAGCTTCCAGAGTTTTCCTGCCGCCAGCCTTAGAGAAGCCAAGACCCTGACCACTCAACTCCTGTTTTGGAAATCGTGTTTAAAACATCGCTCCGTCAACATGCTCTCATCGCGACGAAACGGAAAGGAACAAGCTCGGGACGATGTGGCCACTGGCCGTCCGCTGCCGTCCGCCCCTCTCTTTAGAAAAGCACAGCGGAACGGCAGATGTTTTGCGAGGCATGAAAGTTAATCAGAAACTTTTCCTGGATGACTCATTATGACCAAACATTTTTGACTCGAAGGCAGAGAAAATGAAACCTTTTTCATTTTTTCAGCTGCATGAGAAGCTAGGGTAGCAAATTAGATCAATTTTTGCAGTAGCAAAACATTTCATTACTCAACGTGTTTCGATGGGCCAAAAGTGATTTTTTCCTTTTGTGTATGTACTCATTGATTAATGACTTTACTTGAACTATGTCAGAGTGCATTGGGCAAACACAACAGTCCAGTTTTCTATTGGACTTCTATTCTTACTTTAAATTAGTCTGCATGTTCCATCTCATCATTTCATGGTCTTCCTTGTTTCTTTGCTTTCTGCTAAGATTTTCCATCAATGTCCTCTGGGTGCACTGGTGACTGGTGAACTAAAAATAGAAGACACAGAGAACAACTTGTTATACTTTAAAGCCAGTCTCCAATCTCTTTGTTATAATCAAAATGAAGGCCATTCATTGAACCCAATATCTAACCCAAGATCCTTACTTAACTTGGCAATCTTACTGATTAAAACAAACAATCACAAACAAGATCAGGATACTTAACAGTTTAAAGTTACTTTCTCTACATCCCCCATTTCTTGCTTGTGGGTGGCCTGATTACAAATAATTTTATAAAACACCTATTTACAAAATGGAATACAAGTTGTTATCATGTCAGATTAGTACATAATATAATGTATGTCCTTTAGCCAAAGCGATTTACAGTAGTAAATGGATACATTTGTCAGTATATGTGGTCCCAGTGGGAATTGAACCCACAACCTAAGCGCTGTCAGCACCAGGCTCTACCTACTGAGCCACACAGAACCACTGTTTTTGGGTACCATGATGTCATGGGGTCCATAGTATCTCTGTAAATATATTCTTACGTATATCCTGAAGTAGGTTTTTTTCATCAATGTTCTAATGTTCATTGTGTATTTGTTAAGGGGAAGGATTTTTTTTACCTTTACTTTTTACTTGTATAAATTATAAATGATGATCAATATACTATTCGGATATAAACCTTTTAATTATGACACCAAATATCAACAAACATCAACAGCTACTGGTCACATTCATACAACTTTATTTCAATAGAGAATACTTTTTTTTAGGTGAGAGAAAACCTTTTAGTTGGACCTTTTTTCACATTTGTATTTTGTCAGTAACAATACATCTACCAAAAACTTTCAGTGATGAAAGCAGATATCTTCATTAACAGGAACCAGGCTGTAAATACAGGTATATATCTCATCCCCAATGTTTGGGACATCTAAAGTATATCTTCAAGCGCATCTGTTAACAATCTAATGATTCTTTGAGAGGAGTATGTGAAGAAGAAAAAAACATCCTGGTCAAACGGCTTCTCTAAGGTGAGTATGAAGGATTGCCACATTTGTTTTTCATTAGCAAATGCTGCATCACATCCGACTTAAATCCCAGATAAGCGTAATTTCCCAGACTCATTTTGAAACCGCGAGTCTGATTCCTTTAGCTGAACACCATGACAAATACCTTTTGCACAAAGTCAGATAAATGATAGTGACGTCCACACCTATTTCAGAATGCTGACCTAACACTCCTTTCATTCTCATGCGGGGGTGTAAGGTCAGTGGATGACCTCTCATTCTTTCAGATGTAATACACAATGGAGAGCTGAAGCTTGGGACAGGGGAATGCGGTTGGAACATGAGTAAAATAGCTTGGGTCCATTCTGAGACTGTAACTGAATGACGTGATTGTGTTAATACATAATTTCTCCTTTTCATCAAACCTTCTCCCCGAGGGATCCTGAAGTGGTGAAAGCCTAAAACAATCCAGTAGAAGTAATTGTCTTTTTTTTTTTCTTTAATGAGGAAATGAGTCTGTATCAAAATGAGGCCTGATCAAGTCCAGCAGTGTATTGTTTATTTTTATTCTACCCTCACTCTTTAATTTTATGGCTCACGGAGAGGCAATGCAAACTGTTTAAATACAGTATATGTAGAAATGAGTATATTCCATAATCTACAACTAGACTGTTTATTGCTAATGTGGTTTTTCAACAATTAACATTTATTAGCCATGACATATAATGAGGGAACATTTTGAGACATTACATTCCTAAGTGGTTAGCATACTGGGACTGAAAATGCTCTCGACGTCTACTGAACACAATTGGGCTGCCCTTTATTTATGCTCATTAAAACGGATTTCATGGTGGCTGAATCATCATATAGGACTGTACTTTAATCGTATAGGAGGCATTTGTTGTATTATGCTTTCACATCGCTACCATGCCACCAGTGGCGGGCCCAGACTTTAACAGGGGGGCCAAAGAGTGGCACAGAACCACACGGGGGCGTGGGAAATACATTTGAAAAGATGTGATTGACAACCTAATAACCTATCAAGAGCCAGATTAAGTAGGGTGGCACCCAGGGTGGCCAATCAAATTTCCCCCCCGGGCGATTCGAAACCTGGCTGCTTCCAGCCTGGCTCTGGCTGAAAGCCCTGTCGGGGGCGACGATTGGCTGGCCACCCCAGAGGGAGGGGGAAGGGAAAACTGGCACGAGTTCGCCGAGAAGCGCGAAAGGTGTCCCTGTAAGGGAAAAACTCCGTCTTGACTCCGAGGACGAGTGGCTGGCTTGTGGGGGAGGGTAAATTGAAAGGAATACAGGGTGTAATTGGCTACCAAACTGGGAGAAAAACTGGGAAAAAATCTGAAACAAATTTATTAAAAAATTTTTGAAACTAAATCTATTGAGACACACCCGTTTGGGCTGCCTTAGACTGCTTCTGCTGTCCATTTGAATCCTCTGATTCTGAGACTCACATACAAGGAAAGAGATCCCTCTCGTGAGATTTCCAGGCAGATGTGCCAGAGTTTTGTCTTTCATTCTCGCAAATATTTTCCATCATAACCTATTTTCTTCCCCATTAGTGCTCCGATAGAACCAATTGCGCAACTTTCTTCTTGGCGGGCAACAGACATTATTTATGGAGCTCCTATTAGACCGCCCTGAAGTGCAATTATAAAGATACATTTATGAATGAAATGTGATGTGCCGGTTTTTGCCACAGAAACAAAATCAAATATACAGATCTGATTTTTGTCCTTGTACAATAGCAGCAGCTTCGACCCTCAAAGCAGACTTAGTAATTATTTTAAACAGGAGAAAACTGTTATTTCTTTGGTTGTGTGTTGTATTCAGTTTAAACTTCCATTGGAATGTTGTCATATTTTAACAATGACTTTTTTTTTAATTCAGACCAAAGGCAAACCTTTTTAGATAATGAAGTCAAACTGAACATCATACATGTTCTTCTATTTGCTTTTCAGGTTTTATTTCTCTGTTGACAACAATTGTTGTCTAGGCTTGTACCTAATTGTTCTCATGTATTGTGAATTTCTGGTCAAATTACTTTCAAGAGGCAAGGGGTAGTTTCGATATATATATATCATCTCATAAAAAAACATTAACTTTGTGCTACATCTGCTGTGTACACATTTATTGACCAGAGAAAATTATATAATTAAGTTCGCCACACATATATTTTAGTCCTTTAAATAGTTATGGTTGTGACCCTAAAACCTTGATAGAAAATCACTTACATGTCAACCAAAGAGTCTAATTAAATGAGCACAGAGATAGTACAGCAATGCTGTTGAGAAAACTACTAGATTACACAGACTGTACGTATCTGAAAATGTGACAATTAAAATAACAGAAAGGATATTGTTTTTGTGCCCTGCCCTGTGACCTGTCTCCCGAGACCGTATTTAAGGGGTCCTTTGAACTCTGTTTGCGTGCAGAAGATCTTTACAAGACGTCTGCACGGCACATAGCGTCTCACGTGTACCCATCTCTGCTTTGCATTAGCGCAATGTGCCAAAATGTTTTCAGCAACCCTCAAACACAAAACAGAACCATCACTTCTGTGGAGTTTCACATGTTGCCCATGCCTGTCGCTCAGCCCTGCTCAGCGCGCTGTGCTGTCACGAGTCGTAACGTGCTGCGTGAGCACTGCAAAAGCACTACGACTTAGGGGCACACCGTGTCATAATTGAGCGGTCCTTAATGGGGTTTTTTAAAAAGCCTTATTGCAATAGAGGAGTTATCTCCAAGTTGTTAAAAGCCTTGTTTGTTATTATATTTTCATTTAAAGCACGTTGCCTTTTAGACTTGTATGACCTTTGGGTGTTGTATCAAGTTTAATTATAAGCAATGGGTGATCAGAAAGTGATTATATGATGTTCTGCAGAGATCCCTACGAATGCTAATGTTTGGCAAAGTCTTGCTCACTGTGAATGTTTGCTTCATTAAGGGTGAGATAAGAGCCAATGGTGTGGTGCATTTTGTTTAACCTAATTATGAAGATATAATTTAACAGGGATCTATAGTCTATATATGAAGTCTCTTAACTGGTGTCATATAGAAATGTATTTCTTGGCCTGCCAACAATTTTGTGTCTTGTATGGTTACAGTTTATTAAATTTATACAGTATGTAGAGATCTCTCCATCCATTGTTAATATTAATATCATTATACAGTATGTATTTTGTTTTGTTTGTTTTTATTATTTGATACATACCTTTTCTGTAGTTTATTGGAGACAGGTGTTGGAAATAAATGTTTTAACAACAATATATGTTATGCTGACACATAAAAAGACAAACAAATAAATAAATACAATTTAAAAAAAAATCAACATTTTTTTTTGTTTGTTTTATTTTTGTGACATAGAGAAAATGTTAAAGTAATTAAAAAATAAATTAATAAAATGTGCCATTACACAATATATATCAAGGGACACCCCATGAATTCCAAAGTATTTGCAAACTCTAAAGAAATGAAACCTCAAACGGCTAACAGTGAGGGTCTTCACAGAGCATTGTGAGTGATTTATGTTTCCCAGAATAACCTCTCATGTAAATTACTACACAAAAAAACAAAAAATACTAAAGAAATTTAGTTCGGTACCACTTAAGTATTGTTTGTTCATAAGTGCTTTATAAAGCATCAATAACTGCATTATAAATCATTTTAAAAAAAACATTGTTGATGTTTTCCGTGCCATTATCAAAGGATACAGAATGTGTTTTGAAGGAGTAGGCGGGGGTAGTCTTGTTTCCTTGTTTGTTGTTATATTGCGACTGGAGGGCCTCATTAAGACCACCCTGGGTCCCAGAACTATAACGTTTTACAGTTATTATTGATCGGCGGCACGGTGGTGCAGTGGATAGCACTGTCGCCTCACAGCAAGAAGGTCTCGGGTTCGAATCCAGGCCGGGGGCCTTTCTGTGCGGAGTTTGCATGTTCTCCCCGTGTCCGCGTGGGTTTCCTCCGGGTACTCCGGTTTCCTCCCACAGTCCAAAGACATGCACGTTAGGCTAATTGGAGAGTCTAAATTGCCCGTAGGTATGAGTGTGTGAGTGAATGGTGTATGTAGTGCCCTGCGATGGATTGGCGACCTGTCCAGGGTGTATTCCTGCCTCTCGCCCCAATGCATGCTGGGATAGGCTCCAGCCCCCCCGCGACCCTAACTAGGAATAAGCGGCTGAAGATGAGATGAGATGAGTTATTATCGATAAACATGTGGCTGAGCTAGATCAGAGGTATGCATCCTATAATGAACGAAGCAGCACCTTTGGATTTCTAAATAACATTCATGTGTTTTCATCTCAAGAACTTCATTCCACTGCGATATTGCTTCAGAAGACTGGGGGGCACCCACTGCCCGAGACCAACTTTTTTGCCTGCCCAGCATAACACAATCTGGCTCAGACGACTTGTTTTTATTTATTTATATTTTATTTATTTATTTGTTTCAGATTCTTTCCCAGTTTTTCTCCCAATTTGGAGGCTATTTGTACCCTCTATTTCTTAAATTTTCCCTCCGCCATGAGCCCACCATCCGTCATAACAGGACAAGCCGCTACCCCGAGGCCGGCAGATACTTTTACCGCTACACCAAGAGGCCCCATCTCTCCTGTCGGTGTCAACCTGTGAAAGTCTGGAGCTTGGAGATGTATTCTTGGCTGTGGACTCAAACCTATCAAGCACGTAGCCCTGCAGTGATTAATGAGGCTACCAATCAAACGGCAGTGGAAAAGTCCAATTTAATCTCCTGTAGTTGGGTGCTTGGTTTGAGGACACACTGGAACACCATAAAATGCATAGGAACGCTATTTTTAGCATACCCGTCTGTCTATAGAGGCCTCGTGGCATGTAGTCGGGTTTTTATTGCCGTCCTCTGCGATTTTATGAAGCAACTCTCGGGGTGTTTACATAATTGAGACAAAACGCGTTGGTCGCCTGCCTGGTGGCCTTGTGTCAGATAAAGTCTTCAGTGTCTGTGTCCGCCCCTTTCCCATTTTCGCTCTAGGCCTGAAGGAACAGCCTGCCATCGCCAGGTGGATCTTCGGCAGAAATTAAACACAGATTGTACAAATGTGAAAAACTTGTCTGTCTCGAGGCAGCAGTTAACTGTATTTACTCCCAACTAAATTCAAAGTATGTGTGGCGCGGGGCACCCATTCATCCAATGGATTGATGTCCCTTATACAAGACTGCACACCTTTTACAAAGCCCTTCCATATTACACATAACTGGTCATAGGTATGAATTTGAGGAGACGGTCCTTGATTGATCCCTCTGGTGACACACAGTGTGTAATAAATATGGGCCGGTCTGTGTGTGGTGTCTGGAGAGACCGCATTTATGGAGAAGTGCTTAGCCATCTTAATGTTATTTATTATTTGTGACAGAACTTTCTCCCCCTTTAATTTAATAAATCCATTGCAAATTGTCGATGACAGATATGATGGATTTTCCCTTGCCAGCAATTCCAGAACGTGCTCTCTCAGGAATGGGTTGAACCGACTGAGCAATTCAAGGCACCCCCAAGTAATTGCCATTAACTTGTGATCCCAGTGTATTTGTTTCCCCCGTGAAAGCAACTCACTCACTCCGGCGGAAATTTCACTGCAGCTACAACTCTTTTTAGCACCTCAGTCCAATTTTCTTTCTACAAAACTAGTAGTTTGGAATGTTGCTGTGTGAGCACATTGGGCCATTTCCTGACACTAATTTACAAATACAATCCTTGTTTTGTGCTAAGGAAATTATTTGATGTAATGCTTAGTTTGTAAGTTTGGTTGTGGAAACTGTCCTTTCTGTGGATTAAGAGTATAAGGCCACCTGCATCAGCAGCCCTGCTTCATTCCCATGAACAGGGTTGAGATGGCTCAATTCAAGAGATGGCACAAATGAGGGAGTGACGTCTTCAGCGGGTGGTGGAACTCCAGGGCTTGGCAGGCAGCCAAGAGCTCAATGGCCAGAACTGCAGGGTGGAAAGAAACAAATAAACTATTTCATACAGTCTGTGACTGAGCAGTTGTGACCGTTGTTTTTTTAGAAATAGTACATGCATTTACATTTACATTTTAGGCATTTAGCAGACGCTCTTATCCAGAGCGACTTACAAGATGTGCATAAATACATGGTAGGAACAATCATAGTTTGCGCAAGAGATCAGTGCAGTAATACAGCGATAGACCTCGTTGTAGGCAGCTGCATACCATACCTATAACACTGGGAAGGAAGTATATATTTTTTTTTATTAAATGAGAAGGCAGGGATACATATACAAGAAGTGTTGAGCAAGTCGGCAGTGGTGATGACAATTGACTAGATGTACAGAATTCAGTGGTAGTGGAGTCTGAAAAGGTGGGTTTCGAGTCTCTTGCGGAAGATCGCAAGATCGTAGAGGATGGTGTAGGGTGTGATGAGTGTCTGGAGGTAAGGGGGAGCAGTTCCTCTAGCCGCCTGAAACGCAACGCAACGCATTTACAGCAGCTTTATTGTGCCTTCTTCAAAAAGATGGTGGTGATAAATCCATTTTTGAGTAATGCAAGTCTTGCTCTCCTCTCCTAAGGATGGTGGTCTTGCAATCATGTGGGTCACTTGCTTGGGATGCCATTGTAGCGGAGCTAAGAAGGCGTGAGCTATAAGTTGAGCGCGTGAGCGTCCGCTGCAAAGGGTGACGTCGATAAGAGTGTGATTACTTCCCAGAGTTGGGGACTTGAGTCTTTAGCTCAGCGGGCTAATTGTCTCTCTTGTCGCGTCGAGATCCTCGGTTCAAAACTCGCTGCAGGCAGAACCAGCTCCATTACACCATCCAGCAATTTACAGGATGGTGTAGCATAGCCCATACCTATACAGCACAGAGAGTTTGGCCCTTTTCATTCAGGGTTTTCCACAGAAATGAGCATAATGTAATCTGTCACTGAATCATTAAGTAAGTGAGTGACACATAAATAGCATTTATTGGCATGGATTGTGACTCAGTGAGTTCAGTCCTTCATCCATACCAATGAGTAGACAAATTGACAGAACATTGCACCCTACAAAAGTTGAGAAAAAAATGGATTGTTAAAATTTGACAAAAAATATATATATACAAAATATATATATAAAGGAAAAAAAAATATATATAAAAAAATGTACAAAAAAAATAGACAAAAAAAAATATATAAAATGTATATATAAAGGAAAAATATATATATATATTTTTAAAAATTACTAAAAAATTAGACAAAAAAAAAAAAATATATAAAATATATATATAAAGGAAAAATTTATATTAAAAAAAATTACCTAAAAAATTAGACAAAAAAAAAATATATATATATATATATATATAAAGGAAAGAAAAAAGACAAAAAATTACCTAAAAATTAGACAAAAAAATAAATATATAAAATATATATAAAGGAAAGAAATATATATATAAAAAAAATTAGACCAAAAAAATTGACAAAAAAAATTGACAAAAAAAAAATATATATATAAAAAATGTAAAAAGAAAAAAAATTAATACCAACTCCTCCGCTCTCTCTCCTACAGGCCGCCCTGCGCTCCCCAGCTCCTCCGCTCTCTCTCTCCTACAGGCCGCCCTGTGCGCCCCAGCTCCTCCGCTCTCTCTCTCCTACAGGCTGCCCTGCGCGCCCCAGCTCCTCCGCTCTCTCTCTCCTACAGGCCGCCCTGCGCGCCCAGCTCCTCCGCTCTCTCTCTACATAACAATACAAAACAATTTCACAAAAAAAAAATTATATAAAATATATATATAAAGGAAAAAAAATATATATATTTAAAAAAATTTGACCAACAAAAAAAAAAGTATATATAAAATATATATATAAAGGAAAAAAAAAAAATATAAAAAATTTACAAAAAATGACAAAAAAAATTATGTATATAAAATATATATATAAAGGAAAGAAATATATATATTTAAAAAATGTACTAAAAAATTTGACAAAAAAAAAATATATAAAAAATATAAAAAGAAAAAAAAAAAAAAATGTATACCAGCTCCTCCGCTCTCTCTCCTACAGGCCGCCCTGCGCTCCCCAGCTCCTCCGCTCTCTCTCCTACAGACCGCCCTGCACGCCCCAGCTCTTCCGCTCTCTCTCTCCTACAGGCCGCCCTGCGCTCCCCAGCTCCTCCGCTCTCTCTCTCCTACAGGCCGCCCTGCGCTCCCCAGCTCCTCCGCTCTCTCTCTCCTACAGGCCGCCCTGCGCTCCCCAGCTCATCCGCTCTCTCTCTCCTACAGGCTGCCCTGCGCGCCACAGCTCCTCCGCTCTCTCTCTCCTACAGGCCGCCCTGCGCGCCCCAGCTCCTCCGCTCTCTCTCCTACAGGCTGCCCTGCGTGCCCCAGCTCCTCCGCTCTCTCTCTCCTACAGGCCGCCCTGCGCGCCCCAGCTCCTCCGATCTCTCTCTCCTACAGGCCGCCCTGCGCGCCCCAGCTCCTCCTCCATCACACAGAGACCACATCACGCAGACACAAAAAAAATTACTCCAAATTTCTGTGAAAAAAATTATGTCACAAAAAAAAAAAAAAAATGAAAAAAAAAAAAAAATATACAAAAATTTTTTATATATAAAATATATAAATTTTTACATTTTTTCATACCAGCTCCTCCGCTCTCTCCCTCCTATAAAAATTTATATAATATTTTATATAATTGTTTTTAATTTTTATAAAAAATTTTAGTTAATTGTTTTATATATTTTTTCCTTTCCTTTATATATATATTTTATATATTTTTTTTTTTGGTCAAATTTGTAAAAAAATTTAAAATTGTAATAAAATTTTATAAAATATATAAAAAAATTGTAAAAAAAATTTACAAATACAATCCTTGTTTTGTGCTAAGGACATTATTTGATGTAATGCTTAGTTTGTAAGCATTGGTTGTGGAAACTGTCCTTTTTGTGGAATAAGAGTATAAGGCCACCTGCATCAGCAGTCCTGCTTCATTCTCATGAACAGGGTAGAGATGGCTCAATTCAAGAGATGGCACAAATGACATGAAGTGCTCACACACAAACACACACTTTCAAGTTAGTTAGAAGATGATTAGTTTGAGAGGATATTCACTTTGACATTAATTTTGGTGTTATTTGGTGGGGTTTTATTTTATTTTTTTATTTGTTTCTGATTTTTATCCCATTTTCTCCCAATTTGGTAGCCAATTAGACCCGCTATTTTTTTAATATCAATCCCCCCCTAGTAATGTGAGTTCGCTGCCGTAGTCCTGCGACCGGTAGTGACGAAGGCGAAGTGACGCCTCTTCCGAGATGGCACTCGCCGAGCCGTCGACCGTAACCCCGGTACTACTTGGCGGTACTAGGCTGGCAGTGTAGCTTGTAACTCAGAGGTTGCAGGTTCAATTCCCAGGTGGGGCACTGCCGTTGTACCCTTGAGCAAGGTACTTAACCTGAATTGCTTCAGTAAAATATCCAGCTGTATAAATGGATTGTATGTAAAGGAGTGTACACTGTGCAAGTCGCTCTGGATAAGAGCGTCTGCTAAATGCCTAAAATGTAAAAATGTAAAAATGTACTACAGGGCCACTCTTATACGCAGCGAACATCACGTCGCCCCCTCCCCTCAAGGTAGAGCATTGACTCAAACAGACCTTGATTTTCACAACATACACACACAAAAGAAATACACACAAGACTCCTATAACAGATTATAATTGTAAGGAGACATGAGCAGCCATAATGCATATTGTATTATGATGTTATGATGCATAATTCATACCAAGTATCTTAATTTAGGGTAATTTGCCAAACTCTGAAGTAAATCTATGTGCTCAGAAAAATAAGGATGGAACCTTTTGCTTGTCATAGTTCATGTATTATCTGAGACTGGCGTGCATGTGTGTTCAAATTACAAGTTTGAAATTACAACCCCATCGAATTACAAGTTCACTGGGGTTCAAATAAATTTGCCCTTATGTTAATATTTAAGCACTGGTATATTCACCACATGTCCAAAGCCAGATATCACCATACTATTTCATAAACAGATCCAGATGGACAGATTAGTATTAATGGTTCTGTGTGGCTCAGTAGGTAGAGTATGTTGCTGACAGTGCTTGCGGGTTCAATTCCCATTGTGGCCACATATACTGAAAAATGTATACATTTACTACTGTATGTTGCTTTGGATAAAAGTGCATGCTAAATGATATATATTATATATAGATATTGTATGGCTTTTATAATAATCATCTTGACAGGTTGGAATGTGACCTTTTGACCTCATTGGACACGTGTCTAATGAGGATGACCTTTTGACCTTTAGTAAACAACCATATGGCCAGGTGGGGTGTCCCAGTGACGGTAACTTTAAATGAATCTAAAAAGAATTCTGGGTAATGTGCAAATCATTAATTAATCGTAGGCTATCCAGCTATCATTTACTTTTATATTAGCTATGTAACATACAAAGCCCTTTGCTAATTGGCTTGCTGGTATTTTGATATTTGCGTTTTAACCCAAGTTCCAACATCATCATGTTTGTTGGGTTGACCGGCTGTAGCTGGCTGTCACTCGAGTGTGCGAGTGCATAATATCAATGTCATGATTGGGATACTCAACATGGAACCTGATAGAATACAAAAGAAAACCATAGTAACTGCAGACAATGTACAGCAGGACTTATGTTATTGCAGTTTACCTCGGTTTTATTAGGTTTTTGAAGATACTGCAAACATTAACCTACCATTTTCTCTAAACTGGAGCACAGACACTCTTTCACATGATAAAACAGATACTGAAGGACCCGATTTCAGTCTTAACTCAATTTTTGACCAAATGTGTAGCTACTGAGGTTTTCCTTTGTGCACACGTCAATGAATTGTTTGCTTGTACATAGTGTGAGAGATTATGTTTATATATCTATAAATATGAGTAGCAGTAGCATAAGTTTACTGACAATGTTTGGTTCTTGGGTTGGTTTGTTTTCTAGACAGTGGTAATTGGACACAGTAGTTCATTATGCTTGGCTACAGTAACATATGTGTCTAATCTATCCCTCTGTTTTTTTCCGATTTAAACAAGTTTACTTAATTCTGCATGTCAGACCGCAGGATTTTATTTCAAAATCCAAATTTATAGCTTATGTTACATCGTAGACTTTTTAACTCTCATTTCAAAAGTGACTTAGATTAAACGGTTTAAAAATATATGCGGACTCTGCTACGCAACGATAGTTTATGCTCAGTCTTTTGAACCCAGTGCTTAAATCTCAAACAGTCTTAAATATTTATGTTTTCATTTGTAATTTATACTTTACTTTTTACTTACCAATGTTCATGACTGAGTGCTGAGGAATTATTTGGTCTTTTTCAGTTCTGCAGACCTTTAATTGACTTTACTTGCTATCTCACACATCAGTTCAAATATGGAAAAACTATGTGAAAGAGTCTGGGGCGGGAGACACTCAGGATAATTACAGGAAAGTCCCAGGAAATACAGAAGTGTTCACAGGAAAGATCTAGATTTGGATCTGGAACAAAGAGGCACTGCAAAATTATATATATATATATATTTATTTATTTTATTTATTTGTAGGGGAAAAATTCAAAGGCAAACAAGGTGTAAGCATTAAGTCTTTTAAAATACCAGTACACAAAGGGTTAATTGGTGGTGTGGACTCAGAAGTGCACAGGAAGGTGGGGGTGAAGAAAGCATCTCACCAGGGTCTGTGCTTAGGCCGTGGGCGATTCAGTTCTACCCCAGTTCGAGGAAAAAACACAGACCAGAGTCAGACACAGTTTGGACTTGAGAGACTCCCAGAGTGAGGGTGGTGGTGGCTTTTGTAGGGCATGAGCTCATTGGTCCGACCTGCCACAGCTGGCCACACTCTGGGAGCTCATTCCTTCTCATTATTGATTAATAAGCCCCCACGGCACTGTCCATGGTCGAGTTGAGGGCGAGGATGCCGGCACTGTCCCTGCTTCAGATTGGGGAGGGTGACAGCACAGGTTACCTGCCTGCGTAAGCAATATATATATAACTATAACTATATATATATATATATATGCATGTAAGTACATGTAACAGTAGGTGTGTACTCCAATCTAAATCCTGTTCATTCACATATGTAATTTACAAATAGGGAATTTTTTTGAAAGGATTACTTTAATATCCTTGGAGAACCTCCTTATCTCACATACACAACAGGGAAGTGGGTTTTGATTTGTCATTCACAGGAAGCTGCTCATGTAATATTATTTCTAAATACAGCTGTTGATGTCATAATAGTACATTTTATTTATAATGTTGTATAAATCTGAAAATGCTGTACACTGCAAGAACAGATAAAGCAGTTAGAAGTGAATAAATTATTTTTAAATGATTGTAAATGATTTTGTCATATAGAAAGTTAAATCCTCTGAATTAGATTGTATTACCATATAAAGACATACAAGTCTACAGGGCAGAGTGTGGTAAGACGAGACACCATTTTTTAAAAGCTGTCAGGGAAAGAGTTGTTTCTTTCTGGCAATGTTAGGTTGGCTGAGATATACTTCCCATAGTTATTTATCTTTGGGGATATTCATTAAGAAAGTTTTTTGGTTCACGGAAAAAATCGAGAAACAACACAGGGGAAATTCATGGGGGGTCAAATTTATCATCTTAATTCTTTTTAAAACAAGAAATAAAACATTTTCACATTAAAATATCTACAGACATGCCACTAGTGGTTGGAAATTGGCTGTCCGTCCACTAACAGTGAGGGGCAAATTAGGAAAAACTGCAAAAATAATTAATAAATAATAAAAACTGCAAAAATAATTAATAAATAATAATAAATATATGCTGTATATATATATATATATATATATATCTACAGGCAATTGTTGTGAGCATTAGGACACATACAGGTAATTGCCAAAATAAAAGAAACACTTGGGTAAATTGTGTGGGGTGCATTTTCCTGGCATGGTTTAGATCCACTCAACCATTTAGAGGACAAAGCTGGTGAAGCATTTCTATCCTGATGGGAGTGGTCTCTTCCAGGATGACAACGCCCCATCCACAGGGCACGAGCGTTTTCCACCACCATCAATAAAACGCCAAATGATGGAATTTCTCATAGAAGAATGGTGTTGCATCCCTCCAATAGAGCACCAGACACTTGTAGAATCTATGAGAAGGCACATTGATGCTCTTCTGGTGGTTTGTGGTGCCCCAACGCCCTATTAAGACACTTTATTGGTGTTTCTCCACAGGCTCAACTTCCCCCAGCCTCCTCTATATATGTCGGAAAAGACCTGTTGTTAGTTCCAGTAGACGTCAGATGGCATTGTAAAAGTCACAACGACAAAGGGGAGCCAGCGTTCTTAACACATTATTGGGGAAAAAGAAGAGAATAGCCAACCTCGTGCTTTAATAAGAAAAGGGTCAATCACAAAAATGTGTGTCTGTTCTCCACATCTACAGATTGTTGCTTTTAATCTGGGATTGTGATCGGATTAGCAGGGTCCCCGTTCAGGTCAGTCTGAGTTCACAGAGGATAGATTACTTCCAAATAAGCTTTGGTTATTCTCTTGTGCCTCATTGTTTTGGATTAAATATCATTTGATATTCCATTCAAAGACAAAGAGAAGAACAGCAACCATAAAAAGATGGCAATAAACACGCGATCAATCCTTCTCACTCACGGAAAGAATTAGAATCTTGCCACAGAAATGCATCTGAGAGTTGGGTTTCAATTAAGATCTGTTCCAAACCATTTTTAGATTGCTTTTATGGCATGGTAGAGTATCATTCGATATCTCATTCAGAGATGAAGAGAACAACAGTAACAATAAAAAGATGGCAATAAACACGCAGTGAATCCTTATCATTTCTTGAAAGTTGTTATGCAGTGACAATGATGTTATATGGTATTGGGGATATTTATTGAAATGTGGCAATTCCAGCAGGACTAATTACATCCATATATAATGTTTAAAAAACATATATATATGAGCTCAAATCAATTATGGAAAACAACTTAAAAAGATCTGCTAGGAAAAGAGAATTAGCGTTGTCTCCTCACCTGGAAAAGAGGCAAAGCCAAGTTTAATAACCACAGGTAATACAGTAGATAATGGATAACAGCATATTAAGAATGGCATTTCTTCCTCTTCTCGACACAAGATCAGCGGTTGTTCCACACTAATGATCAGTCCAAGTGCTAGCAGGATGTGAACAAGAGGGCATCACGAGCTGGCTGCTCTGCTGTCTCAAGGCAAATTAGCGTCAGTCTTTCTGCCACCTATCACGCTGACGGAAAGAGCTCCAACCTGTTACAGTAAAGTTCCCGGACACCTGTTGCACAGATCAGGAGGGGTTCAAAGCTTCAAATGCGGGGAATGCACCGCACAACAGGAAGGCTCCGTGATTTATTATGACGTTAGAGCCACAGAGGTGCAGGCAGGCCGGAAGAAGTGCAACACAGACACCGACGACGTTCCGGAACAAACTTCTCTCCTCCACCGGCCTCTCCCGGGGGAGTCGTGAGAGCCAATCGGTGAGCTGCTGAGATTCCAGGCCCACTCAACACCCACGTTCGTGTTTCAGCATGAGCTCATTGTGTTTTATCAGCCTTTCAGGCAGTCCTGGAAGTGAGGGGAAGGGAAAAAATGAACCGTAGATGTTTTCCTTTCATTCCCAGACAAAGCAGCACAATGTGGTTTTGTTTATAATTGTTTGCTCAAATTTTTGGGGGTGTTTTTTTTTTTGAAGGTCATGATTTGCATTGGAACAAAAAAGTGTTTAAATAATTACCAAGCTGGGAGGGGGGCTGACTTCATGAGTCTCAGATGTATTTTTAGTAGAGCTCTTATCTCAGTTAGGTGGCCATTAAACATTTCCGAATGACTTGTAATGGTTGGAGAGTTGCATACCCGCCACCTTTAGAGTAATGGCGATTGCATGCAATAGGACAGTGTTTCCCAGACCTCTCCTCAGGGACCCCCAGCCAGTCCATGTGTTTGTAATTGTAAGTCCAACACCAGCGCACCTGATTCATCTAATCAGTGCTCGTTAAGTAGCTGACGAGTTGAATCAGGTGTGCTGGTGGTGGAATTGCACAAGAGCTAATGCTGATCAAAGGAGAGGTGGGGGGGTGGTGGATAGCGTAGCGGTCAAACGCACCGTATTTTGGCTGGTCCAATATGGTGTGTGCTGCCTGTTGGGGACCTGGTTCAAAACCCATCTCTACCAGACCGGCCCTGGTTGTCAGCCCCATTCGGGGACGGCGTTTGGCTGTCCGCCCCTGGGAGAGGGGGGAGGGTGAGCCGGCTCGGCAATAAACCGAGACGGCTCACGTAAGGGAGTCTCCAGAACATGGGTGGGCGAATTATGTCTCAAAGGAAGTGGAGTTTGCTGCCCTCTGAGAATTAGGTTGCCTCGTAGAGACGAGCGGTGGACCCATGTGGAGAGGGTACATCAAAATAAATAGAGGGTGTAATTGGCTATTAAATTGGGATAAAAACATGAAAAAAATCAGAAACAAATGTATTTTAAGAAAATATACAGTATATCTTTTAGAAAGAGTAGAGTTGTATCTGTGCACTCTCAAAAAATGAAGGCATAATGGAGGCACACCTTTGTACAATTCAGTACCCTACGGGGGTACTGCTACAGTGACAAGCATTTGTACTTTTAAAGGTACAACATGGTACCTTTTTTCTGTGAGTGTGAGCACCTGGCCCATTGTTAGAAGGAGCTATAATGCAGCATCATTCCAAGAAAACTGGTTGAATAAAAACCCACCCCACCGCCTACTGGAATAATCCAAGCTCGTGCATGCAATGTCTCGTCTATAGGGTCCATCTTGTGCTCGTAGCGAGCCCCTTAACCAATGAGTGTGCCAATGAGGAACCCCGTAACTCCAAGTTAGGTTTAATCACCGTAGTGCAGTGGTTCTCAACCCTGGTCCTGGAGGGCCACAGGGCCTGCAGGTTTTTGTTTTCACCTTAAAATCAGCAACCAATTTAAACACAAGAAACCAGGTGAGGTGAGGTGAACCGTTTTAATTGATCAATTAAATGCTGAGTAACAATGAAAACCAGCACACCCTGCGGCCCTCCAGGACCAGGGTTGAGAACCACTGCCGTAGTGTATGGATTGAATGAACAATTGTGTCTAATGAAGTTAACTGAGAACTTCCCTTCTGTAAAAGTGCACTGTGACAATTTCAGTGCTTTTGACCTTCTGTACAGTTCTTAAAACTTTCATCTGCTCATAGTTTTCTTAAGGAAAAGGGTATGTGTAAAATTCCGGACGGAATGGATTGCATGATTTTCCAGCACTGCTTCACCCCTCATCAGTCACACTTTCAAAATCCCTGACAGCACTTGGCTAATATGTTACACGCTCAAGAACATGATTAATTAAAGCTATCATTTGAACGTCACATTACGTAGAGTGTGTCTTCGAGCCCTCATGCTACGCTTCGCTACATGAAATAACGCCAACTTCATGCCTCTCAATGACCTATCGTTCAGAAAAAAATACTCTGTCTCAGAGAGAAAACAAGAAAAAGAGGGGGAAAAGAAAAAGGGAACAAGCAGAGTGTGGAATGCTAGGAGTCAGACCTCTTAATTCACGGTTTTTAAAGGTGTCAAAGCCTGCCCACGAAGTAGCCAATGTCATCGCGTTGTCGTGGTAACGAACAGTGTTGTTCATATGAAATGGAGTTGGCGTGCATTTCTCACCCCCTCATGGCTGTTGGACAACACGTTGAAATGTCCATTACTGAAATGGTTTTGGGTGTGCTGTTTGCACTCATGAGTGAAAAAAAAAAAAAACGTTTTTTTTTTTTTTTTTACACCCATAAATTAAGGCATGTTAAACACATTTGCCCATTTTCCTGACATTGACCTGGCGCTGTTGTGGGACCAGCAGGCTGGGAGAGTTCAACACTTTGGAGGCAGTTTAATAAAAGCTGATGGCCATTTCCTCTTTGTAAAGTAGTGCACATCTGGCCCAAAGGCAATGCGGCATTAGGAAGCCTCGACGAAGACTAAAACAAGGACGGGGAGATTGGACCCGAGTGCAGAGATGAGGTAGGAGGCAGGAATCCAAAACAATCACCAGGGGCCATATGTACAAAGATTCTAAGAGTAGAAGTGCTGATCTAGGATCAGGTTTTCCCTGTCCATATCCTAACCATATCCATTATGAGCTAAAAGGCTAAACTGATCCTAGATCAGCACTCCTACTCTTAGAATCTTTGTACATACAGCCCCAGGCTTAATGAAACAATAAAGGAATTATAACATAGAACATATACCGGGAAACACTAATAAAAAGTACAAACAAACACTGAGAAAATAAACAAACTCAAGGTTGAATAATAAACCAGAGATGCTCAAAGAACAACAGCAAGGTCGATGCTTGAAATGGCAAGACGAGTACAGAGGCTTGCAAACACTAGGAACAAACATTTCAAGACAGACCGCACTTCACAGAAAACAGACAACTTAAATAATGAACAAAACAAGACACAGGTGAAAACACTAAGACAATAATCCACTCAGACAATCAGGTGAAACAAGACACAAGTGGAAACACTCAAGACAATGAAACAAGGCACAGGTGAAAACAAACAAAACAATAAAACCAATTAACCAATAATATAATGACACAATCAGGGAATAATCAAGTGTCCAATGCTGCCCTCTGACGGCGAGCAGCAGCTGTGACAGAAGACAATGTGAGCGTGTTAATATTGTTGGTGGGTAACGGTCCCTTGGGAGAGAGATGCATAATGTGCAGGAGCTCTGCTCTGTGCTGAACGCTGCTCAACGGATTGCCCCCCGGTGCCCTTGTTTGAAATAAAATGCACTTTGGCTCATAAAAAAAAAACTTATGAGCAGGTGTTACTTCCTCATTACCCATCACACACTCATTAAATTCTGGCAAACTGATGCCCTTTTCCCAACTGGGGGCCAGTTGATTAAATCATGCATTTCACCTAATAGATTATGAGCCATTACAATTTCTGTGAACACATGTCCTGCTAATTAAACGCTAAATGTTTGGGAAGGAATGCTAATGCCCTTGCAAAAAAAAAAAAAATTGGCCTCATCGTACAGTCATTCCATTCAACGATTCTTAGAGAGAATTGAACGGGTAATTATTGGGTTTTTTGCCGCATAGAAGAAAATAAATATATATATTTTTCTAAGTCTTTACATGATTGACCGTGGTGGAGGGCCGGCTGTAGTACCAGCTGTGGGCCTTGTCCCTGTGCTTACTTCTGCAAAACGCTGACCGGCTCTCTGTCAAATGCACCAGCTGCACTGTAAAAAAGATCAAGAGAGCAGCCTCACGTCTGAAGAGCAAGCCAGTGAATATTGCAACCATTTTAAGCACCTTTGTGTATGAGCCAAGAATGCATACAGCACTAAATAACCATACTTTATATATCCCAGAAGGGCCAATTTGGGATTCAGGCTCACACACATTAACGTTATTGTCACTTGTTGAACTCTGCTTTAGAGCACATACTTCTAATTAACAGAAATATAAAGAATTTCATTCCATATGCTTGCCTGTTGACATATTTAATGTTCACCATGATGAATGTGCTGCTGTGTCTCCGCCCTGTCTATTGAGCAAAGTGACAACATCACAGGGATGTCATTTAATTAGTCAATAGTCCTATGTTCCTTACATTTCTACACACTGAGTGTGATATTGTTATTTTTACTGTTTCATTTTAATATTTTGTTGCCCAACCTGAATGGCAAATGCTTGTCCTGCCATTGCACAATAAAATTCTCAGTGTTATTTTAACTCCAATAAATTTATATGAGTCCAATACGAATAAAAATGTAATCTATCAGACTAAAATATTCTCTCCCGGAGTTTATTTGACACTGAACATTTCGCAGTGTGCGCAGACCCAGAAATGTGGGGGAGGAGGCCTCCAAGTTCCATACCGTAACATTCCATAACGTCACGGTATGCGATGATGAAAAATGAGGCAGCAAGTCAGCCCTCAAGGAAATATTTAACAATTTGTTTCTGATTTTATCCCATTTTCTCCCACTTTAGTAACCAATGACACCCTCTCTTTTCCCCTGTAAACCCCCCTCCTATCAAGGAAATATAAATGTCTTGAATGGCTTGAAATGGATATCATTTTAACTCTATAATTGATGGACTAACATTTATCATTTTATTTCAAATGGGTGCATAATTTTTTCGGTGAATCATAGCACCGCGGTGTGATGGCTGCGTTGTTTGTGTTGGTTTCGGTGAAACTAGCCTACCTTTACGAAGTAAGACAGGGAGACTTTGCATCCATGTGGGTTTTGAATAATTGGTTTTGTTATCCACCTATGTTGAGCCCCATTCTGCTCCAGATGAGACATTAATACGAGCAGAAGGCCAGCACCATGCAGGAGACCAGCTACCCCCATCAATCCTGTGAAGACACGGAGAAGAAAGAATCCCGTGTACATGGACAGAATGAGCAGCTCAGAGACACCAGCTCTCATCAAACTGCCAGAGATTCACACGTTAGCTATGCCCCTCCCAGTAAACGACAACACTGGGGAAAAAAGCACCCAAAATATTCACAAATGCACACCCAGATTGTGAACAGGAGACCCAATGCGATAATTATCTCAGGACACTGGCATCTGCAGCACGCGTGACCGCCCCGTATCGCGCACATCTGAAGATCCACCAACGTAAACAGGCCCGAGTTTGATCTGAACAACGGTGTCTTACTTTTCCCCGGGTAACGCCACAGCTGCGCCGTTCCGATGCGGTTTCCCTTGCCCCTAATTAGGCCGCTTCCCTCCGCCAAGGCACAGGATGAGAAAAGAGGATCACTTATCTGCGGAGGCAGGAATGTGTAAACAAAGACATAAAACACGTAGGGACCGTGCTCTCGAAAGTGTCTGAGAGAAGCGTGCGCTCGTCCAATAAACTCGGCCTTAACGAGGTGCGGATTTAAACGGACGTCCAATGTTTTCCCTTTTCCAGAATGCCTTTATTCGCGCAGATGCCTCTCGATATCGTGCTCAACAGCCAGCGCCCGTCCGCAGCAAGCACATGGCTCTTATTACTTCACATAGCTCATTCGTTTATTTACACTTCCCTGCCTCTGATGTGGCACATGAGTCATTGTTTTGCATGATCTCTTTTAAAGACGAAAGGGAGGCCATGTGCATCTCTTGATAGCCATGCTATCTCGTACTGCTTTTATGACATAGCATGCTTTCGGCGAAGAGGCGACGAGCTCTGGCAATGTGATCTGGGGAGCTTCAGCTACTGATGGCGTGTGTGTTTAGGAGTGAATTGAAACGTTGTTTTATATGTCCATCTTAGCGAGCAAATGTAGCATAAATCAATCACCATTATATTATTATGATTTGACATGAAATGAAGAATGAATTTCTCATTTAATAATGGTGCTATTAAATATGGAATATGTGCAAACATGGCCGATGGCTAGTAAAACAAAACAACTAATCACACACACATGATTGGCTGCTTATACATCAGTCTTTTCTGCTGAAGACATTTTAATGATGCAAAATGCTGTATCCAGTAATGTCCAGCACAAATAGTTCATAACTTCATAAATAAACACAGTAAATACTGTAAACTGTATCCCACACAAACACAATACTGTGGTGGTAAATCAGGCTCTGATTTCACTTATTATGTGAAATATGGTAAGAACTGCACAAATGCAACCATGGATTTACTTTTGGACCTTTGATTCTATATACACGTACGGTGGTAAAATGTTGATATTTTGAGACAGACAAACAGACATACCAAACAAAGAAAGCTGGACTATTCAGCTTGGAGAATTAACCAATTATAGATTTTTTTCAGATTTAATCCCATTTTTCTCCAAATTTAGTAACCAATTACAATGATCTATTTTTCATGTTAATCCCCCCCTCATATTGTGAGTTTGCTGCCATAGTCCTGAGACCGGCAGCGACAAAGGCGATGTACCACCTCCTCTGAACCGACACTCGCCAAGCTGTCGACTGTAACTCCGGTACACAGAACCACTCCTATACACAGCACACTCATATTGGCTTTCCCCCACCTCCCTGGGGCAGACAGCCAATTGCCGCCCCCCTAGTGGCACTCCCAGCCAGAGCCAACACTGACGCGGCCGGTGGAATCGAACCCCGGTCGCAGTGGCCAGCATCGAATGTTGTAACCGCTAGACCACCAGAAAGGCCTCGCCTGGAGGGATTCTGTATCTGAATTATATATAACTCTGTCAGGGCCAAACAATAACTTATGAATTCTGAAATAGAGGGCTGTCAATTATGAGACAGCTGCGATGTTTCTATTAGATGTAATTTATGCATTAGTAGAATGGTGATTCACAATTTTATGAAGCTTGCCTAATGGCACAGTGTATTGTGTGTGTAACAGAGTTGGCTCTGCTTGCAGTGAGTTTCGAACCGAGGATCCCAGCGCCACAAGAGACACGATTAGCCCGCTGAGCTAAAGACTCGAGTCCCCAGCCAAGGGAACGAATCGTACTCTTATTGACGTCACATCGGAGGTCTACCGCTACAAGTGCATAATGTAAGCTTTTTTTAAAGACAACGGTTCAGAAATGTGAAGCAACTGCTCTAAATGCACATTAAGGCAAACAGAAAGCTTAAAATTCACACAAAACTTACCCTGCCCCTTGACTGCATTACAAAAAAATCTATCAGACTCAATTCAAGTGGTTCTCTGTGGCTCAGTTGGTAGAGCACAGCATTGGCAACGCTTAAGTTGTGGGTTCAATCCCCACTGGGGCCACATATACTGAAAATGTATGCATTCACTACTGTAAGTCACTTTGGATAAAACCGTCTGCTAAATGGCGTATATTATTATTATTAATCCATATGATTCATTAAGGCATAGCTGTTGCAACATGTGGATCTCGCTGAAATCAACAACACATCACTTTTCCAGACAATGACATATTTAGGACCGTCTATAGTACCTTGGTGGCTGTTGTGCACACGAGGAAAATCAATTATTTTACAGGGCTCCAGTGTAAAATTCCCTGTGACATTCGGACAGATATCGAGCCAATAACGGGATCACACATTGGGGAATATTATGCAGTGTAGTTGCCAAGGACGCAGTTCTCTGGGCGTCTGGCACTGCTGCAGTAGTAAAGTTAGCGTCATCCAGAGAGCGCACAACGATGTGATAATCACTGTATGTTTATAATGGTTTTCATGTACTGCTATTTAACATGACCCAGTTACCATGTGAACAGTCCTGGAGCAGAAACAGCAACAGAAACAGGTCATAAATATATGAACCTGATAATAACATTATGTCTTCACATTGTTTTCACTCTCTGTGTGCTTACGAGCAGATATGGGCACGTGGAATGATACATTAGTGAAGATGGAATCCATGTAGCTCCTCTGTTTCTGCCCTTTTGTTGTTTTGTTGTGTTCCTGGACTGTCCTGTACCAACGTCCTGGATTTGTGTAGGGGTTAGGTCCACCCTAGTTATGGGTAAATTAGGCATCATGACACCAAAAATGGGCGCAGGTGCCATATGCTACCAGTAACTCACTGATTTGAACAAATCATTGTGTTTCCTTGTAAAGAGCACAACCTTTTTGATTGGTTCAAACAAGTCTGTGATTGACAGTTAATTACAGCTCCACCCACGTTTGGTGCCATAATACCTAATTCCATTCTCCATCACATCTTTCACCCTTCCCCTGCTCTAAGGCTGCTGGGGAATGGCCTTTTAGTGGCTCCTTAGGCCTCAATAGCATTGAGGACTTCTACTGTATTCAGAAATCCCATCAAACATTTCAATAGACTGTTTATCGATAGTCTTACATTGACATTTTAGGCATTTAGCAGACGCTCTTATCCAGAGCGACTTACACAATTGACATTTCTTTACATACATTTTACATTTTTACATTTACATTTTAAGCATTTAGCAGACGCTCTTATCCAGAGCGACTTACAAGATGTGCATTAATACATGGTAGGAACAATCATAGTTAGCGCACGAGATCAGTGCAGGAATTCAGCAATAGACATCATTGCAGGCATCTGCGTACCATACCTGTAACACCGGGAGGGAAAAGGTTAGTGAATTATTATTTTTATTTTTTTGGGGGGGAGTATAGTGTTGAACAAGTAAACAGCGGTGAAGACAATTTAGCTAGATGGGCAGAGTTCAGTGGTAGTGGAGTCTGAAGAGGTGGGTTTTGAGTCTCTTGCGGAAGATCGTAAGTGATTCCCGGTCCTGACCGATTGCGGAAGGTCGTTCCACCAGCGAGGGATCAGGACAGAGAAGAGGCGACCGCCGCGGAGAGCGGCTGCCAGGCGCCCGGAGGGAAGGGACAGTCAGTTTACCAGAGGAGGCAGAGCGGAGAGGTCTGGGAGGTGTACAATCCATTTATACAGCTGGATATTTTTACTGAAGCAATTCAGGTTAAGTACCTTGCTTAAGGGTACATCAGCAGTGCCCCCACCTGGGAATCGAACCTGCAACCTCTGAGTTACAAGCCCAGTCCCCTAACAATTACACTACACTGCCACCCTTAAAGTCTTCATAAGCATCATTCTTGCAAATGCCATGTAGAGCTGGTCATCACAGGGCCTCAGTCAGTCTGACACAGTTAAGAGTTTTGGCCTATTTTCCCCAGTATGTTTGTGTTTACTGAGCTATTTGTCTGTGCTCCACTTTTTCCAGGAGCTCAGCTTGAACGCCTTTGGGTTTTTTCCCCAAACGGGCTCGTTTGAGTTATTTGACTGCTGTGTGACGACCCGTTTGATAATGACGTTATACAACAATAAAAGACAGATTGATTGAGCACGTTAAGAAATCTTCACCCAAAGGAGCTTTGATGGTCTCTTAAACCTTTAAGCATCGCTGAGCAATGTGGAACACATTTCCAACAGATTTGGAATCACAATAAACATCATTGCGTACATTCCATTGCGTCTGTCAGTAAACTGCGTTTGGAAGTGGAACTGAAGCGGGTCAAGATATCGGGTCATTGTGTAAGGTTAATAACCATACGCTAGGTAGGAGTTCAGCACTTTCAAATATGTCAGTCGGGCTCCAAGAGTGAAGGATGAAGCACTTTTGTTCCACGCACGATCCATCACCAGCATTTCAACATGTGCTTTAATTGGAAATGAGAATGAATGAGTCACAGATTATATTTGAGTGCACTGTGAGTATGGAGAGAGCCCACAGGGCATTCCGAAGGGTTATTCTTGGGAAGTTCCTTCAACAAAAAATAATCTGGATTTGACAGATCATTGCCATTTCAATTTCCGAAATCTTTTAATTTTCTGAAAACCGATTGTTCTCCCCGCGCACAGCACTTTTTCCAGCCCCGGTTCTTGTAACTCTAGTGGTTCATTGCATCCCGAAGGTATATCTGTGTCTAATTAATAAAAATTGTTCACACATGTGATAAACTTGATGAAATATGCAGGTCTTGCTGATTACTGTATATATATATATATAGAATTATACATACAGATATAGAATAACCATGAGAAACCATGTGCTAAGAAATAAAACCGTCTTTAGTTTGTCACTACATGTGATCAGGGGACTTGAGGGACCCAATGGCCAAGTGCCTGAATGTCATCCAAAGTGCACACGATATGAGCTGGACCATGTTCAAACCGCCTTTTACTGCCGTTGGACAATAGTTTTCCAGATGAATGGAAAAATGTTTGCGTGACCTTCATACACGCAGATGTGAGAGGACCCAGCTGAGGTGCTGTCCTGTCAACCCATCGAATGAGAAACCAGTAACATATTAAGGGCCACGCGTCACTGAACCAGAGCAATTCAGTTTTCCCTCGTACTGTCACATTCCCTTTGTTCCTGTCTCGTCTTTTCCTTTGTCTTGTGTCTTCCCTTCGTGATTGTTTGTGTTCATTGTTTTATTATTTTCTATTATTCAATTATCACTCCTCGTTACTCCTCATCCTGCTCACCTGCTGCTAATCCCGTCAGCTGTTCCTGCACACCAGCCTCCCATCAAGATCATCAGCCTTGCAGTATATCTACCCCGGTTTTCCAGTCATTCATCGTCAGATCGTTGTTCTCTCTCACCGGTAGAACTTGACCCTAGAAATCCTTGACTATTCTTTGTGTTTCTTATTCTTTTATGTTAACCCTTGTTCCTGTTGTCTCCCTTCGTGTTCAGGTTCATTCCTCGTCTGTCTGCTAGCTTTGTTCGTCCTGCCAGCCCTGCCTGCCTGCACACTTAGCTCGCCCTCCGGTTCCCTCAGCCTGCCTGCCCGTTCATCTCGTCCACTCTTCCTGTGCATCCCTTCCGTTGTCCAGCTCCTGTCAACAGTTCTCCAGCTCATCGTTTCCACTACCTCTGTTAAAATCATTAAATTATCATTCTTTTGTTCTAAACCTTTTGTCTGTGTCTGCGTTTGGATTCGTTCCTGTTCATCACAACACGTACAGATAATGTACTCCACTGTTTCTGTGCCTTTAGCATATCCCAGATCCTCTGCCCTCTGTGCCTAGAAAATGAATATAGAATAGAATATTCTTTATATTGCCATGTTATACACTAAGTAATTGGAATTTGTTTCTTCGCATATCTCTCCTAAGATAGGTCAGAGCGCAGGGTCAGCCATAGTACGGCGCCCCTGGAGCAGTTTAGGGGTTCAGTGCCTTGCTCAAGGGCACTTCGGCAGTGCCCCAGGAAGTGAACTGGCATCCCTCTGGTTTCCACTTCATTGTTTCATAGTTTGGCCTTCCTGGGATTTAAACCAGCAACCCTCCGCTTGCCAGCCCGTGTCGCTAACCACTGAGCCACTGCCGCCCCTAATATGAGCACATAGGCAGTACATGGCTTTCTTTGCTCATGTAAAGCAATCATATGTAATGTCAGGCTAGACTGAAATGTTGAAGATTAGATTTTTTATAGGGCCATAACTTTGAAAGATTGGTGTGATTGACAATGAATTGCTGTTAAGGAGACTGTATGTGCTTCATCAGTATGCCACAAATGACTTCCAGGATAGCCCATGAGTTTGACGGTTTTGGAAGGTGAACGTTACAAAAGAAGCCACCAAACGGCTTCCCACCCCACCCAACCCCATGCCTCTGGAACCCTCCTGACAAGTGACAGCCCTCCCTCCAGCTGTTCCCAAATTCACACACGTCACCCCACTACTCACCTCTCTGCGCTGGCTCCCTATCGCAGCCTGCATCAAATTTAAATCACTGATGCTGGCTTATCAGGCCACTAGGGGAACTGCTCCCTCCTACATCCAAACACTCATCACACCCTACACCCCAGCCAGACCCCTCCGCTCCGCCTCCTCTGGCAAACTGACTGTCCCATCCCTCCGGGCCCCAGGCACCCGCTCCTCGCGGTCTCTTCTCTTCTCTGTCCTGACCCCTCGGTGGTGGAATGATCTTCCGCACTCGGTCAGGACCGCGGAATCACTGGCCATCTTCCGCAAGAGACTCAAAATCCACCTCTTCAGACTCCACTACCACTGATACTGTACATTAATGAATCACCACTGTTTACACGTTTAATACTGTATTTAGTATTTTGTACTTTGTATTTATGTTTAATACTGTATATTAAAAAATATATATATCTCCCTGTGCTACAGGTACGGTATGCAGCTGCCAACAATGATGTCTAACGCTGCCAACAAGTCTGTACAGAGAAAGCCTGTCATCCATTTTTACCAACTGTCATACTACATGTATCACTGCACTGATCTCTTGCGCAAACAATTAATTGATCTTACCATGTATTAATGCACATCTTGTAAGTCACTCTGGACAAGAGCATCTGCTAAATGCCTAAAATGTCAATGTAAATGAAACGTGTCTCATTGTCCTCGGTTGCCCTCCCCCGCTATGCTGCACTGTGCTCACCGACATGCAGCTGCATGAGGGCCTCTGGGCTTCAGAACTCCCAGACCACACAGTCTACGAAACACAGGGGCATGGGAGTGCTTTTGTGAACCCCCAGCCAGTCAAAACAGTGTGCCTGCTGCTCCGGAGAGCTCTGCGTCTTGGAAGTAAACGGTTCCCTTGGATTCAAGTAGCTGCTGGCACCCTTGATGCTCAGAGCAGCTATGTGTCGACCTCCTCCCTCCCTCCCGACACAAGTCTGTCTGTCTCTCACGTGTGCAATACACACTGCGGAACCTTGAGCTCATTTCTTGGGTCAGTGTTAAAATTTGGTAATGCAAAATAAAACCTTTAATAAACTTATTTGTAAAAAACATAATTGTTTCATGGCTTATGGGATTACACGAATAAAATAAAATGGAGTACATTTGTTTATCAACAGAGCTGTTGTGTTTTGCTCAGTCATGGCCGGCTAATAAGCGTGTGCGGATAGAACGATTCCACCGATCTAGACTTTCCGTTGTCAGCAACATTTGGAGAACCAAACATGGCAGAGTAGACGGAATATGAAACCTAGTTACTTGATTGATTCTGACATGAAGGTTCAGGATACAGTGAGTCGAAAGCATCAGCATGACTAATTACTCAACTATTTTTCCCAACAATAGCAGAGGTTCCCAGAAATGTTCCTTGACTATATTCTGCTTGTTTTAGATACCTTGTTCAACCCTTCTCCACCTGTTTTTCCAACAGTTGCAACCCTCGGATGTAAGTGGAGGTCTCCACAACCTTGGCCTCTATCCAAGGGCAGCACCCATTGTGTGAACAATCATAAACTATACTAATCACAAATGAAAGATTACTTAATCTTCACTTTACTCTTGTGCATTCAACCACCTCATTAGAGAACCATTTTGGTGTGATTAAAGTTAAGAATCTCATATGTATAGCAGCCAATTCTTAACCATCTAGTAAATTTTCTTATTAACATTATCTTATAACATTAAAGATATGGTGTGTACATACATGGTTGTGAAGGATCAATCCAATTCACTGTGGACAGGCCCTGGTGGGGAGCCCCGATCGGGGGCGGCGTTTGGCTGTCTGCCCCAGGGGAAGGGGGGAGGGTGTAAATTGTGTCATTGTATTTATTGAATATAAATTGAATATAAAATGTATTGAAAAGAGCTGATATGACTAAAAGTTCAATACAGGATCCTGGAGTAGCGCAACCGGTAAAGGCACTCGCCCGGAGTGCAGTTTGGCCACTGTGGCCGGGGTTCGATCCACAGCTGCACCAGCATGGCTATGGCTAGGAGTCTTGCTCTGGGGCGGTGACTGGCTGTCCACCCCAGGGGAAGGGGGCAGGGAAGCCGACGTGAGCTTGCCGCATGCACATTACCTGTGTGTATCGGAATCACAGTTGACGCTTTGGCGAGTTCCGTCTCGAAGGGGGCGGTTTGGCGCCTTTGTCACTGCCGGTCCCAGATAGCAGCTGATCACGTAGTTCTAGACGGCGGGCTAATGGGAGGGGGTGTAATTGAAACCAAATTGTGAGAAAAAGAGGGAAAAATCCAAACAATAAATGTGTATAATAAAAGTGTAATGTCTTCCAAGCTGTGTGAAATCTTTGGATACCTATGAAAGACATCATGGGCTTTACTGAGGCGTTTCGTCATTGACAGTACTCAAAGAGTACTATAAAGAAAGAAAAAAGTTGCTTTGTAGTTTTGCATGTCTGTCATACTAATATATCTGGACATTAAATTCTAACAAAGCTGAGAAAATAGGGCAATATATTTTTCTTTGTTACAGCAAACACAAAGTAATTTGACATTACTTGAATTCACTTTGTGTCTGTAAATTGCTAGACTCGCTGTCGTATAGATCCAGATTTCTTTTAATGTTCATAACTGAGCTCTTAAATTCCATTCGTCGTTTGGGGTGTCTCACAACCTGGAATAAAATATGCTGAACCTTCTCTTTGAAAGGAATCCACAGATCACGTGCCACAGAGTTCTTCAGTCGATCAAAGTCCAGATCTATCTTGCTCTCAGCACACAGGCAGTGCATGCACTCATCGCCGTGGTGATGGAGTGCCTGTTGCTGTCGGATACCGCGAGGCCCAAGGCGGAGCGTGTTTGTACTACATGTGTAATTCGTTATTTTAAGTGACAGCGACATAATTAACGCAGAGTCAATGCCTTTAATTAGCGCCACAGCAGACTTCCAAAGTGATTGAGGCTTAATCTGGCAAGCAAGAGGTGGAGGCAATGGTATGCTGGCATTGAGCAGGCTTCTCGTTGAAGCTGCCATCCATCTGCCACAGAGTTACCTACCATAATGCTGAAACAGCAGTACACAAACTGCTGAGAATTCATTTGGAAAAAAACGGTATTCATTATTACATTTACATTTCTGGCATTTAGCAGACGCTCTTATCCAGAGCGACTTACAAGATGTGCATTTATACATGTTAAGATAAATCAAATCAGATCAGTGCAGTAATACAGCAATAGACATTGTTGGCAGCTGCATGCCATACCTGTAACACTGGGAAGGAAAAGGTTTGTAGAATAAAAGAAAATAAATTATAGTATCAAACATAGGTACAAAATGTGAAATACAATATAAAAACATAAAACCAGTGGTGATGACAATTAGTTAATGTACAGAATCAGTGGCAGTGGAGTCTGAAGAGGTGGGTTTTGAGTCTCTTGCGGAAGATGGCCAGTGATTCTGTGATCCTGGCCGAGTGCGGAAGATCATTCCTTATTAACATGTAAATTCAAAATGATTTGAAATACCCCTTGTGTATTCTAAAATGGTATAATGTGGGAGAGCAGCTCAGAAAATGCAGCAGTCATGCAATACAAAAAAAACCAAAAAAACAATTCAAACAATTTTTAGTTTTCTCGGTTTTGAGAAACAACCTTTCACTCTGGTTTGGCACAGCCAAGCAATCAAAACCAAATGCGCAACCAAATCTTTAACAAACATATGGCACCATCATTGTTCTGCAGGCAAATAACTGTTCAAAATAATATCGCCAGTTTAAGTGAACTTCTTTGCTATCGTTTATAAAAACAAAATGGTTAAGCCTGCCACAATAAATCTTCATAAATAATTGTTGTTGGAGGAAAGGATAGAACTGGCAGCAGGCTGCCTCTAAAATACACACAAATACACACTTTATATGTGGCCAGTAAAAGCAGTATTATCTATTGGCTTCAGTGTTGGGACCACTTTAAGAAGCTGCCATTTTGTTTCTTACATTTTATTACCATTAAAAATAAATATGAAATGAAATAGGAGTGCAACAAAGCATTTGAATAAACTCAAACATACTGTGTGCGTTTTATTTGAATGGGAAAATGTATTCCAAATGCTCATTTCAGTTTTTAAAATGTCTTTTTTTAAACAACATGCTTCCAATTTAAATGCATTTCAATAACCCATTCGCAAACCAAAAGAATGGATTGAAACTCCATGTTATGTCAATTTTTGCTCTACACATATAGCCATGTGCTTGTTCAAATGTTTCTAAATCATACCGACGAATATAGCTTTTCTTTTCTTTTTTTCTTTTTGCACACATCTGAGTCCTTGCAGTTTTTCGGCAGTGTCTTCCCCCTTAGCTCTGTGATGTCATCAACCCACTCCAGGCCAAGATGGGCTTCATTTCCCAGCAGCCTGCAGGCACATGCTAACTCATTGTGACAAAAATGTGTAAACCAATGATACTAGATACTGGTGAGAAAACATGACCTTTTTTTGACAGGTGGTAATTTGCTGGGGGTGTACTGTATTCTCACTATGCACATCAAATGTCTTTAAATTGAGAAATAATTATTTAGGCAACAGATTATTCATTTACCTGACAGTTTCCTGACAGTGCGTTGTTGACAGTATGCTTTACTGGCAATGTGCGTTTGTTCCCCATGCGTTACATCACCTCAGGGCTGTTTTCACTATCGAGTTCTACTTAAACTAAAATCCTGTTGAATAGCACTGTTTAGTTACAATATATACAACTGATTTATACAAAAATATATATTGAACTTCAAAGGTGACAGTTCTGTGTCAAAGTTGACCTCTACAATTTTCCTCAAAGTGGATTTTGATATACAATTTTAGGGAGGGACAGGCTAGGGTGACCAGATTCAAACAGCCCAGATGCATGGGGGATAGGCTCGTGATGTAGTTCAGCTCTGGAGTGGAGGGGGTGGTCATATCATACTTGACACCGGGGTGAGGATATCAGACTCCACTACCACTGAACTCTGTCCATCTAGCTAAATTGTCAGCACTGTTTACTTGTTCAACACTATACTCATAAACATTTTTTTTTTTTAAACACACTAACCTTTTCCATCCCGGTGTTTCAGGTATGGTTCAGATGCCTAAATGATGTCTATCGCTGTATTCCTGCACTGATCTGTATGCTAACTATGATTGTTCCTACCATGTATTAATGCACATCTTGTAAGTCGCTCTGGATAAGAGCGTCTGCTAAATGCTTAAAATGTCAAATGTAAAATTATATTGTTGAGAGGGGGCAGGGGAGTCAGTATCATATCAGCTATGCTATTATTTTATGAAATAGCGGGACAACATGTCAAAATGTAGCACATAGGACAGGGGGAGAGAGGGTGTTAAATTAATATTCTCAGTATGTGAATATTGTCTTATGCCCTTTGGGTGGACAGGGTGATATCTGAGCATAGAGACACGAAGGCTATGAGACCAGGATGGAAGTGGAAGACTATTACCCATGTGTTTATCTTACTGTTCTGTTTTCAAACAAATCTCTGCATCCCATTGCTCCCATTTAGTACAGGTGTTAACTAGAATAGAGAATATTCCAGCAGGGTCAATCAGATTGCGTTTGCTTTACTGAATATTCTTGCACATTTTTGGAAAGCAGGAAAATACATGCAATACAGTGTAGATATAATCAAATGTGCTCTTTCCATTAATACGTATGTAACTTACTAAAGCCTAATATTATTTCCTAAGAAACGAGACTCCCACATGTGTTTTATCACAAGATTGTAATCTATAATTGCTGCTATTTGAATCAAGTCCAGTCAAGGTGATTTATCACAGAAACAGCAATTTGCTTGCTTCGCTTGCTTGCTTTTAAGCAGCCTTCACATAGGTCTAACAAATACGTAGACATAATGATCTTTATCAGACATACTTTACAAAGGCATAGATCAGTGTTTCTCAATCCATTCCTACAAGGCATACTGCGCTGCATGTTTTCATTCCAACCACCACTTAATCAGGCTCAAGTGATCATTAACAGATGACCGATACAGATGATAGGTTGGGAGCGGAGGTTGGAATGCAAACATGCAGGGCAGTGTGCCCTGTAGGAATGGATTGAGAAACACTGGCATAGATAACTGATAAAAGTTATGAAATAATCACAAGCAGTCGACAGAAATGTCTGAGAATCCCTTGTTAGATGCAGTTAGTGGCCAACAAGCTGGAAACAGCAATATGGTGTGACTGTGGAATCCTGCTCTGGTGTGCTGTTCTCAACGGACCCTTCTTGAAATATCTAAATGTCTTTCCCTCAGAGTTCTATGCCGACATCACCTCAGACACTTTCCCTCATGAAACATCAGCAGTTTCATTACTGAAGCTCCTGTCAAATATGCCCCAGCAATGACCACTCTTTCAAAGTCTTCTAGACCACTTTGTGGTCTCATCATCTAGCCATGCTAGCCATAATTATAGGCAACCAGGTCTGTCCAGCCTTTTTGTACCCATCCTTAAGATGAGGGGGTTAATTGCTGGCACAATATACTTTATATTCATAATTTTTGTTTGTCAAGGAGCAGGAAGTGCATCCATGTTTTACAGGATAATGGAGTTCCGTCTCAGAGGAGGGGAGATCTTTCTACCGCCCTGGCTGTTAGGAAAAATAGGCTCGTTACCCGGGAAAGACCCGGAGGACGGGCGGACTCATGGGGGAGGGTGAATTGAGATAAATAGAGGGTATAATTGGCAACCAAATTGGGAGAGAAATGGGTAAAACTTTGAAACTATAATTGTTTTTTTTTTTAAAGGATCATGGATCATGATCACTTTTTCCAGCTAGAAACCCACTCTGTTCCGTCCCATTCTCCAGTGGGTACAGATAAATGCCACAAAGGAACCAGCCTGCCAGTCATTGCTGCTTTTCCCAAAACCTTTAATCCAATAAAACTGTTCATTCACTTTGAGTCATGTTTCTTATTCAATGTTGGTTCCGTTTCCCTTTTTTTTTATTTTGTACTTTTGCTGGGCTAGGCGAAGCGCAAACAGACATGCGTTTTTTATTTTGTACATTCTATTCAATAATATCAATGTAAAAAGGAAATAGATTGGTTTCTCATGTCAGTAAATGCCTTAATCTGATTGAGGATGTGGGGATTGTTTGTTTGTTTGTTTGTTGTTTGCTTGCTTGTTTGTTTGGTAGAGAGGAGATTTATGCGGAGAAGCTCAACTTGGTAAGCCAAGCATGGACAGCCAATCGAACGCCACCATTCTGAGAATGCTAACCTGCGGCATCTTTTTGGTTTCCTCGTGAGAGTGGTGAAGAACATTCATTGTAATGAAAGCACAGCTGGTCTCATTTAGGCAGTTGAAATGTAATAGTTCAAAGTTAAGAACCCCTATTATTTATTTGATGGAGATAGCAAGTGCAATAGGAAACAGATATAATGTGCATTTTATTTCAGAAACCGCATGCATTCACATTTCCAGAAGTACTCGTTTATGTACTTGAAAGGTTACAGCAAGCATTACAAAATGGGAGGTTTTGAGTAATTGGACTGTTGTACAGGCATTAGGTTCATAGATAGGTATCTGTGCGCATAAATGTTTATATAATATATATGCCATTTAGCAGATGCTTTTATCCCAAGTATTGAAAGCATACATTTTTCAGTATATGTGGTCCCCACTGGGACCCACAACCTAAGCATTGTCAGCGCTACGCTCTACCTACTGAGCCACACAGAACCACATCCTTCTTCAATCTTTCGGTTTCCTGTGTCTGATCCAGGGTATTTTTACTACTGGAAGGACTAGGACATGGGAAAGAGCCTTGGGTTGCAGAGCGGTTGGAACATTGGACCGTTCATCCGCTGGTTCTGTGCCTTGGCGGGCAATAACCAGCCCGGCTAGCTCAGAGCCAACGATCATAACTGGTTTGATTTGTGGCAATGTGCAGAACCCATTTATACCAGCGCTTTATGCCAACACGAAAAGTTCCAACTGCAGTATTACTGTAAACGTGGAGACCCCATGAGGCACACCATAATTACAGCACATGTAGGAACCAGTGTCTGTCACTTTGCATTTGATGTGACCACGAGGGGTCTGACAGAAGGCTTATGTCATGCAATGCTTTAGTCATTTGCATTTGCTGTTCTGTGGTGTCTGATTGAAGTCATTCAAAACACAGTGATGCAGCTCAATATGGAGCAATTACAGTAGCGCCATTACAACCCCATTTGGTTCGCTGTTGTGCAATGCTGACTGAATACCAGGCATTT
The DNA here is from genome assembly GCA_029706075.1 of Aldrovandia affinis. Classification (NCBI taxonomy): domain Eukaryota; kingdom Metazoa; phylum Chordata; class Actinopteri; order Notacanthiformes; family Halosauridae; genus Aldrovandia; species Aldrovandia affinis. The sequence goes on along the minus strand of JAINUG010000183.1, from coordinate 950,592 downwards.
ACAGGTATTTAAGAGTGATGTGTTAAAGTTTTTATTTTATTATTCTTTTTTTTAAGAAAATCCGCCCCCTTGTTAAAGTATTTTAAAGTAAATTCCTCAAGGGTGCAGAAATGTAGTTGTACATGTAGTTTCTGGGATTCAATCTTTTACCAAAACGTCTAGAATCCAGTGGTCTAATCCATCCACCATTCCTGGTCAGGGTGCTGTATCATCTAAACAGAATTTCATCTCTTTGCTAATTACACGGGGTCCACAGAAACCAATGTTAGTGCTCAGCATTAAGAACACGTTCAATTTTAACCGAGAGTTGTGAGTAATTGATGTCAGGGAGATGGGGAGCTCTGAAATGGCACGGAGAGTCAGTCCTCCACACTGCAGGCCAGATCATTCTCTGGCTTGTTTTTGCAACTTAAATAATGGCGAGATGCTGACTAAGCACACATTTATACGAGCCCGTGTATGAAACCAGAGACTGAGTTATATTGGCGAACTATGCGATTCAATAATTTATTTGTCAATAAGAAGACTTCGGAGACAATTCAAAGAGAAAGTTGGAGCCAGGGTAGATTCTTTCCAAACCGTACTCACTGGAACGGTCCCGGGTAAAGCGTGCCACAAAATGGAACATCAGTTGCAATTTAGGGGATTTAGGATTTTGGAGAACTGAGGATTTGGGAGGATTGAGGATTTTGGCAAGACCGTGAACGGTCGTGACAAATACAGGCTGCCCTGACAGGAGGGAGTATTATAGTAGCGTATATTTGTTTTGGGGCTTTTCGTTTTGCAAACAAAATTCACAATACTCTAACATTCTAACAAGGGTTAAGGATTTATCTCGCTCTGAAATGCAATACACTTGGTCATTGTGAATCACGGTGTGTGTACAGATAGTGGCCAGAAGGGTGGAAACATTTACATTTTAGGCATTTAGCAGATGCTCTTATCCAGAGCGACTTACAAGATGTGCATTAATACATGGTATGATCAATCATTGTGTCATTCGATCATTGAAACACTCGGGTAAATGAGGGACACAAAGTATTTGAAAAAGTAGGTGCTTTCACACAGGTGTTCCTCGGTTAATTAAGCAATTAACATCCTGGAATGCTCAGGGGACAAACATTCTGGGCTGGCCTGGTTGCCTGTAATTATGGCTAGCATGGCTAGAAGGCGAGACAGGGGTTGTTGTCGGGGCATGAGTAGCTGGAGCTTCAGTGATGAAGGCAGCTCAACTTGTTGATGTTTCACGAGACTCAATGTCTAAGGTCATGAGGGAACCCTGAGGGAAAGACATCGTCAACAAAGGTCAACCGAGGTCGTGAACGCACACTCCTGCGATTGTGATGTCCGTGCACCCCCTCCCCCTCGACTGGCTGGTTTGGTTTGAGTGTCCGGCCTGGTTTACCAAAGTGCTGCCTTTATTTTGGCATATTTTGTACATACACCACAACCCCCTGCCCCTCAATCAGTGAGGTGCTGGACTGAGTCCAGCTCCTGTCTGTGAGTGTGAGGTACTGGATAGTGTGTGGCTCCTATTAATGCATACAAATCCAGACCCTTTTTGAGCAAGTTAGTTAGTTAGTTTTATTTGACAACTTAAAAAGAAATAGAAACACACAATGCAAACACACATACCCTTGATACATGACATCGCATTAATGCACATCGTAAATTGCAGAGGATAACACAAAAGAAGCCAAAAAGCTTATTTCATAAGGTGTGAGTGCATAAGACCAGTCTTCAGAACAGCGCCCTCTTCAGTTCAATGCGAGCGGGGAAAAAATCCCCACAAAGTATGGCACACTTAATTTTTCCGTCCCTCAGTTTTCTCCTCCCTGCGTCCAAGTGACCTCCCATTCATCTCGCTCGATGTTCGGTCACTGCGCCCCTCTCCTGACAGTCAATGAAAAACGTGGGGGAGGCAGGAAGGAGGCTTTTCTGTGAAATATCGTTTCGGTGAACCAGATGAATCAATTGTCAGTAAAAAAGAGTGACTGCATTTTTTTAAAAACACACCTCGTGTTAGGCAGACAATCACCGCCGCTGCCAGAGCTTGACTGCTCCCCTCCACTTTCCATGAAGTCATGGTTGGCTGGGGGGGAAATCTGCGAGTTTATAGTTCTGCTAAGTGCCTCAGAAATGCAGACAGTAGATAGTTTTTTATTACACTTCGCAGCGACATATAAACAGTGGTCTGCAGCGTGCTGAAAGGTTTCCTCGCAGGAGTCTTGATGGTTTGTTCGAAACATTAACCTCAAAATGTAATACAATGTGAAAGTGGGAATTAAACATTCGGTTCACATAGCCTCACTGTACCCACGTTTAGATTTCCGAGGACGTTTTTTCGGGACATTTTGTTCAGCGTGCTCTACGTCTAAGCCAGCTGTGTATGCAAGCGTATCTTTTTGCTTGTCTAAAAGTTTACCGTTAGCATTCTTGCCATTTGAGGCTTGACTCTTTAGTCTTTGAGTCAAATTGTTCAGAGACGTTTCCTGACTCCGTGCGCTGACTGTCGATGCGCGCTAGCGCCGCGATGCGGTCCAGAAGGACTCGCACCGTGGGTGATCTTTAAATGTGGAAACACTTGTGTCTCTGGCAGTGCCGTGACAACGTGCTTTGACAGAACACCAGCACAGCCCTGCCAGCAGTGTGACCTCTGACCTCCAGCGGTGGCTCACCACCATGCAGGGCCTGGTTATTTGGGGTGGCCTTTTCCCCGTGGCCTGGTCCCCACTCCCCATACTCCGCTATGATAAACAGCTTTGTCTCTGCGCTGCCTTGCTGCCAGTATTTGACAGAGCGCAATTTTTCTTTGCTAATGGATCTGCTCAAGGCAGCCACATGGCCTCTGTTTTGATAAGTCCGTTTTCCAAATGAGGAGGATTTAGTCAATCCACAAAGCTCTGTGTGTGCGCGCATGCATGCATGTGGGGAAACCTCATACTTAAATGACATATTCTTAGAAATATCCTACGTTTACATAGATTACATACTGTATATCAGGGCTGTTCGACTCCAGGCCTCGAGGGCCGCAGTGTCTGCTCCAACCACACACTACACCACCTGATTTCACTTATCGGTTTATCTCCTTGGTCCCGGTGGTGAGCTAATTGGTGAATCAGCTGGCTCAGTCGCACTGCTGCCATATAATGCCCCCTCTACCCAGCCACTCACAGACTGCACAGCTGCCATATAATGCCCCCTCTACCCAGCCACTCACAGACTGCACAGCTGCCATATAATGCCCTATCCATTCAGCCATTCACTGACTGCACCGCTGCCATATAATGCCCCCTCCATCCACCTTCTCACAGACTGCTGCTATATAATGCTCCCTCCATCCAGCCGCTCACAGGCTGCACTGCTGCCATATAATGCTCCCTCCATCTGGTGATGTAGTGTGTGATTGGAGCAAATACCTGCAGACACTGCAGCACCCGAGGCCTGGAATCGAATATCCCCGCTGTATATCACAAGATCACATGCACATTTTACTCAACACATTGCACTGATTGCATTTCACACAGGCTTTTCTCCACGGAATTAACTTACGTAAAACTGTACCACTTTACATGAATGCTGGTGTTTGCCTTAAGGGATACATCAAAAGATATATTTTTGGGGGGGCATTATGTAACCCCTGCTCAGCACACTTTCATTGGGAAGGTGCAGACCGAGTTCAGCCAGTACTCTGACTTCAAAGGGGTGGTATCGATAAAAGTGGCATGGGGGAAAAAGCTAGCGTTCCTTGCTGGGTCATGCCTTTCAAATTAAGCTGCGGATCAAGGATGAAAGATGCCAGAGGTGCTCTCTGCGATGGAGACCTTTCCCTAAATCATGCGAGAGGACGCTAACGATGGACGTGTACCCAGAAAGAGCGCTGCATGTGTTTGAGCTAAATCAACGTCATGGAGTTCAGCGGACCCAACGTCCGGAGTGAACCGTAAAGCTCCTCGTTCCTGACGGACAGCCTGCTGTTCTCGTAGCGCACTCCGACACGGTCAAACTTCAGAATTTAGTTATTACAAATTGGCAGGTTTTCCTTTCCTTATTCGATGTGGATCAATTCAAATTATGTGACAATGCAGTTGATTTGACGGCTTGTGATTCGTGAAGGAAAATATTTTGACAGTTAAAGGCAGAAGGTTTGAAACTGAAATGAAAATATTATTAGTGTACACATTCATGGCTCAAACATTTTTCTGTTTTGTCTGTACTGTACAAAGAAATTATGTCACACACCAGCTACCATATTCTTAGCTTAAGTAAAAATTCTCATTCTCATTCTCATTCTAATTCTGCATTTGTCGGAATTGAAAAGATCAGATTCCATGTGACTGTTTGGTGGTTAGGCATGCAGTAAATCAGACAGGTAACTGCCAGAATAACCCCTGTTAAATGTGGGATCCTGTGGGATTACTGTGTGCAGTACTACGAGTGTCCATTGGGGGTGCCATGACAGATAGGCCCAGCCTTCCCCTTTCCAAGTTATCATGCCATACATTCCAACCGTTACAGAATTCTGGCAGCCCTACTCTCCACAGTCGTGTTTCTCCTGTTTTTAAAAAACGTGTTTTCCTTCTGTGCTAGTTATTCCTTTTCATAAAGGCGAGTGACTCTTCATCGAGGGTGTAACTGAGATGAAGAAAAGATGGAATTTCAAGGATATTGTGTTTTTTTATTATTATTATTATTATCATGATTGATAGACTGTTATAAATGAGAGCATTAATGGTGAAACAGAATGATGGCAGAACTGTTTCGAATGGCTTTAAAGTGGTCAGTAATATGCTGTACGGTCTATCAAATGTAAAGGAAGTCCAACACTCCACACTTAAATTGCTGGCTGTGTTTTCTGGAAGACAAGATTGAAATAAATCATAGTAGTGAGCTGTTGGGGGCGTGTAGTGGCAAACAGGACCTTGTCCGCCTTCCAGGAACTGGAAACCGGAGGGATGCTAGTTCACTTCCTGGGGCACTGCCAAAGTGCCCTTGAGCAAGGCACTGAACCCCTAACTGCTCCAAGGAGCGTCGCACTATGGCTCTGACCTCTCTTAGGAGAGATATGCGAAGAAACAAATTCCAATTTTAACTTGTGTAACATGGCAAATAAAGAATATTGTATTATATTGTTTCCATCCAGGGCGTGTTAGTGCTTTGACCAGGAAGCCTGATTGTGTTTAAATATTTAGTCGACACAATGTGGTATTGATGGGGACTATGACTAATCCCTAGCACCTATTTTATTTATGTTTGTATGCATTTACCGTGGTTCTGTGTAGCTCAGTAGGTAGAGCATGGTTCTGTGTGTCTCAGTTCTGTGTGGCTCAGGGTAGAGCGTAGAGCTGTGTGGCTCAGTTGTTTCTGTGTGGCTCAGTAGGTAGAGCGTGGTTCTGTGTGGCTCAGTAGGTAGAGCGTGGTTCTGTGTGGCTCAGTAGGTAGAGCGTGGCACTGACAACGCTTAGGTTGTCGGTTTGATTCCCGCTGGGACCACATGTACTGAAAAATGTATACACTCATTACTGTAAGTAAAGTTAAGGCAGCTAAATGGCATATATTATGTTATGTTACTGTTTTGGAAGACACTGATAGCCAGAGAACCCTACAAAACAAATGAAGGATATCATATATAAAACTGTACTACAACGTTCTTGATAGCTTTTGCCCCTCCCATTGTCGTGTCTTGCCACGCTTCACAGAGACGAGATTGACACACGTTGTATATTTTCAGTAGTTTTATTGAAAAATGCCTCTTCTGTTTCAGAAATAAATAAGAAAATAAGGCTGTGAAATTCACAATTTGCAGTTAAAAACATGAAACCGCAATTCTATATCCATAGTCTTGCAAACAAATTCTAACTGCATTAGATTATCGATAAAATAAAAAAAACAACAACAACAACTATATTCTGATTAAAACAAAACATACTAAATATACACCACAGACATGCAATTCCACCGTTGGTGAGATCAGCTGTGAAGTGGAATAATAAAACTGATAAAATATTTAGTCTAAAATAACAAAATGGAAGCAACGTTTAACTGCTGAAGTCGGCAAAACTGAAGGCAGAACATTACCAAACAATCCTCTTCACACACACACAAACACACACCACAAAAAAACAGGGCGAAATATACCATTGCGATATAACAACATACACCTTTATACTGAGTTGTGTGATGAACTGTGATGAATCAAAGAGGAGCGTGTGTGTGTGTGTGTTCCATCGCTGTACACCTTCACACCTCTGAATGGTCGTCGTCAATTTCGACATGACGAACGCAATAAACGTTGGATCCCGATGACACATTTAATGCAGTTATATTACAAGGGAACCGATAGCATGCTCACAGGTTTTAAAGGGAATTGGAATTTAGAATTGTTTTTTGGTTTTAAGTCCAACCTCCATAATCAATGTGCTCAACTCACATAATGCATAAAAGATATGTCCAAATAATGTGGAGGTATCAAACCCCGATATCTAATGTCTCGTCTGAATGTCCCCCATCTGAAGCATATGTGAAAACAGAAACAGATAACGGTGAATTTTTTGAAAGAACATAATCCTCTGTTTTATGGCGCTATCCTTACTGATTTCTTCTGTGATAGTGACCTCTTTCGGCGACGCTTTCGCGAGGCGTCGGTCTCATATTCCTCTTCTTCGGGTATCGGAACTACGTAGGTTCCGGCTTCAGCTCGAAATGGGTCTGATTGGAGATATTCGTTCAGCCAAATGAAAAGAAATTTAGTGTACAAAGAGCAGTTACTTTTTTCCGTTACCTTCTGTTAAAACTGTTACCAGGTATGACTATAAAACTTCACAATAACGTAGGCAAGAAAGTGTTACATAAATGGCTTTATGCTGTAAAAAAATATTTGTCAATGGATAAGTGCTTTTGTGTAGCTTAGTTGTTGTAGTCTTAGTAAAAAAATGTTTGCTTAATTTGATTTTTAAAATGATCGTACACATTCAATGTTTTCTGCTGCGATACTGTATGTTCCTTTACAAAAAAAACAAGAATCAAGTAGGAATTCTATTGCCGGCGTTTCAGTATTCTGGTGCTAGTCCTCATAAAATGCAGAGGTGCAGCTGGTGTTTGAAGAACAAAAGCAACTAAAACAGACGACAACAACCAAAAAATTAAAAAAGACAGAAAAAAGACAGCTCTCGGCAACTGATCGCAAAAAACATTCAAAAGAAAAAGAAGGAGAGAGGGAAAAAAAAGAAAGAAAACCTCCTGGGTCACATATACAGACGGCGCGTGCTTCGATTGGGCCCTGAGCAGAGTGTACGTGTACGTCACTTTTAGGCACTTCATAAAAAGAGGTTACGTCGGCATCCAGCAAGCAGCAGGTTACAGTGCACAAGCGTACTACGGGTGTTAAAATTGTTTGGTTTTTTTTGGTGGATGTGGGTCAAACATCATTTACAAGGCACCATTAGTTTATTTACAGATATCACATTGACATTACCGCGTTAACATTGTTGCTGTTGTCTCGGTTATAAAAATCCACCTCGGTTAGTAGTTTGTACATGCTCCTTCGCCAAAACGAGGCTCTTTGTCTTTTTTCGCTGCTCGGCTTCAAGATGCAAATCAGGCCATTACGTTGTTGCCCTCAACGCCTTCCATTTCCTGCTCTAGTAGCTGTAAGGTGTGGTTAGTACAAGTCCTCTCCTTTTCCTTTTTTTTTTTTTTTTTTTTTAATGACGGTCAACAAGGTTCATTAATCATATCCATGATGGTTATTGTTATGGTGGCTCGTAAGCGTGAGCAAATATCTCAGAAACGGGTCTTTCTCAGGATATCAAGCTGTAAGCAGCACAGGCGACCTAGCAAACGAACTATGGCGAACCTGAAACGGGTTAAAGAGGATGTTAGGTTTCAGTCTGGGAAGGGGGGAAAGAGAGAGAAAAACGGTCTTAATTTCATTCAATAAAATGTAGTGATAACAAACGATTAATGTAATTTATACAGTAGCACAACAGGCAATCCATGTCAATTAGACAAGCTACTACCTAGCGTAGTATATAAATTAATATAAAGATGAAAACACATGCTTCAAACACATGCTTTTCTATGTCCACGCATAGTACACGAACATGCTTTACTATGCCCTGTATCTAATGCAACGTTTCGATTTTGAGACCACACGCAGACGCAGTCCTGCTACATGCGCTCTTATGAATCGGACGGCCTACCTTGGTATCCTTGTCCGTTGTACGGGATGCCTACGCACTGGGATGAGTCGCAGTAGCCAGATGGGCCAGGTGGGCCCCTGACACCAGACACGCCCGGGCGGCCGGGGGGGCCACGGGACCCGGGAGAGCCAGAGGGTCCTGGGGGGCCGGTTCGAGATTCGCCTGGTACACCTGTGTGTGTGGGGGGGTAAACAAATCAAGTGTTCATATTCAGATGACATCATCTTCAAAACACGGGGAGTGGGGGAGAACTTTGTTTGTGCCACTGTAATCTAAACATTTAGATAATTCACTGCAACAACAAAACAAAACCAAACCAAACAAAGACAACAACAACAAAAAATGCAAGGTTACCGATACTCCCCCCCCCCCGTAGCTCCTGTCTAGACGGCTCCCTCCCTATCGCTCTCTATCTCTCACTCCCTTAAGTCCGTGCATGTGTTGTGAATGAACAGCAGAGAGAGAGAGAGAGAGAGAGAGAGAGAGAGAGAGAGAGCCTCTCATTGTGCAGTGATCTGATTAGCTGCTGGACAATGACTCATCATCGCTAACTTGTAGGCAATTCCGTGGCCTTTGATTCGCAGAAAAACAGTCTTGGCAATGTTCGACCCAGGCTGCTGCGGCCCTCGATGGACTGCGCGATTTTCCTTTCCGCTGCCCATGTCACGGGGCCAGAGCCGCCAGGGGCCCGCTTCATTAGGCCAGCACACTGTATTACCATCAGGGTGGAGGACTCTATTAGCTCTGCTACCCCAAGGCCCCCGGGTGGATGAAGTCATGCTTTTGTTGGACGGCCTACGCTGCCGTTTGGCCGTGTCCCGGGGAAGAAGAGAAGCTAGGGTGAAGCCCGCTCACCTCCCGGTGACAGGAGCGGAACCCTGCTTTCAAAATAAGAGTCCCCCGCGCCCGGGGGTCACCCCCACGACCAGCCCCGCTCCGGCGGACACTGAATACCAAGGCGGAGAACTTTCTCAAACGAGCCGTTTGCGTTTAAAAAGGGTCAACTTGGTGTTTGTTTGTACCTTCACGGAACACATCTTGTTCTGTTTATCGTTTGACGTGACATATCTAATTGGAAATGCGGATGAATTCGCAGTTCTCCCCGAAACAAGTAAACATGCATTTGAAAAATGAAAGCCCAAGGCCGTGTCTGTGTAAGCACCTAGATTAACGTCTGCATCGACAAAAGGATGCCATTCATAATTCACTCAGGGAAGAGATCATGACCCCCACAAAAAGGAGGGTATTTAACTAGGGCAACTTTGCCTGCTGGTCCGTGCAGCATCTCTCTGTTTGTTCCCGACACGTTCAGCTGGAAGGAAAAGACTGTCCTATGCAAAGGCTCTGGGGAATAAGCACCTACAGCCAGACCCTCCTCTTTTCATTTCTTTTCAAAAGCAAATGAAGTATTCACTCCATGAAAGATGTACTGGTGCCTGCAAAGCTGGCTGTTTCAGGTCATGGGTGAAACGGTGTAAAGAATCACTTTGTGTCTCGGGCTGAAGGGCGCACGTTTGCGTTGGGCTATTCCACGGATTGCCCAGGGCGTCAAGAATGGGAATGGGCAAATTGGGACTTTAAAAGGGGTCTCATGTGGGGTGGTGGATAGCGTAGCGGTCTTAACGCACAGTATCTTGGCTGGTCAGATATGGTGGGCACTTCCTGTCAGGGACGCGGTTCAAAACCCGTATCTACCAAATTGGCCCTGGTCATCAGCCCCGATCGGGGGCGGAGTTTGGCTGTTCACCCCAGGGGAGGGGGGAGGGTGAGCCGGGTGGGCGAATCGTCAGAACGTCTCGAAGGAGGCGGTGTCCGCTGCCCTCGGAGAATTAACTTGCCTCGAGAGGCAGACTCATGTTGGGAGGGTAAATCGAAAAACAATTAGAGGGTGTAATTGGCTACTGAATTGGGAGAAAAAAAAGGGGCTTGTGCAATGGACCACTTACCAGGAGGTCCAGATAATCCTCTTTGTCCCCTCTGGCCAATGCCTGGGCTTCCCCTTTCACCCTTCTCCCCTGCTGGCCCACACACACAAACACACACACACACACACACACACACAAATACATTTTGAAATGTCAACTGACACCTCCTTCAGCAAAATTGCATATCATACAAATCACTGAATTGATATAAGATTATGCACTGTCTGACTGAGTTATAGAGCCCTTAGCACACACAATTAACATATTTGTATCTACACTAGCATGGGTGTGATAGCTCTGTGTGAGTAGCAAAATGACAGTTTTTTCTGAATGCTTAAACACAAACAGTGATTCTTGAAGCACTATCTCTGGAACCATTAACACCTGTAGCCAATGCATTTACCAAGTGTGCCAAACTGAATGCACTTCTCTGCTTTACACTCAGTTTGTAGTTTTATAACACACCTTTTGAAAAGCAGTAAACACAAACCACTGCTTTACACTCAGTTTGCAATTTATTAACACACTTCTAGAAAACTGTAAACATTGGTCTCTACATTGCTGCACTATACTTTCCACGCTGCCTAGCTCAAGACAACATCGCATTTGATGTGGATGAAGTCTTATGGCCAGACCCACAAAGAAGGCGAGATTTAGCCTTATTTTCTTCTGTTCTTTTTTTCCTAACACAAATGTTTTTGTTTTCTTCTACTGCGCTTTTGTTGTTTGAGGAGTGTTCCAACATTTTGAGGGAAAAAATATCACTTTTTCCCCTTATTTGTATTGATAGTCTGTTATGTTCGAAATACACATCCATACTTTACACATTTAGATACCTGTGTGTATGTGTGTTTAATACACAGAAAAATAAAAAGCCACAAGTGTTTTTCATTTATACTATCAGTGCATAGTTCGTTTGCTTATTGAAATGATGGTTTGTGTGTACTGTATTGACGCAAAAACAAAAATTTTAAAAATAGTTTGAAGAGTTTTGCAAGAATTGTTTGCTTTTGCAAGAGATGTATAATGTTTTGCTGGTTTGGTGTAAGGTTTTGTGATTAGTGTGTAGAGTTTAGCAAAAATAGCCTATAGTTTCAAAGATAGTGCCTAAGCAATCAGAAAAAACTAACGTCTACATCTACAAAGGGATGCCATTCATAATTCAATTCAAGAAAGGGGTCATGATGTCACACAAAACAAAGCCATTTCTAAAACTAAAACTCTCCTCTGTAGCCTCTCTGTAATTCAAAAGTTCCTGTCCCAGGAATGTCAATAAAGTTCAAAGGCACTGTTCATCTAACTAATATGGTTTAGGGCGATTGTGTTGTCACATTTTTACATTTTAAGCATTTAGCAGACGCTCTTATCCAGGGCGACTTACACAGTTTACATTTCGTTACAATCCATTTATGCAGCTGGATATTTTACTGAAGCAGTTCAGGTTAAGTACCTTTAGCTCAAGGGTACAACAGTAGTGCCCCACCTGGGGATTGAACCTGCAACCTCTAAGTTACAAGCCCAGCTCCCTAACCACTACACTACACTGCCAGTCACAGAGCTTCACGGACACAGGGGAAGATTAAAGCACGCACCGATATCTCCTTGACGACCAGGTAAACCTGGACCTCCCGGGAAGCCATTCCGACCGGTCTGACCCGGTTCTCCACGAGGACCCTGACTGCCAGGCGAGCCCGGGGGACCAGCAGGACCGGGGTTGTTGTTACGGTAACCATTGGGAATCTGGTTCAACATTTGGCTAACCCGGCCCATTTGACCTAAGATAAGATATGAAGGGAAAACAAATTAAAAGGCTGAATGGAAATCCAGTTAAACACATCAGATAAAGTGTTGAACAAATAAAGTGTGATATGATAAACACATTCCTTTTCAACAAAGGTTGTTAATCTAGTATGTTTTTTTATTTTTTATTAACTGACAACATAATTCTTTGTGACGTTTTTTTCAAACTGCCCTATCTTAAAGCGATTATTTTAGATGTCCGAAAGGTTCCTCACTGTTGACCAGCTGCTCACAGACTTGACGAGCTATGGACCGCATCATGTTCTGGGGCGCAAAGTCTCCCTAAAAAAAAAAGTGCGTGTTTTTAATTACTTTGAAACGTCCGTCTTCCCTTGAACAAACTTGCATAATTCCATTCAACTATTTAACTTACCCTGTCTCCCTTATCTCCTTTCATGCCTGTTCCTCCCTGTAAAAACACAACGGCAAAGGAATTAGCTGTGTACATTAAAGATACCATTTAATAAGATGGGGAAAAAATACATTGGATCAACATTTTAAGTGATTGTATCTTTTGCTATTCTAATATCTCTTGCTAAAGGGTTAATCAATGTTGGAAGCTCCACTACAAAAGTTTATAAAGTGATGGTGGGTTGTGATATTGTACTTGTACACACACACACACACACACACACACACACACACACACACACACACACACACACACACACACACACACACACACCCACATATTTAGTCCTCTGCATTACTCTCAGTCAAGACAAGCTCTTTAAGTAAAATGTCAAAAAATTATCATTTCATCCTGTTGATCTTCGTTCATTTGCTCCACAGTCATGTGAAATGTATCGTGGCTGAGCGAATGATGTCAGAGTATTGGCGGTCGCCTGCGCTGCGGAGAGCACAGAAGCTCCCCCAACTGTGTGTGTTGGAGCCCATTTGATGCACAAGCCCAACAGGTCAGACCAGCAGAACTCCGCATGGCTTTGCGAAACAATGGCAATATCAATTTAATGGCAATTAATCAGGGGGAACGTATTTGTTGTTCTTATTATTCATACTTTCTTAGATCAGACTCTCACTGGTTCTGCTCCAAGCACAACAGGACCAAACATCTTCCCCCGAACAATGAGCCGCTTGTAATGAAAACCATCGGCTTTACAAACGGAGCCACAGCCCCACTGGCCTTTGAATTGAATTTGAAATGTAAACGTTTGCGCATACGCTACTAGGTCACAAAGCAGTAAATTGTTCTCTCGTTGGTGGGAAAGATGATATACGGAGATTGACTGATCTTCAGAGATTACAGCGTTTAATCCTTACCAGAATGTCTTCATTAACGTGGACCGTTGAGATCAGCATATGGAGTATACAGGAAAAAACATGTGATGTACGTAACAATGTGTATACACTCGGCCAATAAACCAAGGTCATTTAGTTAATGACTACAGTTGTATTACAATGCACACATTGCACTAATAAACTTAACTGAAAACGTGGCTCAAATAACAGGTGATCGTCGAGCGGAGTACTAAACTTTATCGACACGAGAACACGAGAACAGCGCTGAGAACAACGGCTGTCATGCGATGACAGTTCCAAAAAATATAAAAGTGATATATGCTCCTTTTATCCTTTCTCTGGTGGGCTGTGGTTTGTGAAGCTACACGATAAACTTAATATATAAATAAATACTCAATGTGCCAGATGGGGCTTGTGTTTGTTCATCAGCGCGATGGTTCCTCCCTCGTGCATCGAGGTTTGCATAACATAAATAACACGGTCCTGACGCGATGTCCCAGACTGCCCGTAATATCTGCTCTCCATAAATCCAGAGACATCTTGAAAAGCTGATGAATGTTATTTGGAACAACACGGCATAAAGCGTAACTGCAAACTGTATGGTTTTATAAGGTACTGTACAATAAAGTTACCATGATACCACTATGGACAGTTGAAGAAAAAAAATCACACCATTTGGTGTACAAATAGTACTTATATGTGGCCTTCCAATCTGTGGCCTTCCAATCTGTGGCCTTCCAATCTGAGCCCTGTTTTGTAGGTCTGCAATGTGCAACCACCAATCCCATCTCAATATGTGCTAGTTGCTTCGCCATTGGAATTGAACTAGCTGTTCACGTGACAAACCTAATTACAAAATGGAAAATACAATGACTTTTCTTCTAGCAAGAAAATCTCTGCAATCCAATGAATGCGTCAGTCTTAGTGGTGTGAAGAGCAATAGAAGTTTGAGGCTGTTGTGCATACAGACAGTTATGTCACCAAAAAGCTGAAAGTCTTGAGCCAAGCACTGCCAAATTAAGCTCTGCTAACTACAGAGAGACACCAGCCACAATATACCTAACTGTGTAGTGAGCCTGTAAACAATGTGTACATTGAATTTTTATTTTTTTTATTTATTTTTTTAACCGTTTTTTCTCCCAATTTGCTGCCCAAATATACCCCCTACTATTCAATTCCCCTCTCCCCCAAGAGCCCACCACCTACATCTATGAGACCAGCCTGGGCCAAAACATGGATATATCAAGCAGGGAAAGGACAACATGCTGGAGAGTGTGTACTGCTGGACCTAAGATTGATACTCATGTATCTGTTGCAGTGAGGTGCCCTGATGTTTCACAGGAGATGCTGTGATTGGCTAAACCTGTACACCTGGGCCCTGTCTAACGTGAAGCATTGTGGACAAGTCAGAGGGTGCTGTCGCATGACTTGCATACGACGAGCTGCTAGGTCAGAAGTAAAGATATAAATATCCTCTCACCGGCCCTGTGTACTGATGGCACAAAGGCATCACTCTCTCGCAAAGAGGGTTAAATTGGTGCCTTCTTGTGTTTTTCTTTCACGATTTCCACCTGGCTTGTCATAAAAGTAAAAACACTTTTACTGTGCTCTCCTGCACAGTTAATGAGGTATTTTGGCGATCTCTGCTATAGTCACTAGTCACTCTTATCTGAGAAGGGTGGGTGTGTGTGCGTGGCTTTTGTTCTAGCCCAGCACCGCAACGCCCGGTTCATCCATCCATCCATCCATCCATTATCTAAGCCGGTTATTCCTGGTCAGGGTCGCGGGGGGCTGGAGCCTATCCCAGCATGCGTTCAGAGGCAGGAATACACCCTGGACAGGTGAATCCATCGCAGGGCTTCAATCAATGAATCCACCATGATTAGTTTACGACGAGCTGCTCGGTCAGAAGTAAAGATATAGATATCCTCTCACCGAGGTCCCTGTGTCACCAGGTTTTCCCGGTTTTCCTGTGGGTCCAGGCATTCCGGGAGATCCGGGCGGTCCCTGGAGGAGAGACGGAAAACACAACGGTTCTAAACAGCGACAAACCAAATGGCCACATCACACGAGGAGATAATCGTGTAAACTGGAGAAGTCTTATCGGTGATCTAGGATCATTGATCAGGGGTCGTATGTACGTACAACGATTCTAAGAGTAGGAGTGCTGATCTAGGATCAGTTTAGCCTTTTATCTCATAATGGATATGGTTAAGATGTGGACAGGGGAAACCTGATCCTAGATCAGCACTCCTACTCTTAGAATCTTTGTGCATACGACCCCAGGTCTGCATAATTTCTAGTACATCACAAATATCTACATTTAACAACACCATGTACGAGTATATAAGAGGTACGCATAGAAGTATGTTTCTTAATGTGGTACCCAACGTGATATCCCCACACAAGAGGACTAATGCTCTAATCAATAAATAAATAAAAATAGACAGTTGGAAGTTCTAAGAGTTCTCGAGTGTGTTACATGTGCCAATGGACATTCTTGGCACCACACTATCGGACTTTAATGTGATGAAGAAGACGGAATCCTTCTTGTTCCCATTACTCCAATCACACTTTGTAAGGAGGCAAGTACAGGAGCCAGCAGCCCTGTGAACATCTCTGTCTGTTCTGCAGGTACGCGTACCATTGGTCCCGCTGGGCCTCTGGATCCAGATGTTCCTTCCTTTCCTGGGGGTCCCTGCATCAAGCACAGACGTTCACTTTAAAGATCACATCACATCACATCTGATCACTCGACCCATCAGCCAATCATCGTGATTGATTCACCGGCGATATGGCAACCGTTGAGCATTTATCCGAGTCTGACCGCCAGAGCGGAGAGGCTAGAGAGATTGCTTGTAATAAAAAGACAATGCTTTCCAGACCGGCCCTGGCCGTGAGCCCCGATCGGGGGCGGTGTTTGGCTGACCGCTCCTGGGGGGAGGGGGGAGGGGTGGTCAACATGAAGTTGCTGTGAAGCACGTAAGGGTGGCTCCAGAACGTGGGTGGGTGAGTTCCATCTCGAAGGAGGCGGATCATCACCGGCCTCGGAGAGTAGCTTGCCCCCGTAGAGAGGGGCAGCGAGTTTATGAGGGAGGGTTAATCAAAATAAATAATTGGTTTCAAAATTGGGGAGAAAAATGGGGGGAAATCAGAAACAACATTTATTTTAAAAATAAATGAAAGGAAAAGAAAATGCTTTGAGTGAAATCCAAAGTGAAGAAAGCTCAAATAAAGTTGGAAGGCATTCCAACAGGAACTTCCTGCACACGCCGCTTTGATAATGAGCCCGGTGCTGAATGTGTGTTTACTTCAGTCCATTTTAACACTGGCCAGGTAAACGGGTTGATGAGGATTAAACATGTCCCAGAGCTTCGGTCAAAAACAGAACTGTGACTCTCTTGTTAAAATATATCCTCTTTCTTAGGTTTTGCTCAGTTTTTTTGAGGGTTTAATTTCCACTTTTCTAGCATACAGTCATTTCAAAATCATTACATTTGTCAAACACTGATTGAACATCCATTATGTAGCAGGGTGTTATGGTACATTAATGGTGTGCAATAGTTTGACAGCCACACCAATGTGAAGTCCAGTATCCCTCGGAAAACATTACGTGTGGTACAGGACAGGAACTCCACATCACGCTCTTTTATACCGGTCAATGTGTGTCTGTTAGTTATGGGGTATTAATGCTACAAATTGCTGCCATTTTGGCTCTAGCCAGTTTGGAAATATCTGGCTGTGAACACCTGGATGATGGGTGGCTCTGTGTGGCTCAGGAGGTAGAGCTGACAATGCTTAGGTTGTGGGGGGAAACATACACTGAAAAATGTATGCATTCAATACTGTAAGTCGCTTTGGACAAAAGCATCTGCTAAATACCACATATTGTATAATATTATGAGCACCATCCTTGGTCCATCCTGCAGTGTACTGATGGCACAAAGGCATCACTCTCTCGCAAAGAGGGTTAAATTGGTGCCTTCTTGTGTTTTTCTTTCACGATTTCCACCTGGCTTATCATAAAAGTCAAAACACTTTTACTGTGCTCTCCTGCACAGTTAACGAGGTATTTTAGCGATCTCTGCCATAGTCACTAGTCACTCTTATCTGAGAAGGGCGGGTGTGTGTGTGCGTGGCTTTTGTTCTAGCCCAGCACCGCAACGCCCGGTTCAACGAATCAATGAATCACTGTCTTCAATCAAGACCAAGATTAGTCTAATCAGGTGTTGCAGTGCTGGGTCGGAACAGAAGCCTGCACCCACACCCGCCTGTGTCCACCCCTGCACTAGAGCGTATCCCGGTCTGTCACGAACACTCAATTAATCAAAATAACATGAAAGTATCCCCAAAATTCAATGTACTTCGTTCTTCACGACACAAACATGCACCAGTACAGCAATACAGTTCTTTAGATGACCACTATATTCTTTAGAATATGTGAAACTGAAAAACCAGAGACTGAAAGCAAGCTGCTACCTCATCGTAAGAGACACTAACATGTCCACAGTCGAAAGTGCTTTTTAAATAACAGAACAGTCATTGTCATTTAATGGCATATTTCCATTTCGTTTTGCACAAGCACAACACACAGCATATGAGAGGACCTTACCCGTACACCAGATGGTCCAATAGGGCCTACAGCACCAGCTGGTCCAGGTGGGCCCTAGGAAGAGCAGAAAACAGCACACTTAAAAAAAAGGCTGAATCCTTCTAAGAGCCCAGCTTACCGGGGGTCGCCTTCCTTTGACCAACCAACTCAAACCAGGCCGCTTTCACCGCACATTTTCTGCGCTTGAAACGAAAACCAGTAAATCTCCCCCTTTTATTTCTCATTTGCTCTGAAGCCTTGCTTGCTTTTTAATGTCACTCCTCTCAGCCCTTTGATGCCGAGGCACAAGATTTACAAGGAACATAATATATTCCAGATCTGTTTTATTAGCCATTACAAAACCTGGGCTGCGTACCCTGCAAGCTATTAAATGCATGCTGCTGTAGCATCTGCTAAGGGCATCGTCACCTGCGCGCATTACCTTTGATTCCTCGGGGAGCAGGAACCTCAACAAAGGGTTCAAACATTTGTTTAACCTCTTAGCGTAGCCGTGTAGCCTATCTTTTACACTGACAGGACACTACGGCACTGTACAAACATTATTTCCTGTGTGTCCAGACAGTGCTCAGCAGTATTGAGTCTGTCTGCCTGAAGATATCCACCCTTCCCTTTTGTACAGGCATTTCCCAAGCATGCTTGACACGGTCTCTATAAGGTATCTATGAATATCTGACTGGTTATCCATCTGCCCATTCTGTCTAAGATAGGTGGCTCATACTATGCAAGAATAGCCATCAGAGGCTATCGCACTGCTGTATGGACCTTACAGTATAGATGGCCTTCATCCCAGTGTTTAAACGAGAAGCCATTCAGTTCTTCCTTCACTAATCTGTCACCCCATGACAAAACCATTTGCGACCCACACACGCAAGAGCAAGAAGCAGAGAGAGAGAGACATCCCTCAAATTGTTAACATCCCCTAAATTTCCATTGACTTTGGAAATTTTCCAGAATTGACTGTATAATCTACGCAGACTTCCTCAGGTCAAGGGTTTCAACACTGTCACTGTCGGCCTTGTGATCGCCTTCCGTACCAGTGACGGTACCAAGTCTTAAGGTTTGTGGATTTAGTTTTTCCTGGACCAAGATCATATTTACATTCGGCTGCCCATAAACCACTTGACCGGTCCAACAGGATTTAATTGGACAAAAATGCTAAGCGAGTGCTGAAGGTGGCACCGCCTCTGGGCTCCCCCGTGTTGACACAGGTGGTTTGGCATCAGGTGCCTAGGATCGAGGCTGGCATCTGGGACACGCAACAGCACAACATGCCCCCATTACCAGGTTCTCCACTCGCTCTGCTCATAAGCTCCCCGGAGCGAGCAGAAGAACTGAACGTCCTCCGTGCCAGCGAGCGCGCTGATCCAACGGAACGAGGTGTCACTATTTCAACCGCACGGCGTGAGGTCAGGCGAGGAGTCGTTTTCAAGCGAATCAATGTCAAACTCAACAAGGCTTAACTGCAAACGCGCGATCCAAAACGGCTGTCGGTTAACTGAAGTGTTTTACTTGAAACGCTTCCTTAAGCTCGCCACGTGGAAGGGTTCCAGAATGGTAGTGTAGCCTGCAGATGTATCCCGAGCTTCCTTTTCAAAAACCCACGGACAGGAGTGAAACGCAAAAGGGGAGGACTCACTTTCATCCCAGGTAGACCAGAGTCACCGATATCTCCCTTGGATCCTTGGCGGCCCTGTGGAGGGGAACAGACGCGAGCACGCTGAATATCACAAAAGGAACAGAGATATCGTCACTAAGAACAGATACGTTTTTACACACGTTTATTAAACCACTGAAAATAGAATTTGATAGATGATAGTTTAGGATTCCGTAAACATATTTTTGTGTCTGAGATAAAAACGTAATTGACTCCTTTAGTGTATCCAGTGAACCTCAGGTGCTGTCTATCACAAAGGAACAGAGATACCTTCACCGAGAACAGATACATTTTCACACGTGTTTATGTGTAAAGCATGACATGTTTGTGTTTTATCAGTTGTCTCTGTATGCACTTTGGGCTGCAAGTCCTTGTATGAAAGGTGCTGTATAAATAAAGTTATCATTAAACCACTGGAAATACAATTTGATAGATGATCGTTTAGGATTCTGTAAACATCTGTTCGTGTCCGAGATAAAAACTTCATCGACCCGTTAGTGTACCCAGTGAACCCGTTAGTGTACCCAGTCACCCCCAGTGAAAGGTGCTAGCTTTAGAGACGGGCTGACTGGCTGGCGTGTTGGCGCAGTGCTGTGCTCTAGCTACGGGTCACAGAGGAGAGGAGTGTTTGTGATTTTCCTCCTGCGCTCGTTGCGTGTCTGTGCGGAGGCCTGATTTATGCAGCCGCATTAGCATCGAGCGGTTTAGAGGGTCTTTGATATCACGAGCAGCTCCCAGACACAAAGGAATGCTGGCAGCAAAGCGCTCTGCCACAATCAGCCCACAGCCCTTAAATTCCTCCCAAAATGAAGGGGTGAAATGAAAAGATAATGCCTGTTTTCTTCCCTCTGAGACACATGGCGGAGTGCGCGCTAAGTAGTCGGGCTGCGCGCAGGGGCCGTAGACGGGAGAAGTGAATGCAGACGTTTGAACAACAGTGACTCACGGGCTCTCCTGGGATAGACATCCCGCTGGGGCCTTGTGGGCCAGGAAGGCCCATGGGGCCCATTAGTCCTTGCTCTCCATGTGGGCCAATGGAACCCTGACAGGGAGGAGGGGGGGAAAAAAGACCAAACAGTCAATCAAACACTCAGGACATTTTACTGTCCTTATATACAAGGCATATATATATATATATATTAAGATCTATAGTATCCTATTCCGGAATTCCTGCTGCTATTGTTGCTGGAAGAAGGTAAGACAAACATAGGAATATTGTGCAGGATAGGACTGTAAGCATCTTAAATCACAAGCAGAACAATTTTCAATAAAAATGCTTAGATTTTTTGATTTTCAGTAAAATTATTAGGTGATGTGTTTTCACGTCTCACACACACACAACGTCTTTGTGTCTTTGAAAAGCTTTTTTTTTTTTTACTAAAAAGTTCAAAGTAGTTGAAGCTCACAGTGAAGAGCCATACTCACAGCTGGACCGGGTTCTCCTCTCTCACCACGCGGGCCCTTGGAGCCAGGCCCACCCTGGGGGAAAGCACAGAACCATTTAGCGCAGCGAGAGAATGTTCCAGATTTCCATCGGCCTTTAGCACACAAGGGCCTACAAGCGGCGCCATGCATATCTAACAGCTGGCTTATGGCCGCTCCTAAAGGTTTTCTTCTGGATCTCATCTCAGTAAAGATCAACAGAGCGGACCGGTCGCTCAGGCCTTTACGATCACTCTCTGTCAAATGGGTCTCTCGTTTAAGGGGAGAAAAGATACAGCGTCGTAACAGCTAGGATCTATTCTGCTTATCTATCCATTTTACATTTACATCACACTTTAGGCATTTAGCAGACGCTCTTATCCAGAGCAACTTACACAATTTACACTTCTTTACATACAATCCATTTATACAGCTGGATACTTTTACTGAAGCAATTCAGGTTAAGTACCTTTAGCTCAAGGGTACAACGGCAGTGCCCCCACCTCAGAATCGAACCAGCAACCTCTGAGTTGCAAGCCCAGTTCCCTAACCATTACACTAGACTGCCGCCCGCCGCCTATCCTGAAACATAATGCGCCAAAGAGCAGTATAACACAAAAACGATGATTCCTGTCTGCCCACTGCACCATTGTTTAACTCTGAGCATTACTACAATCGTGAGAGGAACCACAGCTGAGCGCCCACAGAGGAGGCGAGACACAAATGCGTGATGTCATTACCACGGGCCCTGGGGGTCCCTGGGGTCCCACGTTCTCCAGTGCACACTGGCATGCGTTGGGAAGGGGCGGGCATTTCGTCTCGTCCCTCTGAAACAGAGAAAAGAGTACATTGCACGGTTGGGCTAGAACACGAACCAGCAATCAGTGGATCCCAGTGACCCTACGCCAGGGTCTTTCAACGTCTTCCTTCAGAGGAGATTTAAGAATGTTGCATAAGACGGGCCAAACTTTGACTACAAACTATTTATAAAACGGTGCATGGATAAAATGTATTTTGCAGGTGTGTAAATGCAATTTTTTTAAAATTCACAAGCACTGTTTGGCAAAAAAACCCTGCAATAATCAACATTACTATGTTGAATGTATTGCTCTAGAACTAAGAAGAGTTACATTCACAAAGGCCCATACCAACATTCAATGTTTTTAAAAATGTATCTGACAACCTTTAAAACTATTTTAAATAAAAAGTGATCCCTGTAGTAAAATAAAAATTTCAATTAATTCTGTATTATTTGGTTAAAAAAATTCTGCTTTTCCATGTAGCTTCGCTTTACGTACTGAAAATGACAACGCCACTGAAGCATTTAACAAGTAACAATGTCATGCCTCATTGACAATCTTTCCATTCAAATGGCACACGTGAGATTCTGTATCTGCAGAGAGAGGCCTTTCTCAATGAAATGTGGCTCGTGTGGGGATTTCTGAATCCCAGTTTCATCCCAGTTATGTTGCATCTGTCACATGTGGCAACACAATATTGTTAACAAGCAATCGAAGAACACAACGGAAAAGAACACAATATGAAAAACGGTTATAAAACAGTCATTTGCATTGTGAATATTATTGCACTGGATATATTGCTTATGAAGGTCTTCACGACATTAGTTTTGATCGTTATCTGTCAGGTGGAATGGATCAGCATGCATCGTAAACAAAACCACAGATATGTAAACACACTATTATACACAAAAAAAACAGATTATACACTATCTATGCCATAGACACTTGGGCTAACGCACACACTCGCTAACGGGACCCGTTTGTGCAAGCCAAGCAGAGCGTGCACGTAGAGATCTTTAATAACGGGTGAGCGGAGATGTTGACGGATTGAAATGTTTATTTTTAAGTCTCTCTGCAATGCAGAGCTGTCAGGGCCAGAGTTCCTAACAATTCATAAAACAGGTCTGCACAATTATGGACTTGACAGGTAGGGATTTTAGTTTACTACTTTATATTCAATGTCAAGTTTTAATGATTCAAAGAATTTACTTCTGCATTTCTGCCTCGTTAAAAGTGAAAAGTGGGGGCGTAAAGGTCAGAGCATTCGCCCGGAATGCAAGTTTCCCCACTGCAGCCGTGGTTCGAAACCCAGCTGTGTCAGTCCGGCCACTCTGGCCAAGAGCCCTGTCAGGGGGGGCGGCGATTGGCTGACCGCCCCAGAGGGGGAGGGGGAGGGAAAGCCGGCACAGGCTCATCGAGAATCGTGAATGGCGTCCCTGCACGGGAAAAACTGGCTTGCCTCCGAGGACGAGCGGTGGGCTCATGGGGGGGGAGGGTAAATTGAAAGAAATAGAGGGTGTAATTGACTACCAAATTGTGAAAAAAACTGGTAAAAAATCTGAAATAAAAATAAATACAAAAAGTGAAAAGCGACCACATGGGGGATTTTGAGCTTGGTCGCGCAGCAGACTCCACGAGGAGCCACACTGAGCGCCGTCGTCACGGTGACGGATATGCCCTTAAAAGGAGATCTAGCGAAGAGCCCGTTACCATGGATGGAAGGTCGCAACATCTGTCTCTGCTCGTCCACCCCAGGCTGCAGACAATATCGAACATCTGGAGCTGGAACTGTACAACAAAAACGAGAGCGGATGTTACACATGTCTTCGATAGAGCGTTTGCACACACACAGAAAAAAACAGGGCTTCATGGGTACCCACAACGCCCCTCGCCTGATCAGGATTAATGAGGTGCCCTCGTAATGTTTGGTCGTTGTGCCAATGGACGTGTGCATGGTGAGGGACATAATTTATTAAAAACTAAAAAAAGATAATAATCGTAGTAATAGTAATAATAATAATAACTTGTACAATTCCAGATTACAGAAAGTCACTTCTAACAACGTTTTTGGCCTCTTGAGTTTTATGATTCATTGTGTTCAGAGCGATGATGTAATCGGAGCGATGATGTCATGCTGGGCCCCATCGGAGTTCGCTCACCGTTGCCGAGTCTCCCTTCTTGCCGATTGCCTTGGACATTTTGCCGAGCACTTGATAGCCGTCGGCGGAGGTGTTACCGGCTTCCTTTATCTCCTTCTCGGCTACCGGCTGGCAGTCCATGTTCAGCCTGACGTTCTTGGGGGAAACCAGGATGTGGAGCTGCGGAGAGAGGACCAGGGATCAGGAACATGTTCTCCTTCCTCCAGCATGAAGCGCCGGATAAAATAAAACCTACACATCCTAACGTAGAGAGGCACGCAGAAAAGCAGAGGTCTGGCAAAACAACTGAAACATTGAGTGACACCTTATGTTCGGTTTCCCCCTCAACGTACTGCTATGCTATACAGCAGGGGTGGGCAATCTTACCCTGTGTGGGCCGGTGTGGGTGCAGGCTTTTGTTCCAACTGAACAGTGACACACCTGATTCCACTAATCAAAGGCCTGATTGAAGACTTTGATTAGCTGATTAGTCAAATCAGGTGAGCTACTGCTCAGCTGGAACAAAAGCCTGCACCCACACCGGCCCACACAGGGTAAGATTGCCCACCCCTGCTATACAGCCTAAAAATGTTTCTATCCCCTCGACAAAAGAAACAACCTTTTTATTTTTGCTTCTGAGCTACCTAAGGGTCAGGTCTAAACTAAAACAAGAAACAAATAAAACTCAACAGTACCACTGCACATTAGTGCAAATATAACTCAGGGGATGGCTCAACCCTTGTTCTTCTCCCCTTGGCCACGCTGTTTGAACAGAAGTCCAGATTAGATCACGTAGGACTAAACGGGCGGTCGGCGGCAAGACGGAAACTCCGTGTCAGCCATTCTGTCTTAATAATTAGGATGAAAGAAGCCCCTTTCTCTCCCGTCTGTGGTGGTCTGTGTGTGTGCTGCGAGGTACACGGAAAACTCTTTCCATCCGTCCGTCCGTCCCTCAGCAGCCGCGCACATAGCGTTTGTTGCTAGACCCAGCGCCGAAGCTGTCATATTGCATCTTGTGATGATGTCATCCTGCGGTAAACCATAAAGGCCTCTCTCTCTCTGCCAAACTCTTGTCGCACGGTTACGGAATTGAGCAGACTCAAACAGAAATGCCACTGTGGCCCGACAGTCTTACTGTACAGACGCCGCAAAACAGAGCTGAGAGCCTTGGCAACCGCAGACAGTATTACGGTCAGCTTCCTTGGCGACGGAACACAATATTTGGCCGACCGCAGGAGGAAGGGTCTAATACCGCAGCGCTCTGGAAGCTGAGACTACGCTATACGGAGAGGGCAAACGAGGTAAAGGAGCGCGCGTCTGACCCAGACATTTCTGATGATGGATACTGCGTGCGGAAATGTCAACACCACCACCGCTCCAATTGTGTCTATCGGACTGCTTATTTTGACGCGCCGTCGACACACTTCGTGCGAAACGGCGCGAACGCTACCAACTGGCGTCTTTTCACACGGCGGGAATGGAGCAGTTCAAGAGAGCACGTTCGGGGGAAAAATATATCTCTCACCACTCTGTTTCCTGAGCAAGCAATCGAGTAGGTGTTTAACGTCCACACAGAGCGGGAAGTCATCACAGAAGTGAGGGGAGCCCTTGGCTTTTCGGCCATTGAGTTAGACTGCACTGCCCTTCTCCTTTGAAGGTCATGTAAAAACTATTTTATGCATTCATTCATACATTACATACCCTTTCTCCCCCACCCACACCTCTCACTCTCATTGGTGCTTTTTTGGCTGATCCCTGTGAGTTGTGCAGCATTCAGAGGATGTTTTGCTGTGCACTTCTGGTTCCCTCTGACAGGTCTTTATTGAAATCTCTCATCTTTGTTGCCTCTTATCTTGGCCCTCTGCTTAGATTGCCATTTAAATGAAAAAGATCTAGGCTCGCACATAAAATAGAGCATGATCCACTCAATAGGGAGAAACAAACTCAAGAACAACTAAACAAAACACACACAAGTAGATGCATGTCGTTAAAGCCTCTTCCTCAGCTCAATCGATGTTTATGGTGACCCATTTTTCACCCCCCCATTCACACGCACTCGCATTCACACGGTCACGCACACTCACTCACACACACACACACACACTCACACGCTCACACACACACACACATGCACACTCACATGCACGCACACACTTTATAAAACTAAAATTTCTGTGTAAACATTGACTATTATTGATTAGTATTAAGTAAAGCCAAATAACAATGCATGAAAGACCATTATTAATGATCATTAATATTTATCTTCCTGACTGAAAATGTGCGCTCACTCGAGCTTTCAGTCAGGAAGATGATGATGATGGTACTAATGAATAGTGTTACTTCATGCAGTGTCATTTGGCTCTACTTCATAAATATTTGTGAGAGAGTATACAATGATCTTCATTTTTCTAAACCGGCACGCGTTCAAGCATCAATAACTGATTAATGTTCATAGTTTAACGTTGAAAAAAACCAAATATTCAGTCTCATCCCGTAGCTTGCGTCTCTGTAAACAACTCTAAATCATCAGCATAAGTTTCCACTTTCAAACAAATCAGTCAATGTGATTTGTTTCTTAAGGAAAACCTTTCTACTGCAATAGTATACAATACAATCATCAGAGCGAGCGCTACCCAAAATAACTCCTTTCATGGGGGTGCCAAGAAAATCTACTTTGTTTGGGACGTATGCACGATATGGATTTAACGCTCAAACGATCTTCCTCGAGTTTCATTTTCAAAACTAATGTGTGTCTCAGTGGGTAGAGCATGGCGTTGGCAACGCTCAGGTTGTGGGTTCAATTCCCACTGGGACCACATATACTGAAAAATATATACATTCACTACTGTAAGTCGCTTTGGACAAAAGCGTCTGCTAAATGGCGTATATTATTAGTAATGCAATGTACAATATTTTCTGAGAACTTAAATGTTCAATTGAAAAAAAAACTGTTTAAAATTCTAATAAAAACGTAGTGTTTTATATATTTTTAATAAAATGGCCCTAAGTGCACCCCTTGATCTCGTAAAACCCTGCAAGTATTTGTGAGTCTGTCTTTAGAGATTTTCCCGCATGTCCTACCACTGGTAAATCAGACTTGTCAAAGGTGAAATGTATTAAACGCCTAAAAGCACAAAAACGAGGTAAATCATGTCCGGAGCCCACCCCACACTTTAATCCACTTGCCAGAAAAGAGACTGAAAGCAACCCACAACATACATCAAAAATAGGGAGTAAAAGCACTGGTTTAATTTCGACAGTTTAAATCATGTTTGTTTATTCAGAGCTAACTGGCGGTGGTGTGAAAGCTCCATAACTCACTGTTTAGTAACGAGAGACGAGCCAGCTAAAGATCTGATGCTGTTTCAAAGCTTAAAAATGTATTTATCCGTCGATGTGTTCCCCATACGTTGGCACGTCACGGTCTTATTGTTTTTGCAAACAGAAAAACCGAAGAGCAGCGTTCTTTTTTTGACTCGCATTTTGTTCCGGCCTGTCGGCTCGTCTAAAGGGAATGTGTAGGTGGGGAGACTTTGTGTAGAAAATGTATAATTCATAAACGGTTTGCCTGCTGTCTAGCGCATCTGCTGTGACTGCGACACGGTCGTGAAGCGAATTGTCCTTGACCAATAGCAGCCCTGGCGCTTCTCTGTGTTCTGGCAGGGGGCTCACGCAGAGAGGAGGTCCGGTGCGCGAGGGCTCAGCGGGCAGATACAGTGAATAAAGTACTGCGCCAGGAGCGATGTTACACCACAGGGGTTAGAGGCTTCATACAAACCGCAAGAACACCCCCCTGTCTCCCCCTTACCCCCCCCCCCCCGGGGGCCAGCAGCTACCAGAGCCGATCAGGACAGAGTCGAGCCAGGACCGCGTGCGACGAAACGGAAGCGGAGCCAAAAAAAGGGGGGAGAAAGAGAGAGAGAGGAGAGAGAGAGAGAGAGAGAGAGAGAGAGAGAGAGAGAGAGAGAGAGAGAGGGGTGAGGATGAAGAGAGAGAGAGAGAGGGGTGAGGTTGAAGAGAGAGAGAGAGAGAGAGAGAGAGAGGGAGGGAGAGAGAGAGAGAGAGAGAGAGAGAGGAGAGAGAGAGAGAGAGAGAGACAGAGAGAGAGAGAGAGAGAGAGAGAGAAAACGACCTCCAGTCTGGCATTCCACAGACTTTGCTGATGTAATTGTTTAATAGCAGCAGCAGTGACCCAACATTTTCCAGGCTCGTCGAGCGGACGCGGAGCCCCTCGTGGAGGAGTCGCGACGGGGCCGTCCCTACGCGCAGACCTCACCCGCTGCCTTTCGTATAAATATTTGTCTCCACGGTTTCCCCCGTGTGCCCTCCTTTCCTGACCTCAGGTAAAATGACGTATTCTGAGAAAAGTCGGGACGTGTGGGGGGAAATATGGCCGAGACTCACAGCGGGGGAGCGTTGCCATGCTGCTCACAGCGCTGACGAGACTATTATTGGCTCATCTGTTTCAGCTCCGTACGCTCGGCTTCGGAAAACAAACTGAAATCGGCCTTCACACTCACTCACATCCACATCCACGTCAAGACACTCTTCGGTTACATCAGCTTTGACTTGCTCATGACCCAATGGCAGCCATGCCCCTTTTGCCCCTTCTTAAGACGGCTAAGACGGCTCACATTATTCCAGAGAACAGGACAACCATTTAAATATTTTAATCGTAAATGAAAAACCCATTTAAAAACATTTAAACTGCACTTTAATGTTGTTTAACGGCGTGCCAAAAAATCAGGACGAGCAATCACCATGAAAACACCCAACACCTAATACTCCATCCTCACAATAATCTTCCCTGGAGGAAACACAAAATAATACTTTCAATGCCTCACTATTTCCAGTTCAGCAAAAGGTCTGGCTGATTGTTACTGACGCAACTTAATCTGTCTTCGTGTCCTCATGCATGAGTATTCAGGGAAAACACACTGAAAACACCTGCAAGACACCGTTAGCCCAATTCAGCTCATCGCCATCTCTCAAGTCTAACTCTAGGCTAGTCTAGTGGTTCTGTGTGGCTCAGTAGGCAGAGCATGGCGCTGACAAAGCTTAGGTTGTGGGTTCAATTCCCACTGGGACCACATATACTGAAAAATGTATGCATTCACTACTGTAAGTTGCTTCGCCAATGTGAATTGAACCCACAACTTAAGCATTGCCAACGCCATGCTCTAATCACTGAGCCACACAGAGCCACAGCAGTGCTCAGCCCATGAGGACCGTGATTTGAGTAACCCTACTCTGACGGGTGGCCTTGGAGGACCGGAGAACTTAAATCAAACTGCTTCTGTGGAGCCAGCGTAGCAAAGGACCAGAGGCCAGCTGTGCTTACACTGCACTACGTGGAGGATGGAGACTCAGAGCTTCAGTCCTGATTTCTTTATTGAACGGCGGGGAATTAAAGTCAACACTAACACGAAAAAATGTACACAGATGAATACCAGGATATTAGATCACACAGGAGCCGTTTGGACATAGCTAAAGCAGTGCCATTTGTGAATCTACGCACTTTTGAGTCACCATTTATAACCTTTTTTGGACTGTGAAATGTCAACCAAATTCCCTCCTCCTCCTCCTCGACTAATACTGAAGATATTCACAACGTTCCATCGAGTGTAGATCAAGTCTTTCCGTCTCAGAAATCAGTCCAGTTATTCGTCCTCCCCTACGAACTTTGGCCTTCATTTGCCAACGTTGTGCCATTAATGAAACGCTTTTTTACAGGGTCCTGGTTAAAACCAGTGGGTTTTCAAAACTATTCTAGGTTCGAGTCTGAACACCAACAACAACATAGAGAGACTGCAAGAGCGGTGCCCGCCATCCATATGAGACGTGCCACCTGCGAGACGAAAGTCGCTGTAGTCCGCAGGTATGTGTGAAGAAACCACGAACAGCAGTGTTTAAGCTCTGCAGTCCTGTCCAGGGTACAAACGCCATCTGTATCAAACACTGACCGAGGCTTTCCCTATAACAGAACACCTGACTTATACCTGAATGCTCACTGCTCTTTAGATTTGCCAGTCTGTGGCTCCCTATCCTGTATTTTAGGGGGTCCCCATACCTTGAGTTTCAAATTCCCACCATGGCCCTTGTGCAACCCTGTGTATCCAAACCACTACTGGTGTACCTGATGCATCCTGTTCAACTTTCAGTTTGAGAATAATGTCTCAACAAAGCCCACTCCAAAGGAATGTTGACATCACGGTCAATGTCGACATCATCATAAATTACCTTTATCACTGTCACTTTTTTTTTTTTGTTACATGTTGCCTACTGTTTTACACAGCGCGGTAAAGATATGAAACATGGACAGAGAGAACACAGAGCCCGGCATGTCTGTAGCTGTATCATCGGTACACCTCAGAGAAGAAGTTACACCATTGGAATGTCAGGTATTCTCAGCATCCACACACGTCCTCGGGAAATTCAATGAGAAATAAGCCGCCCAGGTATAAGCCCCCGCCCGGTCGCCTGGCCTAGAGCGCCACAGCGACAGCCCCCAACTGACATCCGCGTGAAAAAAAGCGTGGAAAAAAAAATGCTGTTTACCTTGTGGAAGCTCCCATGGAAGATCTGCTTGACCTTGTCATTGTCGAAGGTGACTCTCTGCGTCTCACCCCGCGTGTCCTTGTTGTAAAAGGACATCGTTTTGCTGGAAGCTTGACACGTAGGAGAGAGAGGAGAGAGAGAGAGAGACGGACAGACGAGGGAAACATTTGGTTAACTCTCCAGCAATGTGTTCGAGGGAGGGGGGGCAGGGGGAAACAAGCAAACCTCACGAGCTAGAAATACAACAGCCCTGCGGGACACACCGCACAAGAGAGTGTTTTTTTTGCACCGCTGGGAAGATGATCGATGAACGAAAGCTGAAAGTGGAAATTAAAAGCAGTCAGAATGTTCTCTTGCTAAATGGCAGCGGGAGCGGGCCAGCTGCGCAAGTGATTACACACGAGATGGCCTCCATTCCTGAGTGATTATGGACGAAGACGCGGTTCCACGGCCCGGAGGCCTCTGTAAACCGCTCAGGAAAGGCAGTGCGTTTTCACGACAGCGATCGGTATGGAGGCGCAGCTGGTGGACAGCTACATCCACCCCTTCAACCTCGACCCGCCCCCCCCGAATCCCAACCCCAGAAATACGAGCCTTACGATCGACGGTGACCCCAACTTCAGGGTTGTTGCCGCTGTCCGAAACCTGCCAGATGTCAAACGCCTCCGTCGGCGAATCAGGGAGGAGGCGGAACATCAGGATGATGGTGTAGGCCTGCGGAAGACCCTCAGGGTGGATTTCCCTGTCCGAATGATATAGAAATGAGGCAATGCAAGAACGCAACATCAAGAATAAATCACAGACAAAAAATACTAAACAAACAAACGCATGCATTCGACGATCAGATCATTTCCCACAAAAGTGGCAGGTTGTTTACCCCAAAAGGCACTGGCTGGGGCTCGCCGGTCCTGCGAGAGTCCATTAAATGAAGTGAGATATCTGGCAGAACAAGCTTTCTAGAGCAATTAGATACTATCTAAACAGGCTTAGAACTCATGACAACGAGGGAACTGGTGTGTTTAAAAAGTGCCCAGCTGAAAATGCTCAGATTCTCTGGCAAGGTCCACAAAGAAGCACTATTTGTCTGCATGAGACCATAGCTTGAGGCTATATTGCCACGCAAAATGTCTTGACCTGCCGGGCCATGGCGATCACAACAGCCTTGACGGCACGTTGTAAATCAATCGGAGGGGAATGGCTTCGCTGTCCGGGCACGACAGGGGCAAGATATATCATGTCATGATTACTGACTCCCTATATCCCTTCTCTTCGACAGGGGGGAACAAGATATAACGGGGCGCACATTGAGCATGAAGTCATGATGGGACTGACTCCGGGAACATACTATATTTTCCACTCAAGAATTGCTGTTTCCATTCGAGCGCACTGAGTCAACGGCCCACACACGCACGGATAAAGATCATTATGGACAAATTAAAAGACCGGGCCAATCTGAGCTGGAGTTTGTCTGTGAAGACACCGACGAGCGACAGCTCCCGACCTTTGGAGTCTGTGACACCCGTGGCCAACACTGCAGCTCGTCTGCTTGAAACTCCACATTCTAACCGAAACCCCTTTTTCTCTTAACAAACACCCCATTCAAAATGAGCCTGGTTTTGGTCCCAGTGATATTAATTTGTCGACAGTGCCAAACAAATTGTTATGAAGCATCGCTAGTGTGACAGACCATTACCGCACAGTGGAGAGAATTTGCCTGAATTAAAGGGGCTGTCCGCGGACATCGGTTCCAACTTACGTGGTGGGCTGAGACAGGAATGCGTTCTTGTGAAGTCTGTACGAATCGTAGCTGTTGAACGAGCCGGGCTCCAAGGACACCCCCGTCACGGAGGCGTAGGTCTTGTCCGTCAAATTGAACGCCTCCAGCATCCTGAAGCCTGCGTTCACACAACGGGGAAGCACGATTCACACCACGATACACGGAACGGACCCCCCGCCGAGCCGCAGGTACAGAGGTCATTCAGTCATGTGCTGCCCTGCTATGCGCATTCAGACGTTCGCACATCGACGTATTCTCACCTGGCGACGTGAACCCATTCAAGTAAATCAGAGGACAAGCTGTGAAGTGAAAAAGAACACAGTGAACACGGTGCCAAATTGTCTAAGCCAACACCAAAACAATGAGATAACACTTGCTTTTATAAATATACAATTAAGTTGTTGACTGTGACAGAACTATTTTTTTATTTTTTTATTTAACCAGGCAGGTCACTTAAGAACAAATTCTTATTTACAAGGATGGCCTGGCAAGAGGTTATTAGCCTCTTGAGGGGAAAGGGGGAAAATATTGAGAAAAATGTTTTGACAGACAGAACATTCAACATTGACTGTTGACTAAAAGGTCAATATCCACAGAAGGCTTACTGGAGGTGGCCGTTTCACAGATAAACGTCACAAGGTTATCCTGAATCGTCGAGAAGGCGTCAAAGTCGTCCACCACAAACACGTGTCTTTCGCTCGGCTTGCTCCCGATGTTCTGCAGCTCCACGTAGTCCACATCGGCGACACCGACGACAAACACACTGTAGCCTGGAGAGTGAGCACATTAAATTAAATTAAATTACAGGCATTTAGCAGATGCTCTTATCCAGAGCGACTTACAGTTTACATTTCTTTACAATCCATTTATACAGCTGGATATTTTACTGAAGCAATTCAGGTTAAGTACAAGGTGTCCCACCTGGGGATTGAACCTGCAACCTTAAAGTTACAAGCCCAGCTTCCTAACCATTATACCACACTGCCGCCTACACACACACAAAACAGGCACAATTCACCATTATCAATAAAGTAATAACAAAGTCGTGCTATTACAGGCAATTCTTTGGCCGGCGGGCATTCACTCTTACCAGCCTGCTGGAGCTTGGCGGCACTTTTCTGAACCTCGTCCTGAGAACGCCCGTCTGTGACCACCACCAGAACCTTTGGAACATTCCGTCTCATTCCGTTTTCCGATGTAAAGACCTTCTCACCGATGTGCTTCAGAGCGACGCCTGACACAAGGAAGACACAACAAGGAAGCCACGTCAACCACATCCTGCCACTCCAGTTCTGTGAAGGTGCCTCGGTTGATAAGGGATCTGAGCGGCATTAGGGAGATCTCAGGATTCTCAAAACATTGGGTTTGGGTTCTTGCGTTATTCTTCATTTGTCACGCTTCGGTCTGAGTGAGATGCATCGTGGGTAATATGTAACAACAAAGAACCCTTAGCAATCTTCAGATAAAGAAGGTGCAGGGTTGGAGGGGAGGGGCTGTGGGGGGGGTACCTGTCTTGGTATTTCCTCCTCGATAGAGGATGAGATGGAGGGCTGCAAGCACCGATCCCTTATCGTGGTACGTGTTCAGCCTGAACTCAGTCTTTGCCTCGTCGCTGAACTGTACGAAAGACACCTGTTTCCGACAGACATGAGCGGAGAAAAAAAACGCAGTGAGTCACAGGCAATTCAGAAGGTCCTGTTGAAAAGATGGTTCTGTGTGGCTCAGTAGGTAGAGCATGGCGTTGGCAATGCTTAGGATGTGGGTTCAATTCCCACTGGGACCACATATACTGGAAAAAGTGTAGTGTATGCATTCATGTTAAGGTTGTAGGTTCTGGATAAGAGTGTCTGCTAAATGCCTGTAATGTAATGTAATGTAATACTGTAAGTCGCTTTGGATAAAAGCGTCTACTAAATGGCATACATTAAACGATAGTCACTGGGTTTACACCCTCTAATGTTGCTCTTTTCCCTCTTAATCTCGTTTTTGTTGACGGAACGGGACACGGTACCTGCATGCCCGCCGAGCTGATGATGTCGAAGGCGCCGATGGTGCTGAACACAAACTGCACGACTTTGTTGAAGCTCTCGTCGCCGATGCTCCACGAGCCGTCGATAAGGAACACCACGTCGGCCTTCGCGCCTTTGCACACTGGAGCGGAAACAATATTTACACTTTACATTTTAAGCATTGAGCAGATGCTCTTATCCAGAGCGACTTACAAGATGTGCATTGATACATGGTAAGAACAATCATAGTTTGCGCAAGAGATCAGTGCAGTAATACAGCGATAGACATCATCGTTGTAGGCAGCTGCATACCATACGTGTAACACTGGGAAGGAAAAGGTTAGTAATTTTTTAATGAAGAGTAAGCAGGGATACATATACAAAAAGTATTGAACAAGTCAGCAGTGGTGATGACAATTGGCTAGATGTACAAAATTCAGTGGTAGTGGAGTCTGAAAAGGTGGGTTTTGAGTCTTTTACGGAAGATTGGTCTTGAATGGCACTGTGATGAAAGGCGGCGCTTCTAAAA
The DNA here is from genome assembly GCA_029706075.1 of Aldrovandia affinis. Taxonomy (NCBI): domain Eukaryota; kingdom Metazoa; phylum Chordata; class Actinopteri; order Notacanthiformes; family Halosauridae; genus Aldrovandia; species Aldrovandia affinis. The sequence goes on along the minus strand of JAINUG010000183.1, from coordinate 915,907 downwards.
AAAGACTATTTTACGGTCTCACAAACCACCCAGAGGAAAAACATAACACAATAAACCTCTGGCACAGCACTTAAGGGTATAATTGATCACATTTTCCCCGAGACAAACAAACAAACAAACAAACAAAGAACATTTGGTGGCCATAAGGCCTTTAATGGGGTATTTTTTTCCTCTTGCGAGCAGTTGGCAGAAACCTGGAGGCCTACTGCAGTGCCGCACATTTGTGATTTCCTGCTGCAACGGGCCCCAGAGGTGAATTAATGGGTCGAGCAGAATGGCTAGTCGACGGGGCGCCGTCTATAGATGAGGCCGATCTTCAGGCTTCCTGGGTAAAACTACGACAACCAGTCGAAATGCCGGTGGGGGATGTCTCTAAATCACAGCGCATTTCTGACTGCTGTGCGTCTGCAGCAAGAAAACATCTTGAACCGCCAGAGCCTCCATAAGCACGTGGGGAAGGTGGACCAGCGTGGAAATGCAGGAAGCACACCCGGATTGTCTCAGGGTTCCTGTGGATCCAGGGTGCCAAACATCCTGGGATGCGGAGTCACTTCCTGTGATAAATGTGTTTCGTCACGTTACCTTGACAACAGTTCTGATCATTGAGTGCTCCCACTTACCGTCCCATGCAGGAGGGATGGTCGGGGGAGGAGGGGGCGTCGGCGGCAGCGTCGGGGCTTCCGTGGGCTTCACCACTACGAGGAAAAACACACGTAGCGTTAAAACCTAGCGTGGAAACAGGAGGCCTCGTTCCCTCGTGGAGAAGCAAGAAGATCAGCGCTTACGGGTTCTCTCTTCGATGCTGACGCCGGGCCCCTCGAGGTTGGGGGTCTGGACGAACACAGTGGCGCTGTACAGGGAGTCGGGAGAGAGGCCTTCGAAGCAGTACTGAGTCTGGGCCGCCGTGATGGTGATTTCCTGCTGTCCTTTGCTGGAGGCTGAGAACAAAGGGGAAAATGAGAAAAACTTGGGATTTAAAAAAGACTTCTTGGTTTAAATCAAAGTCTTCACCCGAGCCTTGATCCAATCAACATTTCTCTCTTCACTTTGACTTACAAATGAGCTGGTCACGAACAGCATATGCTCTTAACTTTGATTTACAAATAATCTGGTCACAAACAGCATATGGCCTTAACTTTGACTTACAAATATGCAAATGTTAGTTTTTCTTCTCAAACAGTTTGGCAACTTAATGTTGGGATGTGCCAAACTGTGATTGAGATGAAAAACAAACACCTGCATATTTGTTAAGGGTGTTTGCTGTTTGTCACCAGTTTATTTGTAAATCAAGGTTAAGGGCATGTGCTGATTGAATCCAGGCCTCCGAGATTTAAACCACAACCTGACTCAAGGGAAGCTAATATTGTTTTCATATCTTCTGTATTCAATCCACTTCTTTCCTTAACTCTGATTTACATACAAATAAATGATCATTGTTTTTTTGGCATTTAGGCATCTTATCCAGAGCGACTTACATAGTTTACATTTCTTTACATACAATCCATTTGTACAGCTGGATATTTTACTGAAGCAATTCAGGTTAAGTACCTTGCTTAAGGGTACAATGGCAGTGCTCCACCTGGGAATCAAACCACCAACCTCTGAGTTACAAGCCCAGTTCCCTAACCATTACACTACACTGCCACCCTAGTTTGTCAGGTTTTAATATATGCCATTTAATATATGCCATTTAGCAGACGCTTTTATCCAAAGCGACTTACAGTAGTGAATGCAACTACATTTTTTTCAGTATATGTGGCCCCAGTGGGGATTGAACCCACAACCTAAGCGTTGCCAACGCTGTGCTCTACCAACTGAGCCACAGAGAACCACCGGTTTTAACAGGCGACGTACATTTGGCGATTGATGAACGGTGTTTGTGAAGAAAAACGTGCACATTTGCACTTAATTGTGAGTTTAAAGTTAAGAACAAATGCGTCTAGGCCAATGTTACAAATTCTTTATAAGGTTGATTAACAAATGCTGGGTGCCAAAAAAAAAACGTTTAATGCATTTCCGCCTTGTTATTGCAGCGTGTAATTTGTGGCCACTGACATCCACAGTGCATTCCAAAGCAAATCATACACTTGTCTTTTGACATCTAAAGCCTTCCTCGGGTCTCTTAAGAGTATCGCTGAGATGTTAAGACTTGCAGCTCTTTAACGCCTGGGAATGGTTCTCTCCGACCAACAAAACTCTTAATTCGACAAACTCTAGGTAATGACAACCATATACTTATATAAATATTCTAATGACGGCTTCCTGTTTTTAATGGTTTTCCTCAGTCTATGTGTTGAATACAAAACAGATGGATTCAAAGGCCAACAAGAAATGACAAGAATCCAATCTTCTGCAATTAAAAGTTGGTGGTTAATGCTTTCAAAAGATGCCAAATTAAGCCTCACGATTTTTAGGGATAAACAGAGGGAAAGCTAAGATAAACAGCTCTTTGAATATCTAAATGCAATCACAATAACATCAGTATTGCTGTTTCAATGTACACCAGACAGGATACACTATAGACCCCTCAAACTTGTATAGAGCAGAACAACAAGCATTTATTATTTATTTATTTTATTATTTTTTGGAGGGTAGCTTAAATTGATAAGTATGTAGGATAGGCATATATAAGCATTATGCTTCTGCATATACCTTTTCAGTCACTACCTTGCTTATATTGTCCAGACTGTTTATATTTATTGTATTGTGTGATGACTGAATAAAGACACTACTACTAATTTAAATGATTACACTTGCGATGGTTGTGACTAAGTCTAGCGTATGGTGCCACAGACCCTCTGTGACTACAGGTTTGGGACATTTTTTGGGGGGGGAATTTTTGTGGAATCTTTAACCCTTAGGAGTCGCCGATCATGCCGGCGTGATCAAATCAGTAACTGGTTCAAGTGAGGCAAATGCTAAATGTACCACAAACCTTGCTTTTGTACGTCGAGGATGACGAACTTGAAGAAATTATTGGTAAGGAGTCTGACATTGAGAGTGATGCTGACAACGAAATTGACAACTCGTCTTTTGTCCTTGACAACGAGACAAAATAGCCCAAGACCTCTAAGGGCTACAACAACATTTTCAATGTAGACCTTTGGACTTACGGTCAAGAGGGTTCAGCTTGATTCTGTAAGAGGTGGCAGCCCGGTGGGCTTTCCACTTGATGCAGAACTTGTCGTAGCCAACGTTGTAGGTCTCCACACCGGTGACATTCAGGTACACTGCGAACAGAACAACAAAATGCAGTTCCTTTTAATGGCCAAGTTTGAGCGAATACTTGCATGGACCAACATGCAACCCCCCGGTGCACTGGTATTGAACATAAGCAGTCGTCTCCCTTCCGTTCTGGGAAAATACGTGTGAACATAAACGTGAACAACATTATTACACCATGTGGGTTCTAATGACACTATAATTCGGCAATTGGAAGTGCTACAGGGCCATTTTGAAACTCTTTTTAACACACTGAATGCCACAACTAAGAACTTTGCCATCTCTGGCCCTCTCCCATGCTGCAGTCGCCTGTTCGGCCTTAACCAGTGACCTAAGGCAACATGTGAAAAGAAGCAGATTACATTAATTGATGACTTTGATCTATTCTGGTGGCCCTGCATATTTTAAACGTGATAGGTCACATCCAAACCACATGGGTACTCGGTTGGGTAAATCGAAACCCGACTGTGCCACACCGGCCCTGGCCAAGAGCCCCGATTGGGGCCAGGGTTTGGCTATCCGCCCCAGGGGGAGGAGGGAGGGGGGAGGGTGTGTCGGCATGAGCTCGTTGTGAAGTGCGAAGGGTGTCTTCAGGGAGTAGGTGGGCAAGTTCCATCTCGGAGGAGGCGGATCATCGCCGGCCTCAGGGAATTAGCTTGACCCGGAGGACGGGAAATAAATAGAGGGTATAACTGGCCACTAAATTGGGAGAAAAACTGGAAGAAATCTGAATTTAAAAAAAAAAAAATAGTACCTCGGAAGAAAATAAAAATAGTACCTCGGAAGAAAAGCCCGGAGAAACTGAGTATGGCACTTTTGAACGGACAATCGCTCTCTAATAAGACTCATAAATGACCTCACTGAGCTTGAATGTATTTTTTAACTGACACCTGGCTTAACACCGATGGACCAGTTGTTCTTATTGAGGCCTCCCCCCCTAATGCTTTATTGTATTTTTTTTTTTTAAAAATGTAATGCTTCAGAGAAGAAAACGATCTCTTAAGATAAAAAAAGATGGAGGACGTAGCCTCGTTCGCTCAGGTACGTACGTGTGGTCCCGTCCCCGATGAGCGCTTCACTCATCCCTGCGTCGTACTGGGCGTACACCTGGACATCGTAGGTGGTCCCGGGCTGCAGGTTGTGCAGCGTGTATGAGGTCACATCCCCCACGAACACCTCCAAGGTCTCGTCCTTATCTGAGAGCACCAGCACACACAGGGTCAACGTGTTTCACTATCGCAGATAAAAACAGACAGTTCCCAAACAACCATTCCGAGATTTATCCAGTGACTCATCGACCCATCGTTTGGATTACATCTGTCCTAACACAGTAAACATTTACTTCTTTTTTACTTAAGGGTAGCCTTTTGTTGCTCAGTTTGTCAGTGTGTGAGTAATCCACTGAAATGTTTATCCATGGCAAAGGCTGACAAAACAATACACTACAGATAGAGAAATGCCTTAAAAGCTTAGGAAGGCTTAGGAATGATGGGGACGGTTTCGTGCACAGTCGCTGAACCCCAGCCGCTGAAGAGGTGACCTCACCTGTGGGCTGGTAGACCAGCTTGTACCCCAGGACCGGCGAGGGAGAGGGGTCCCAGGACACACGGAACCGGGTGTACCACTCATCGGAGATGCGTAGGTTACTGGGCTGCAGGAGGCCAACTGCAGGCGTGGCAGAGCAGACAAGTTTCAACGTCCAATCAGTCACGCCAATTAAACTTAATAAGGCACGGGGGAAACCCGATCTGCCGTCTCCAGGCCCCCACAAGTGCAGAGGGGGCCTGCGGGGTGTTCCCATAGCACCAGCTGGACGGGCTACTCCACGGGGACTGATGTTTCTCATCCCTCTCTGTGTTTGGAGATTATTATGAGTAATACGTGTGTTTATCTAGGGTTTATTTTTCTTGGTACACCGGGGGGGACTCTAGGTAGCGCGGGCAGCAGCAGCGGTGTGGACAGGGGCCAGGTTAAGCCGCCAGGCTGGGCCACAGATCAGAACAGGCCGACACACAGAACCTCTGCTGCTTTTTGCAACTCGAGTCTAACTTTCGCTGCTTTCTGTGTTTTTCCGAACGTGAATTTCCAACCCCCTGGGAGCTCTGCAGTGTGACAGATCTCGGGGAAGATCACGTCGGGACGTCTGGCCCTGCTCTACATCTCTACGGCTATGCAAGGTCGCGTCCGGTGTCCTTAAACGCCCGATCGAACGAGCTATACGCTTGACTGGATCGAGGCAGAGCCTTGCTGTTGCTCTTTAGAAGCTACAGCTAAGATGGAACCTATAAAACATTATGGTTTTTTGATTCATTGCATTATATTACAGGCATTTAGCAGACGCTCTTATCCAGAGCAACTCACAGTTTACATTTCTTTTATAGTTTACAATCCATTTATACAGCTGGATATTAACTGAAGCAATTCAGGTTAAGTTGCCTTGCTCAACCTGGGGATTGAACCTGCAACCTTAACGTTACAAGCCCAGTGTAACCATTACACCTGGGGAAAATTGATTAGGACCTGCAACCAGATTATTCAGATTCAGATAGCCAGTTTATTAAGACCAGCTCCCTAACCATTACACCACACTGCCGCCTTGATTCAAATTTATGATTAGGATTTAGGATTACTCAGATTATTCAGATTCAGATAGCCAGTTCATTAAGACCGTGCACACACTCCCTAGATGTTCCCTAGATGTTCCTTAGACGTCTAAGAAGACCGGCGCGGCAGCATTACGTGTGCGTCCGTTCCCAGACAGCTTCCCGCCGGGCCCGTCGGTGTAGACGGCCTCCACAGTGATGTTGTACGGGGTGTCGGGCTGGAGGTTCTGCAGCATGGCGTTGTTCCTGTTGCCGGGCACGACAGCCTGCAGGAAAACAGCGGAGAAATCCTGTTTCTATTCCATCCACCTTACGCACCGTCGTCCGTAACGGCAACAGAGAGATTCCGGCCGTGGGAGACGGAAAGCTGGAGGCGTCGTTTCAGAGAGGTTCTTCCACTGCCTCCCACATGCTGCAGGACAGCTTCCAGACAACAACGGGAGAGTGTCGGTCGCTAAAATTTCTTTTGGAAGGTGCAGAGATAGGTGTAGTGGGTGGGCTGCCTTTAGCATGCAATGGCTGCTCAATCGGCCCTGTCATTGTTTCAATAGGAAACGCTTGATAAAAAAATAATGCAAAATCATAAATAGGGAGAAAATGACAATTGTGTCTGGCAGTTGCCTGTGCATATCCAGGAAGCGTGGACGCCCCTCCTGCACTTACGAACTCGGTGATGGGGTCTCCGGTCAGGGGTGCGTAGGCGATCTTGTACTGCCGCACAGGCCCTTCCGCGTGGTCCCAGCCGATGCTCAGGCTGTTGGTGGTGGCGCCGAACACGCGAAGGTTCCTGGGCCCACCGCGAGGAACTGAGGGGCCCAGAGCAACGCATCACAAACACGCAACGCATCACAAACACACAACGCATCACAAACACATCACATCACAAATCACAAACACATACAAAGCATCAGAAACACACACAAAGCATCACAAACACGCAATGCATCACAAACAGACAACGCATCACAAACACGCAACGCATCACAAACACATACAAAGCATCAGAAACACACACAAAGCATCACAAACACGCAATGCATCACAAACACACAACGCATCACAAACACACAAACACGCAACGCATCACAAACACGCAACGCATCACAAACACACAACGCATCACAAACACACAAAAGCATCAGAAACACACACAAAGCATCACAAACACACAATGCATCACAAACACAAACAAAGCATCACAAACACACAACGCATCACAAACACACACAAAGCATCACAAACACACAACGTATCACAAACACGCAACGCATCACAAACACACAAAAAGCATCACAAACAGACAACGCATCACAAAAGAGCCACCGCATTTCTCTGACAAAACGGTCATAAGATCATAACATGCAGCATAATATTCATCATATGCATGCGCTTTGTGTCCTCCTTGCCATCATCAAGTGACACATGCAGGTAACTGCCAAACTAAAGGAAATACTTTGGTAACCCAGGGGGGACACTCAAATGACCCTGGGGCCCAGGCTGGGGGGTGTTCCCACGATGGAGACTCATTCAAAGGATCCCTCATTCACTCGAGACCCATACAGGTGTTTCCTTAATTTTGGCAGTCACCTTTATTCACTGTGTGCACCATGTCCTAGCAGAGGTTTTGAAAAGCAAAACGCAAACGCGGGATTGGCTCACGTGTCTTGCCGTCTCCTTTGACCGCGGGCCCGTCCCCGTCGGCGTAAATGGCCACCACGTTCACCGCGTACGGCGTGTCAGGAATGAGCAAGTCCAGGAACGCGTTGTTAGTGTTTCCAGGAACCAGGACCTGGGGAAGACAAACCTCGCCATGAAGCCAAACCTGCGTCGCTCCGATACGCCGACGGAGCCAGGAAGACCTCTTAAACGCTGTTTAAAAACCTTTTGTTTAAAAAAAAATAAAAAAAATGCCTGTCCGCAGGCCCGGGGAAAAAGAACCCAGAGAGCATGAGCAATCTGGCACCGCTGCTGTACATAATGACCTCATCGCGAGGAGCTGTTTGCATCACTTAGGAAGAAATGCATTTATCAGCGCTAACATTTCATCCCCCCTCTCAGCCACAGTTAGCGTTATCGGCCCCTAAGTGAAGTGCGAAGAAAACAAATGCTCCATCGATGCAGTAACCGTTGGACCGTTAATGCTTTCTGACGCCCGATCTCAGTCGATTTGCTACGAAACACCTGAACCCTTCCCAGGCCGCTTCACCGCTCTATTGTTATACTAATTACACTGGTTTACGCCAATAACGCATTTCAAAATCACCTCTGATTTTCTCAGACATTATCCAATTCTCATCGCGTCACTCGCAATATGGAGCCAGGCGGTAACATTTCCAAGGATCCCAGACACCTGCTCGTGGTAACATTTCACTCTGTCGTCCGCGCAATGGGACCTGACGTTCGTGCGCTTTCTTCAGTTCGCAGAATCGCATCGCAGCTTGTACCGCGGTCATATGGTGTCGATCAGTGGCGATTTTAGACCCTATTTAGGGGGCTTTAGCTCCCCTGTCTTTCATCTCAGCCCCCTGAAAATGTTTAGTCACTATTTTCTAAAAAACTTTTTACTTAATATCTTCTTTTTGTTTTTATACCACAGATAGAGAGTGGCATTTAAATGTTGAGAGCGACCACCATTGTGGTGTTTTTGTTTTGGGGGAATGTAACAGTTAATACATTTAAATTTTTAATTTTGGCTTGTGCTTTGCATGTGTACATCTCACATTCTAATTGAGGGCTGAGCCCCCCTAAAGGTCAAATCCCAGAATCCCGTCCCTGGTGCCGATGAAAGACCATGGGGAGAAGGCGGTCAAGTGGACGGCAGCATTAGACAGAGATGGAAGCAACAACTCCAGCTGTCTCATTTCCACAAGACACTGAACCATGAGCCTACCTTCTGAGAACCGCTAAATGTTCTTACTAAGCCTCCAAGCGTTGTACTTGACATGTGTCATGTGATACTCGGCTCATCGCAACTGGCGCGAGAAGCTGGCTGCCGCTTTGGAAAAAAGCAAGTTCCCAAACCATAAAGGTTTTCTTCCTCCACCTCCCCAAAGAAACAAAGCCTACGGCTTGAGCAAAGAAAGAATTTCGAATCGTAAAAACTGTTTCATTATCCGACTTCAACGATCCCGCGAAACTTCAAATGTACGATTTACTCCTTAACGTCCCTCGCAGACGCATGTTATGTCGGGGGAGGCTCTGTAAAAGTGTTTTGTGAGGCAATTAGCTCCATCGATTCCCTGCCATTCTCGAAAATGTGGGCCCACTCCTTCCAAACAGACAAAAAGATGACAAGCTCAGACAGGGGCTAATGAAAGTAATCCGACCGAGAAGGTTTTTTGATATCATCGGCACATGTGGAGAACAGCTACGATTTCGCTCGTTCCTCCTTTGAAACGGTCCCTCCGCTCCTAAAGGATGAACTCAAAAACCCTTGATCCTCACTCCATGCCTCTCCCTCCACCCCGTCTCTCCCTCAGGACTGTGGGCCTGTAGTTAGACAGCTCAAAAGCTCAGAATTACAGGGTTCAGCAGACAGTAAAGCTTTAAGATATCAAGCTTTAAGATTTTCACGTCCCATAACGTAGCATTGTATTGGTCTATTTTCTTTCTTTCTTTTTAAATTTTGTTTCTGATTTTATCAGTTCTCCCAATTTAGTAGCCAATTACACCCTCTATTTTTCATGTCAATCCCCCCCTCGTATTGTGAGTTCGCTGCCGTAGCCCTGAGACCAGCAGTGACAAAGGCGAAGTATCGTCTCCTCCGAGACGGCACTCGCCAGGCTGTCGACCGTAACTCCGGTACTCCAGAGCCACTCCTGTGCGCAGCGAACTCATGTCAGCTTCCCTCCCCCTTCCCTGGGCCGGACAGCCAATCACCGCCCCCGGTGGCACTCCCGGCCAGAGCGGACTCTGGCGCAGCCAGGGGAATAGAATCCCGGTCGTAGTGAACAGCGTTGAACGTTGTAACCGCTAGATCACCTGGGAGGCCTGGTCTATTTTCTTCCTAACATGTTTTAAAATTATACACTGTTATATCATAAAATGATCACATCCATTGACCAAAGATTTGAGATGTTGGTCTCGAGTGGTGAAGCGTGTGGGCTCCTGGTGGGGGACTCACAGACTCGGACGGCCGGACTCCGCTCAGGGGGGCATAGTTGACGCGGTACTGCTGCACCTGCCCGGAGGCGGGCTCCCAGCGTACATTCAGGCTGTTGGGCGTGGGGTTGTACACCTTGATGTTCCTGGCCGGGGTGCGTTCCACTGCAGGACGGAGAGAGAGAGAGGGAGAGAGGGAGAGAGAGAGGGGGAGAGAGGGGCAGAGAGAGAGGGAGAGAGAGGGAGAGGGAGAGAGAGAGAGAGAGAGAGGGGGGGAGAGAGAGCAAGAGAGAGGGGAGAGAGAGGGAGGGAGAGAGAGAGAGAGGGGAGAGAGAGGGAGAGAGAGAGAACGTTAGAGAGGAGTAGCACAGCTTTGAGCTCTCGTGGTTCTGTGTGTCTCAGTAGGTAGAGCACGGTTCTGTGTGTCTCAGTAGGTAGAGCACGGTTCTGTGTGGCTCAGTAGGTAGAGCGTGGTTCTGTGTGTCGCAGTAGGTAGAGCGTGGTTCTGTGTGGCTCAGTAGGTAAAGCATGGTTCTGTGTGGCTCAGTAGATAGAGCATGGTTCTGTGTGGCTCAGTAGGTAGAGCGTGGTTCAGTGTGTCTCAGTGTAGAGCGTGTTCTGTGTGATTCAGTAGGTAGAGCGTGGTTCTGTGTGTCTCAGTAGGTAGAGCGTGGTTCTGTGTGGCTCAGTAGGTAGAGCGTGGTTCTGTGTAGCTCAGTAGGTAGAGCGTGGTTCTGTGTGGCTCAGTAGGTAGAGCACAGCCCTGACAATGCTTAGGTTGTGGGTTCAATTCCCACTGGGACCACATATACTGAAAAATGTATGCATTCACTACTGTAAGCCGCTGTGGATAAAAATGTCTGCTAAATGGCAAATATGTATATACTCTTCAGAGCCCCAACTCTAAAACAACTTGGTGCTGAGACCCTAGCCGTACTGCTAGTGAGATATTAGCAATGACTTGAGTCTGTTATTAATCCTGTGAACTTTGTATTTTTTTTTTTCGTCGATAACGAAATTGGGCTTTATGCTGATTGGAAAACTCATTGTATTAAACAAACAATAACTTTTACTTACAACTTAATATTAGAACATAATTATTGTTAATCAGAAGTCTTGCTCCTCTGGAAAATGTGTCAAAATGTGTCTAAAAGGTGTCAACCAATCAGCATGCTCGACTTTTTCGGGTGAACGTTGCCTTTTACAACGGGTTTCGATGAGGTCAAAAAAAGAGCAATGCCAGTCCTCCAAGGCTACTTAGCTACAAAGGTAACATGTGGTCTGGATCCCGGGCTGCCTTGAAAACGTACAGAGAGATATTGTAAACCTGCCAATAAATGACAAAGGCTCAAACCTGTACCAGACACACGCTCTGCTGCGAGGCACACTCAGGCCTCCAGGAAGTCATTTCTGTGCTCTGAACACACTGATCTACGGAAGAGGCAACAGCTTTGCGGTCAGCTGAAAATGATTTACCGTGCCTTTAAAAACTTAAGTGGACGTCCTTACCCTCTTAAAGAGGCCACGCATGTAAAGCGATATTACTGCCAAGAGAAATGTATCCGTTTCTACAGTAGATTTATAGAACATGTTATTGGACGACATAAACGTTTAAGTGTCTGACACATACTGTCAGGGATGGCTCTGTGCATTTTATGATTCTGGCCTGTTCTGACTCAGCAGTGTAGGTGACTTCAAAGCCCAACCCAGAGAAGGCTATTAGATAAACACAGAGGAACGGACTTCAGAATAACTAAAGGGAAAGGACAGGGAGGTGAGTTGGGGGTTAATGGTCCTTTAGGGTAATTCATGTGTGCATGTATGTGTGTGTGTGTGTCTGCATGTGTGAGGGTCATTTAGCTTACACCATACCCTAGCACATATTACATACGCTTCTACACCTCACAGTTTTTTTTAAAATATTATATTTTTTTTCGATTTTACCCCGTTTTTCTCCCAATTTGGTAGCCAATTACCCGCTGTGCTTAGTTCAATCCCCCTTCCCTCATAGTTCGCTGCCGTAGTCCTGTGACCAGCAGTGACAAGGGCGAAGCGCCGCCTCCTCCGAGACAGCACTCGTCGTGCCGTCGACTGTAATTCCGGTACCCCAGAACCACTCCTGTGCGCAGCGAACTGTGTGTGTCGGCTTCCCTCCCCCTCCCTGGGGCGGACAGCCAATTGCCGCCCCGATGGCACTCCTGACCAGAGCCGACTCTGGCGCGACGGGCCAGCGCGGACGTTGAAACCACTAGACCCGCGGGAGGCCCTAACACAGTCACAGGTTTTGATTCTAAAAGAGTCGTTTGACGTTTTCCAGGCCAACCACCACTTGACCACGCGCCCTAGTGAGACCTTAATTACTAAAACAAAATTAATGTTTGATCAGTTACAGGTTTTGATTCTAAAAGGGGAGCTATGTTTGACTTTATGTTTTCCAGGCCACACCAGAGACAAGCGGACGTCCGTGTGTCACGACTGGTCTTGTCGTTTAGTAGCTCAACAAACATCTCTGTATAAACCAAACTGTCTTCCCTGAAGCCCAACATAGCAATGTTTGGTGTCACTACAATGCTCTTCATGAGAGGATCACTTCAATGATAAACTTGAAAAGATGTCTTGTTTTCAAGTGTTGTTAAGTGACCCAAAATAAGACAAAGTAGACACAAGGTTTCTCCCATAATTGTAAATTAATTATGAGGGTTAGTGAGAGCGGGGGATTCCCCTTCCCCCTCCTTCGAACACTTAAGTGTGGCCTGTGGCTTTAATTTGGCACTCAGTCAAATTCAGCTTCAAAAGGAATTTTTATATTATTAATTTTCATTCTACATTTCTCATTGATAATTGATAACTGGCATCCTGTGTAATAAATTATTCAATTCAATCAAATAAAATGTATTTTCCGTGTAGGATAAGTGAGGGGTTTTAACACGCAACACCACTTGCGTTCAGTGGTCAGTTCAGTTCTGAACTCTTAGACATTTGACTGGTACAGCTACTGGTTTCAGAAATAGACATTTTTATTTCATTCTCACTTGCCCAACAACTCACACAGTAAACAATTAAGAACCTCCATTCCAAAATGAATGTTATAGCCGAAAACCAACAACCAGTCGGGCATCATATTTTACATGCATACAAAGATGCTGTCGTGGCTCAATACTGAAAGGTTACAGGAGATCATCATAATATGCACACTAAATATATCATTATCCAAAATATGCATAGTAGCATTGCACAACAGAGCCCCGTTGTTGAATCATTACCCATAACAAACATGGGTAATTGTGATATCGATATTCTTCGCTGCGACCTCGACTTCGTAATCGATCTTCTGTGGAGAGGATTCTGCTGATGCAGCATGGCACTCAACCGGAGCCGAAACCGGAGCGAATATGAGACTGTGCCGGCCATCAGGAGGCAGATAATGACATAAACTGTCCCTGTATTCTCCTCCAAGTCTAACTGGAAGGCTTTTGCAATCTGCTCTATTAGAGCAAACAAAGAGCTGCTTCTTTTGACTCTCCCTTTACTTTGTGAGACCCATAACATTTCAGTCCTGACCGATGCTGATTGTGATAACAAATCCTCCTCCATCTCTCGCCCTGTAATTAAACTCATTAAGGCCCCTCTTGATCAGGTTTTCCCAAACACAGACATTCCTTCCTCTGTGGTCTTTCAAAGGTGCTGCTATTGAATCAGACAGCTTTAAAATTTTTATTATATATATATATATATATATGTGTATTTCAAGCCACGCTGGCTATAACCCCCGCTGTCGATTCGGGAGAGTGTAGACGCACATACTCTCCTCTGAATCATGAGATCTCAGCCACCGCTTCTTTTCACAAGTCTGGTTTGCACAGACATGAGTCGGAGGAAGACACTTTGTGACCAGCAGGGGGTCGCTGGTGTGCAACGAGACACAGACAACACTCCCTCCCTAGGCTACTGCCAATTATGCATCGCCCTGTGAGCGGCATGGCACAAACTGGATTCGATACCAGACCGTGGGGCTCATCCACACACTAGAACAGTGCCTTAACAGTACACAGACCGTGGGGCTCATCCACACACTAGAACAGTGCTTTAACAGGAGGCAGACCGTGGGGCTCATCCACACACTAGAACAGTGCCTTAACAGGACACAGACCGTGGGGCTCATCCACACACTAGAACAGTGTGTTAACAGGATGCAGACTGTGGGGCTCATCCACACACTAGAACAGTGTCTTAACAGGATGCAGACCGTGGGGCTCATCCACACACTAGAACAGTGTCTTAACAGGATGCAGACCATGGGGCTCATCCACACACTAGAACAGTGTCTTAACAGGATGCAGACCGTGGGGCTCATCCACACACTAGAACAGTGCCTTAACAGGATGCAGACCGTGGGGCTCATCCACACACTAGAACAGTGCCTTAACAGGATGCAGACCGTGGGGCTCATCCACACACTAGAACAGTGCCTCAACAGGATGCAGATGGTGGGGCTCATCCACAACAGTGCCTTAACAGGAAAGGCCACCCAACAGCTCTGTGAATCAGACACAGGCTTGACTCCGTAACTAACTTTGACTAGTGAGTGCGTCACTTTCTCAGTGACTGCGTGCCCGTGACTTACGTGTCTTTCCATTCTCGGACATGCGCTTGCCCTCCCCCTCTGGGTAGACGGGTGCCACGGTCACCGTGTAGAGTGTGTCTGAGAGAAGGTTCCGCAGGATAGTGGTGGTTGTGCCTCCAGAGACCTGCTCCTGTTTACAACAAAGGGAATCATCTCACTAGTCAGGAACTACAGAGACCTAAAGATTGATTAGTTCTTTCATTACTCTTCTTCTTCTTTTTATTATTATTGTTTCGTAGCCTGGGTCTTACCATGTCTTCGGCGCCCCCTGCGGTGGGAACGTAGAAGAGCCTGTACTGACGGACGTTGCCCTCAGCCGGCTCCCAGCGCACCTTGAGGGAGCTTGTGGTGGGGTCTGTCACCTGCAGGTTTTTCACCCCACCCAAAGGCTCTGGAGGAAGAAAGGAGTCAGCAAATCTTATACAACGTTCCCGATTTGAATTACAGCCTTCCACGATTTTCCTTATAAAAAATGCTATAGAAAACCATCTGGACCGGGGGTATTCAAACCCAGGTCTCGAGGTCTGCAGTGTCTGCAGGTATTTGCTCCAACCACGCACTACGCCACCTGATTTCACTAATTAGTTTACCTCCTTGGTCCAGGAAGTGAGATAATTAGTGAAATCAGGTGATGAAGTGTGTGGTTGGAGCAAATACCTGCAGATACTGCAGACATCGAGGCCTGGATTTGAACAGCCTTGATTTAGACAAAAAAAAGGATTCCAGATAACCAAACATAACATTAACACGTAACGTAATTAAATCCAGTTCACCCTCTGTGACTGAAAGTTATATCAGATTGCACACGACTTACTTGTCTTTCCGTTTTCAGACTGCCGCTTCCCCTCCACCTCCACGTACACAGGCACCACAGAGACCGTGTACACAGTGTCCGGCTTCAGGTTCCTCAGCACCATAGAGGTCGTTGCGCCAGAGACTTGCTCCTGCAAATAAATCGACAGCAACACCCAGACTCAGGAGGGGCTAAGAAAGGCAAAGCATGCTTCACGTAAGAATCCCAATTCATACGAATTCTTTAGAATAGGAATTGCGTGTGGTCTGCTTGTTTTGTTTTAGCAAATATCTGTTTGTTTGGCACGCCAATCCTGCTGGTCGCTATTCTCCCGCGACGCTGCAAAGGAACCGAAGACGCCTGACATAGTGAGTGAGCAATGACTCCACAGCCATTTCTGTGAATTATCAGTGGTGACAGGAGCTAAACTGTTTCTCTTCCTGATTCAATACTGTCTTTAATGCAGGCTGGTATCAACATCTTCATATTAACAATCTCCGTTCGGATCGTTCTGTCAGAGCCACAAAATGTTCTCATGCAGTTTCCATCCAGAAAGTTATATAGTCCTTATCTTTTTTTTCCATTCCAGTGTTCACTTCAAAGTGAAGTGAGATTGGCTCTCTTAAAGAGAGCCAGATGTGAAAGCGCCATCCATTAACTGCAACACTAAAGGCCTCCACATGCTTAACGGGGCAACAACACGACAGAAACACAACCAGGGCTCTGCACCATCAATGCAACCTTTGCGACCTACGCAGATGGGGTTGCAGAGGGAGTCGCGTACCTAGCACAAAAATGTAACTCGCAACCGTTCACTTAGATGTTGCAGATCACTGATTGGTTGGTTAGCGAATGGAAGTGGAGCTGTCGTAGTCATAGTTCATAGGTCACAATTCATCAAATTAGTAGCTAACAATATAAACATCGAACAAAAAGTTCGGAAATTTGTGTTTGGTAGATTATTTCTCTGTTGTAACAATGCTTCTTGGCAATAAATTGTATACCGTTGGAAAGCCTGTTTATTTCCCTTTTAAATGGTGCCCCATTTGTAAGGAACATGCATTTGAGGGATGAGCAGCACAGCTGAGTATGTGGGTTGCGCCCATGAAAAATTTGCCAAATATTCTCTGCCAATGCATTTTGTTCAATGTTTAGATAGCTAGCATAGTTTGTTCGACACAGTATTAAATGAACCAGCTCCAGGAAAGATTGGCTGAAGAAGTTTGAATGTACAGGAGTTTCTCTGCTTTCATAAAACTTTATCGACCTTGTTCAATACATTGACACTACTAGTGTACAGAAGTGTAAGGACACCATGTTGCATAGGCTGCGCATAGCCTTTGCAGATGTATAAATTGCAGAGTGCTTGCGACATTGTTGCATTGCGCAAACCGCGAAGAAGTCACTTAGAAGCATGTAGAGGCCTTAAGGGTCCTTGCGGCATGAGGACGCAGCCGTGTTTACGCAGCACAAAGACGACAGGGTCCTACCTTGCCCTCGCTGCCCCCTGCAGCGGGAACGTAGAAAACGTTGTACTGGCGAACATCTCCCACAGCGGGCTCCCAGCGCACCCTGAGCGTGTTGACGGTGGGATCGGTGACCTGCAGGTTCTTCACTCCACCCAAAGGCTCTGGAAACGACACAGAAATAATACTTAATAATATATATAATATAACATACGCCATTTAGCAGACGCTTTTATCCAAAGCGACTTACAGTAGTGAATGCATACATTTTCAGTATATGTGGCCCCAGTGGGGATTGAACCCACAACCTAAGCGTTGCCAACACTGTGCTCTACCAACTGAGCCACACAGAACCACGGTTTACATTACAGACATTTAGCAGATGCCCTTACCTAGTGTATTTGCATACAATCCATTTTTAAAGGTGAACAATTTAACTGAAGGGATTGAGTTTAAGTACCTCGCTCGAGGGTACAACGGCAGTGCCCCCACCTGGGTATCGAACTTGCACCCTAACGTTACAAGGCCAGTTCCCTAACCATTACGCTACACCACCACCTTGATGGTGATAAAAAATGTCGACTGGTAAAAGCATTCCTCTCACTATGGCCTCACGAGAAAAGTCAGACTAATAACAAGCTAACAAGCAATAGCTTTTATAATAATAATATAATAATATACTTTATTTGCCATGTTACACAAGGTAATTGGAATTTGTCTTTTAACATATCTCTCCTAGATACACACACACACACACACATAGACCCCTATACATATGTATTCCATCAGAGAGGTCCGAGCGCAGGGTCAGCCATAGTACGGCGCCCCTGGAGCAGTTTAGGGGTTCAGTGCCTTGCTCAAGGGCACTTCGGCAGTGCCCCAGGAAGTGAATTAGCCTCCCTCCGGTTTCCAGTTCATTGTTTTTCATTGGCCTTCCTGGGATGCGAACCGGCAACCCTCCGCTTGCCAGCCCGTGTCGCTAACCACTGAGCCACTGCCGCCCATTGTTGGCCTATGATAAAGTAGCTGCAATGCCACAGCAAGCTTGCGAGTACATTACGTGTCACCTTGGCTTAAGTGGCGATAGCGGAGGGACAGTAAACATCGTTTGGGTGGATATTACTCACGTGTCTTCCCGTTTTCAGACTGCCCTTTGCCCTCCATGTCTTGGTACACAGGCACCACTGTTACCTGGTAGACGGTGTTTGGCTCTAGGTTCCTCAGGACCGTATTGGTGGTTCCTCCAGAGACCATAATCTGTTCACGACATATTGAAACCTACGTTATCTCTGTTCTCCTTCCAGCTTTACACACCTCAATGTACAGAGCAAATATGCTCTAAAGATCTTTCAGCGTATTTCAGAGAAGATGAACTGTGAAAATGGAGGCAAAGAGTACTGTCCCACATGTTTACATTTTAGGCATTTAGTAGATGCTCTTATCCAGAGCGACTTACACAGTTTACATTTCTTTACATACAATCCATTTATACAGCTGGATATTTTACTGAAGCAACTCAGGTTAAATACTTTTAGCTCAAGGGTACAACAGCAGTGCCCCACCTGGGAATCGAACCAGCAACCTCTGAGTTACAAGCCCAGTTCCCTAACCACTATACTACACTGCCACCCAATTTTCCCAATGTTGAAAAAAAAAGGTTATTCTCGGACAATCTTATTCCTAGATGCCCTTGAAAGGCTGAGAGACCTACCTTGTCCGCGACATCCCCAGGGACGGGAACGTAGAGAAGCTTGTACTCCCGCACGTTTCCGTCGGCAGGCTCCCAACGCACGTTGAGCGTGGTGATGGTGGGGTCTGTGACCTGCAAGTTCCTCACTCCACCCAGGGGCTCTGAGCAGAAGATGCAGCCAATCACAACACTGAATGAGCTCCGTTCACCACCGGTCAAACCAGTGACGCCTTTGAAGAGTGAGATAAATGTAATGTAACTGCATGGGTGATCATTAATATTGGCTTCGGTCACTTTAACGGAGATAGCCGCAACTTACTTGTCTTTTCGTTTCCGACTGTGGGACTCCCTCCATTTCGGCGTACACAGGCACCACAGTCACTGTGTAGACCGTGTCTGCTTTAAGGTTCCGCAGAACTGCGTAGGTCACGCCCCCGGAGACCTTGTCCTGTTCACGACAACAGGGAACCGTTGCGTCACTTAATCAGCTTCATCTCGAGATGTCAAACTCTGCTAATATTCCAATGTAGAATGACGTATGGTGGAGAATGGGCATTTGTGGAAAATCTCACTCAAATAAGACACATACGAGTGAGGTTTTACGAGGCTGAAACACTTAATAAAATACCCTGGGTTATAAACAATTTTTTTTTTCACCTTTTATGATTCTGTTTCTGATATTGTTTCCCCATTTTTCTCCCAATTTAGTAGCCAATTACACTCTCTCTTTCCATGTCAATCCCGCCCTCGTATTGTGAGCTCGCTGCCGTAGCCCCGAGACCGGCCGTGACCAATCGATGTGCCACCTCCTCCGAGTCGGCATTTGTTGAGCCGTCAACTGTTCTTCCAGTACATCGGAGCCATTCCTACACGCACAAACTTTTTTTTGAACACAAACTTTTTGAACAGCATAAAGACCCAGAGGCAAATAAGAGGCCGTAAGATGAAGCAGCCCTACCGTGAGCTCTGTGCCCCCGGTGGCGGGAACGTAGTTGACTTTGTACTCGCGCACGTCCCCATCGGCCGGCTCCCAGCGCACGTTCAGCGTGCTGATGGTGGGGTCTGTCACCTGCAGGTTCTTCACTCCGCCCAGAGGACCTAGGCAAAGAGAACGCCTCAATTATAGCACTGACCGTCAACTCAAACCTCCATCCATCCATCCATTATCTAAGCCGCTATTCCTGGTCAGGGTCTGAGCCTATTCCAGCATGCCAGAGGCAGGAATACACCCTGGACAGGTCACGGGGAGAACATGCAAACTCCGCACAGAAAGGCCCCCGGCCTGGATTCGAACCCGAGACCTTCTTGCTGTAAGGCGACAGCGCTATCCACTGCACCACCGTTCCGCCAACTCAAACCTTATTCAAAATATACACTGAACTGCCAAAATAAAGGTAGCTGTCACTCAAATGGTCTATCCGTCAGTACTGGCCATATATTTTTTTGTCATTATATTTTTTCCTGATTTTCTCCCAATTATACCCTCTATTATTCCAACTACCCCCCCACAAGCCCGCTTCTTATACCAGTAGTGGCAGGAAGGATGAACCGCCTCCTCCGAGACGGAACTCGCTAATTGCCGACCGTGATTCCAGCCAGATAGAAGCTTTTCTGCAGCGAGCTCACGCCAGCTTCCCTCCCCCCTCCCTGGGGCGGACAGCCAATTGCGAGAGAGCACCCCCAACGAGAGCCAGACTGGTGCAGCCGGAATCGAACCCCGGCCACAGTGGGCAACGCAGTGTGGCTCTTACCATTACGCCACCCAAAACCATATTTAAGCGCAAAATTCTCACTTGTCTTTCCGTCCTCAGATTGGCTTTGGCCGGCTCCTGCAGGGTAAATAGGCACCACTGACACGGTGTACACTGTGTCTGGGTGAAGTTTCTGCAGAACGGTACTGGTCGTTCTTCCATCTACCTGCCCCTGATCACACACAAAAAAACTGCATTAATCATTGCTCAAAATGTAGTGAAATAAAATAAGAAATAAATCAGTGTTCATCCTGCCCTGTTAGTGAAGGGCAAACTTCATCGCAAACCTCCTGTCCCAAACAGCTGACATGGAATCGAGGGTAAAAGGATTCCATCAAACTCCCTTGCTCAACGGCCATTATGTATATATTATATTAGTCCATTATGACTAAAAAGGTCAAAGAGAAGGTGGCATTGTATGCATGCCACGCAAACCAGCAATTCCAAAACAATCAATGAAACAAGGGTTTGGGGGATCTTGATCAAATACGAGCTGAGTGATTTGGCCTTAACTGAATTGCTGCTGTATGCTGCTGTATGCTGCTCAAGCTGTTTTCTTCAGCTCAGCCTGTACTCTACTCTGTCACTGAACACAAGGAAAACCAGTTCTGCTTTCACCCAACTCCTCAAGTTTAGCTACCCATCTTTGCCCACCTTCCGGCTTAGAATGACTTTCTTTGAACAAGTGGCACATTAAAATATAAATATGGCACGTGTGAATTCCTACATTTACATGTACATTTGAGCAGATGCAGTTTACATTTCTTTACATACAGCTGGATATTTTACTGAAACAGTTCAGGTTAAGTACCTTTAGCTCAAGGGTACAACGTCAGTGCTCCACCTGAGAATCGAACCAGCAACCTCTGAGTTACAAGTCCAGTACCCTAATCGTTACACTACACTGCCACCTTTTTGACCAATTACTTCTAGATGTTTTTTTTATAGATGCAAGCATGTTCAATCCAGTGTAAGTTTTTGACACTCAAAATGTGAGTTCTATAGAGAGGCAGTGGTGTGAGTTCTATAGAGAGGCAGTGGTGTGAGTTCTATAGAGAGGCAGTGGTGTGAGTTCTATAGAGAGGCAGTGGTGTGAGTTCTATAGAGAGGCAGTGGTGTGAGGAAGGCGGAAAGCTGGCGGTCATAGAGAGGCAGTGGTGTGAGTTCTATAGAGAGGCAGTGGTGTGAGGAAGGCGGAAAGCTGGCGGTCATACCACTAGCTCGTCGCCCCCGGTGGCGGGAACGTAGATGATCTTGTACTCCTGCACGTCCCCCTCGGCCGGCTCCCAGCGCACGTTGAGCGTGCTGATGGTGGGGTCTGTCACCTGCAGGTTCTTAACTCCGCCCAGAGCCTCTGAGGAAAGAGCAGCCCTTGGTTACACGCAGGACTGACCAGCTACAAAATGTGTGAACCGATTCAAAAAGATTGTACAGTCCCTCCTTTTGGCCCTCTTTTGCACAAAAACCACATTTCACTTTTTCGCTCATGCCTTGTGCCTCAACACATCAATGCTAAAAGCAGGACACACAATGTTTAATTTGCTCATGAGCTTGGCAGATGCCCATATCCTGAGTGACTTTACACAGCATCTTTATATTTGTTTCAGATTTTTCCCCTGTTTTTCGACCAATTTGGTGGCCGATTATACCCTCTTATATTTATTTCGATTTACCCTCCCCCACAAACTCGCCGCCTGCCTCCACGTGGGGCCACATATACTGAAAAATGTATGCATTCACCTTGAGGCGAGACCCGCCTCCTCCGAGACAGAACTATTATCTATGTTTACAAGGTCACCCTAAACGCTGCCTCAACAAGCTTGTGCTTGGGCGATGATCCCTCTGGGGCGGACAGCCAAATGTCTCGCCCAATCAGGGCTCCCCGCCAGAGCCGGACTGGCGCAGCCAGGTTTCGAACTGCGGCTGCAGTGGGCAACTTGCATTCCGGGCGAATGCTTTGACCATTACACCACCCGAGGCCCCAACTTAACACAGCTTACCTTTTACATCCCGTCCACTTCTACAGCTGGACATTTACAACGCAATGCAGACTAAGTACTTCGCTCATGGGTACGACACAGGCACACGTAATGGTGGACATCATCCCACAGACTCCTTCTACTCACTTGTTTTTCCTTTTTCAGACTGCTGTCTGCCATCTCCTGCCGGGTACACAGGCAACACTGTCACAGTGTACAGTGTGTCTGGCTGAAGGTTTTTCAGCACAGTGTTGGTTGTGCTTACAGGCACCTTCTCCTGTTCACAAAAATAGCAGCAATTGCATTACTCAGATGGAAAGCCCTGTCAAGACAGTTACATTTCCCTCCCCGGGTCCTGTGAGCGCACAATACACTCACAGTTTACCCCGTGACCTTCTGACCCCGATGGATGACGTGGAAACCGAGAGTGAAACCGTTCCCCCGACATCTCGCTCGTCACAACGTCTCATTTCGAAGTGAAAGTGAAATGTCTGGCAAGCGTGCTCAAAGCCAGCTAATTCCAAACAGATCTATGACACAAAGGATCCTGTTCCATATAACGGGCGGGTAATTTACTGGTTACTCAGCTGTTACCGCGTGCAGCTTTTGTGATCACAGAGACATACATGCTCTGCTGGGTCCAATTCATCCTGAACGTGAGGCGAACTTGGAACAAAGCCGGCATGCCACTTTGGCTTCATCACTTAATCAACCGTCCTTATGCGTCTTCCTGCTTAGAGCGGCTGACTAACGCTATTCCAAATAGGATCAAATAAGGAACTTTTAGTTTGGCTATAGAACAAAACACTTCACGTTTGTGCTTCTAAAAGTCAAAATAGTGAGATTTCACTGAATTAACACATAGCTACATTTTCTTCATTCTGCAATCGACGTGAAAGAAATATGAAATATTTGAGACTGATGAACCTTGTGTGCCATGTATCTGTAAAATCAAAGTTTAACAGTGTGTGTGTGTGTGTGTGTGTGTGTGTGTGTGTGTGTGTGTGTGTGTGTGTGTGTGTGTTTTGTGTCATTATTTTTAGTTCTGTTTGTTGATAAATGAAAAATATGTTTTAAAGAAACGAAGTTGAGCCTGTGCGGGCGCAGAGGTGTTTGACAGCCGAGCAGACTGTCCCACTGTACCATGCCGTCAGGACCCCCAGCGGTGGGCACGTAGAGCACTTTGTACTCGCGCACGTTCCCGGGGGCAGGCTCCCAGCGCACGTTCAGCGTGCTGATGGTGGGGTTGGTGACCTGCAGGTTCCTGATTCCAGCCAAAGGCCCTGTGGATGAGGCGGAAATATTTCAGTATAGCGCTGTTCTGATGATCGCTGAAACCGGATTACAAAGTATTGTATAACCCCATCGGTGGCAAAATGTAAACAAATACATACTATCTGTACAAACACTGAATTGTAGTCTAAGTGATAACCCTACCCCATGCCCCTACAGGTGTTTTCATTTATATCAGGGATGTGGAACTCATTCCATGGAGGGCTGAATGTATACATGTTTTGTTGCCACCAATGCACTGGTGTGGTGCATTTGGTGGGGAAAACCCTGCATACACTTGGTGGCCCTCCATGGGATAAGTTTGACACCCCTGAGCTACATTGGTTCTCAATACAACTCATGTCTGGAACTACAAGTTCCACAAAAAGGGGAAAGCAATTGTATAATTATTTTAATTATCTGTAGATCACTAACTAGGTCCATGGTGCTGATCCTGAAAACTCATTCAGCTAGGCTTGACTCACTTGTCTTTCCGTTCTCAGACTGGCGAACCCCGTCCTTTTCGGCATACACAGGCAGCACGGAAACCCTGTAGACTGTGTCTGGCTGAAGGTTCTTCAGAATTGTTGTGGTCGTAGTAGCAGAAACTTGTTCCTGTCGACAATAAGGGAGGAAATATATAACTCTTGTAATGTGACCTGCTCCTGTTAGTTGTGACTCACAAAAGGTTCTCGTTGTATAACAGTAAGGCTAATGTAGCGCACAAGGCTTCTTAAAAGAAGATCACTTTTACGATCAAAAACATTTTAGAGAACGTATGGGGCTATGCAAGCTTGAAGCCATTAGTTAGTTAGTTTTAGTTAGTTTTATTTGGCAATTTAAAAAGGAATAGATATACACAATGCAAACACACATAACCTTGATACATGACATCACATTAATCACACTGATAATTGCCGAGGATAACAGAAAAAAGTTGTCAAAAAGATAACTTATTTCCATTGTGGTCCTCATTGTGGGCTGATTACAGCAAAAACAAAACTGGGTATATGGAGAGATGCCTGACAGGCAGGAAGCAGGCCTCACCATGGTCTCATCGCCCCCCGCAGCAGGGACATAGATGATCTTGTACTGCCTCACGTTGCCCTCGGCTGCTCCCCAGCGTACGTTAAGAGTAGTCATGGTGGGGTCTGTCACCTGTAGGTTCTTCACTCCACCCAGAGGCTCTGTAGAAACAAAAAAAGATATCTTTGGTCATGGACATAACAAAAGCATTGTTACAATGTAAAAATAAAAATAGCATCAGTGAAATAATGTAGACAAATAAATACTATCTGTACAAATAATTTTCTAAGTAATAAACCCGACCACATGCCCCTACAGGTGTATATCAGGGGTGTGAAACCGAGTGTATGCTGAGTGTATGCACGTTTTGTTGCCGCCGATGCACTACACCAGGTGATTTCAATTAGTTTCCCTCCTTGGTTGAAGAAGTGAGCTAATTAGTGAAATCACCTGGTGCATTTGGTGCAATAAAAATCTGCATACACTCGGCCTTCCATGGAGTTGGACACCCCCTGTGCCGGGTAGCACAGAAAGCACAAGCCAGAAGGACAGAGCAATTGTATAATTATTTTAATTATTTATAAATCCCTAACTAGGTCCATGGTGTATGATCTTTTTATTTGTTTTAATTTATAGTAAAAAAAAAAAAATCCCTGTTTTTCTCCCAATTTGGTTGCCAATTATACCCTCTATTTATCTAAATTCACCCTCCCCCACGATGCACCGCCTGTCCTCCAGGTAACAAGCCAATATCCCGGCCGGCAGATCTTCCTCTTCCGGGACAGAACCTGACCACGGACGCCCTTCCAGCTCCTCGACAATCTCGTGCCGGCTCACCCTCCCTCCTCCCGCTGGGGCAGACAGCCAAATGCCGCCCCTGATCGGGACTAACAACCAGGTCCGGTCTGGTAGAGACGGGTTTCGAACCGCATCCCTGACAGGCAGCTACACTCATATTGGACCAGCCAAGATACGGTGCGTTAGACCGCTACGCTATCCGCCGCCCCTGATCTTTAACAGCTTCACCATTTACAGTGACCGTCATTCACCACCGATCTTGAAAACTCATTCAGACTCACTTGTCCTTCCGTTCTCAGACTGACGCATCCCGTCACCTTCAGCATACACAGGCAGCACGGTTACCGTGTAGACTGTGTCTGCCTGAAGTTTCCTCAGAATCGTTGCGGTCCTATTACCAGCAACTTGTTCCTGTTGACAAAAAGGGAGTAAATACATAACTCTTGCAAATGTGCTGTTAAAGATGAAGACGGGTCTACAAAGGACACATGTGACGTGACCTGCTCCTGTCCTAGAGGACATACAGGGCTATGCACGTCTGAAGCCGATTACAGAAACAACAAAAAATTGGGTAAATGAAGCAATGCCTGACAGTCAGGAAGCAGGACTTACCATGAGCTCTTCGCCCCCCGCAACAGGGACATAGATGACCTTGTACTGCCGCACGTTGCCCTCGGCTGCTCCCCAGCGTACGTTAAGACTAGACATGGTGGGGTCTGTGACCTGCAGGTCCTTTACCCCACCCAGAGGCTCTGTAGAAACACAAATATATATTTTTTAATTTGTTTGGGTGTCAGTGACATAACCATGGCCACCGCCATAGGTACGGCCAGTATGGCGAACACCATATCAATTTCCATGTAGGTATGGCATGGCTATACCACTTTTAGTTGACATGTAATACAGTTTTCTCATATGATAGCTAGTATGAAATGGTATGAAGCAAAGAGTGGAGTGTGCAGAGAGAGAGAGAGAGAGAGAGAGAGAGAGAGAGAGAGAGAGAGAGAGAGAGAGAGAGAGAGAGAGAAAGATGGGGTGGTGGGTGTGACTTGAGAAGATGCAGACAGCCTACAGGCAGAACGAGTGAACAGTAATGGTAGCTAGCTAGTCTGCTAAACTAAAGTTAAAATAACATTTTAACAATGACACTGAATCACATTTACCCTGTTTGCTGTAACGCTAGTAGCGTTATCTAGCTAGCAAATGTTAGCTTGCAAACAAGCTTTAATCATGAGATGATGGCTAGCTAGCTATTTAACGTTAGATAATGATAGCTAATTGAGCATCCCCATGCAGCTGCATACATCTAAATCACAATGGGATCCATGTAAAACATGCAAAAAAATCTGTTTTAGTATGCCTTCAGCATTTACAGTGACCGTCATTCATCACTGATCCTGAAAACTAATTTAGTTAGGCTTGACTCACTTGTCTTTCCGTTCTCAGACTGGTGAATGCCGTCACCTTCGGCATACACAGGCAGCACGGTTACCCTGTAGACTGTGTCTGGCTGAAGTTTCTTCAGAACTGTTGCGGTTGTAGTAGCAGAAACTTGTTCCTGTTGGAAGAAAAATAGAATAAATATATAAAAAAACTCTTGCAAATGTGGTGCTAAAGATGAAGACAGGTCAACAAAGGACAAATGTGACGTGGCCTGCTCCTGTTAGTTGTGATGGAATAAAGAATAAGGAATCGCTGTGAAGTTCCTCACCTGTTTACCGCTCTTAGAGACGGTGAACAAATAATAACAATCTTCAGTTTTGGATGACACACACAGGTGTCAATCTCATTCTATCAAGGGCCGAGTGTATGCAGGTTTTTGTTGCAACCAATGCACTACACCAGGTGATTTCACCAATTAGCTCCCTTCTTCAGGGGACCTAATTGAAATCACCTGGTTTAGTGCATTGGTTGCAACAAAAACCTGCATACACTCAGCCCTCGATGGAATGAGTTTGACACCCCTGGGATAACACAATTCAAATCCGGTGCCGAGGGAAAAATCTAACAAACCAGTGTTATGAATTTGGTTCCGTTTCGGGTTTTCGCTTTTCCCTGGGCCACTGCAGACAACCACCTTGTTAGGTGTGAGGGTTAACACCTGGGCTTAATTAATACCTTGTTAGGTGGGAGGGTTAACACCTGGGCTTAATTAAAGCCTGGGTGTAATTAAGCCCTGCCCAGTTTGGATAAATAGGGCCTGACTGCAGTAGCTCAAGTTAGCTAATTTCTTGTATTGGTGTAGGACAGGCAACAACTTCAGGTGCTCTCTCCTTAAATCAGTATTAATTTAATGATGAAAAAAAAAAAAAATTCTCTGTTTGTTTTGGTGCTGGGGGGACAACCCACTGCGGAAACCGGTTACTGATATGCGCTCCACGGTATTTACATGTGTAGCCTGGTGTATATGAAGGCGAAAAGTTTTAAAAATGGCCACATTTTGCAGACGGTTACACGGATCAGATTATCTAACAAGTACTAGGGACAATACTGTGAAAGTTTCCAATCCGTCAACCATAACGGAATGGGTAGACCCTATGAAACAATGGCCCGATGTTAGCTACGTTGACATTGTCAACTACTTTGTTCTTAGTGAGGGCATTGATGAAGAAGAACTTAGAAATGACAAAAGCACAGAGGCTTATAATGATCTACATAGCAATAAGATCGGTAAATTACAGTGTAAAAAAGACGGCACCTTTTCTTTCTTAAAAGCTGAGTTTGAGCCTAGCCAGAGTACCAACAAACCAAACCAGCTGGCTTGGGTGATGATGAGAGCCAGTGGCATGATCGAAACAGAACCCGATATTACAGGTTCTGTTTAGAGCTAGGTAACATGGGAAATCCTGTAGCTATGCAGCAGCTATTATCTGGAAGGTAGGGATATATGTATTAGCGTAACGTGATTGTATTAACAATAAAAAGCATCACTAGCACCTAGCTGCAATGAGCTCCCTGGGAATATACGTGGATCGTTCCGTCCAAACCAGGACAACACAACATCGCTGATATTCCTGCAGCTTTCTCGAAGAGAGAGCTCTACTGCAGCTTACTAGCACCAAGGTTATAACTAGCTCTAACCCAATATTACAGGTTCTGTTTAGATCTAAATAACATGATTAGGTAGCATTAGCATGTCTAAGTAGCAAAAGCTAGGTTAGTGAGCAGAACTATTTTCATGCAGTCTATACAAATGCCTGACAGGCAGGAAGCAGGCCTTACCATGGACTCTTCGCCCCCAGCAGCAGGGACATAGATGACCTTGTACTGCCGCACGATTCCCTCGGCTGCTCCCCAGCGTACGTTAAGAGTAGTCATGGTGGGGTCTGTGACCTGCAAGTCCTTTACCCCACCCAGAGCCTCTGTAGAAACACAAAATATATATATATATTTTTTATTTGTTTTGTTTTGTCGGGGACATAACAAAAGCATTGTTACAATGTTTAAAAAAAACAGCCATCAGATGCATTGCATTAAGTGTGTATAGCCAAAGGCTAATATCCAGCACCTGTGCCCAATAAACTACGGGAAAAGAATGTACCAAAACAAACAAAATGCATGCATGAACACATTAGAGAAAGTACTTCCTCTCAATAGGGCAAAACAGCAAATAGTAAAACAAAACGAAACACCAGCAACTGTAAATTACATAATGAGAGCAACCACAGATACCTTAAAAAAAAGTATAAATAGAATAAGTGCAAAAGTTCTTAACCTTTCCAAAAACAGTTTGGCACAATTTTGTCACCATAGCACGGCAGTACTGGCATGGTGCATCCATCCTTGTAATCAATTTCAATTCTTTGGTTTAGCCACAAATAAACATATTTGTATTAATATGCTATAACAATTACGCGTGTGTCAATACGTAATCCACCCCAGTTTTTTTCGAACAAAGCCATTTATCAGTGTTTATTCTGAAAACAGTGCAAATGGTAGGAAATCATTTTTCAGGCTAATAAAAAAACCAGAGACACTTGACTGATACAGGCCTAGTAGCTGAATAAACTTGTATAGGGATTAGAGTATTCATTTTGTATTGCGTTCATTTGCTTGTGAGCTATAATCGTAAGCACACGGTTGCCTGTTAGGTGCTTAGCTAACTAGCTAGCCTCTTGTATATGTAACTGAAATGTAATTAAGGCCAAAAGTAAAATGTTCTGTAAAATTTCCAAATCCATGCACATTGATTTTATGTACAAATTTGTTAACCAGGGGCAGTATGTACACAGATTATAGGAGTAGGAGTGTTGATCTAGGATCAGGTTTCCCCTGTCCACATTCTAACCATATCCATTATGAGCCAAAAGGCTAAACTGATCCTAGATCAGCACTCCTACTCTTAGAATCTTTGTACATGTGGCCCCAGATCTCATTCTTCCATAGTGCTCTAGTATTTGCATGTAAACATTTGTTTCTTGTCATTTCTTATTTATGGCCATTTTTTATGGTGTTGTTTGTTTTCCAGATGCTCTTTAATGCTATCAGTCATTAAATAAGAATGTGTTCTTAAGTGACCTGCCTGTTTAAATAAAGGTTAAATCAATTAAATCTTTTTTAGGAGGACAGGAAGTTTTTTCAGTTTGAAGTTCCATTTTTTCCCCAGGGTTTGTTGTCTTTATGCTCCATGTGAATGGCAACATATTTTAGTTTTCCTCCCACTTTGGCATTGGCATTGAATTAAATTGCAGTCAATTTGTTCATTCACTTTGGCAGAAACTAAACATTACTTTTGACACAAAAAGAATACATTTAGATGTCTACATAAATGCCTTTTTCAGCAGAGGGAACCATGAATGTAATTTAGCCTTGGCAGATACAAAAGTTTACTTAAAAATGTGTTTATCATGTTAAAAAAAAAAAAAAAAAAAAGATTAAAAATGTTTTTAATTCCGCCCAAGTGTGATGGTGCTTACACGTAGGCCATACATCCTGTGCACATACGCTGCTCGGATCCTGACAGTGACACAGAGCACGGATTTAAACCCAGGGCACAACCCCCCAGGGGCATGAAGTAACACAGCTCTGCCTTCAGCGAATGATTAATGGCACGCTGTCCTGAATACGGCCCAAATGCTGCGTGTGGTCCCTCCCCTTGGGTCAGGTTGGCAGCTCGGATCGAGTTTCTCTTGCCACTTACTTGTCTTGCCCTGGCCGGATATGTCCTTGCTATCCCCCGAGGCGTAAACTGCAGCCACATTGATGGAATAAGGTGTGTCGGGGGTCAGCTTCTGCAGAATGACGGTGTTCTTCCTTCCTCCCACCTGGGTCTGTTTGGAGTAGAAGTCAACACTCAGTGGCTTTTGTTTGCTTTCAACAGATGAGAAAAAGCACTTTCTTTTCCCCCCCCCCAAAAAGATGAGCCTGATTGTAATTTATTTAAAAGGGGGTTTGCAGGCAGATGACAGGCTGTGTAGTAACACCACGAGCGCAGCGATGACTTCAACCCTGAGGTAGCGAGGCTCTTTTTTTTCCTTCTGTGCTATTGCTGGACAGATGCCAAGCCATTGCACTTCATCACAGCCACGAAAACCTGCACAAGCTCAACTGGAGCTTTCATATGGTGTAGACTTGTATAGGACTGTCACTTGGGACAGCGCGGACTTGCAAACAGCTGAACATCCTTAGCCCTGGTCTAGAATGGGCCAAAATTCATTGTAAGTAATTTCTTTTTAAGCTAAAGCAGCAAGAAAACAGCGTTTCCCAGGGGCCAGGTCGTAATTCCCTGCTGTTCACTGTCTGTTCAGAAAGGCATAAATATTAGATTTCTGGGACTGTGCGGCACTTGGCCAAAACAAAGTAAAAGTTCAGTAAAACAAAATGGTTTTATTGCCCGGCTCAAAGCTTTAGGAGAGGGGGGCTGTTAGCTTCTGGAGGTTTTGTATTCGCAAGGCTGGATCTTGCCTGCCACGTAGCGAGCTCGCGATGGGAGAATATGGGAGAGCCTGCTAAGAGCTAGTAAGGACAAATCCTTTCAACAAAAATATTTAAACTCACCCAGGCATTGTCAAAAGTCTTAAAATATTTTCTCTGAATTTTCCTCAAATTTATTATGGACCGTGGGTTCCAGCACACTTTATTGTTTCAATTTAAACTAAGCACAATGCGCTTACTTGTTGAAAAGCGGAGTAAAATCTAGAGGGGTCAGATAACTACATTTTTGGCTGGTTGCTCTTGTCCTGCATCCAGGTTTCCAGTATTTCTGCATTAACAATAAAATTCCACTAAAATAGTCCATCGGATGCCAACACAGATTCTAGAGTATTTCATTACAGATGGGAAGTCTTTCCTTTAAAGAAATCAAATTACGAATGTGCAGCTAAAACCAGTCGCTTATTTGATTCAAGAACACGACGGCTGGAGTCTTCTTTATAATGTGTCATATAAGCTAGCTGAGATTGATTAAACAAATTTGATTAAGAATTCTATTAAAGGGGCGGCGGATAGCGTAGCGGTCTAACACACCACACTTTGGCTGGTCTGGTGTGGTGTGCGCTGCCTGTCAGGGACGCGGTTCGAAACCCATCTCTACCAGACCGGCCCTGGCCGTCAGCCCCGATCAGAGGCGGCATTTGGCTGTCCGCCCCAGGGGAGGGTGACCCGGCACGAGTTCGTCGAGGAGCAGGAAAAAAAGCATCCGTGGTAGGGTTCAATCTCGGAAGAGGTGGATCTATCGGCCCGGACAGAGTGTCTCGACCCGGAGGATGGGTGGCGGACTCGTGGGGGAGGGTGAATTGAGATAAATAGAGGGTATAATTGGCAACCAAATTGGGAGAAAAATGTGAAATAAATGTTGTTTTTTTGGGGGGGTTTTATTCGATTAAAGATGCCATTTTGCATATTGTCGGACTCGATTATTCTGTGATGATGTTCCTGACGCCATTTTGAAACGAGCATAACAACCGTAAACAAGGCGCAAGAAGAAGAAGAAGAACCAAGCCTAAATAAACCAGCATGCTTCTGACGAGAGGGTTAGAGTGGAGTCATCACCACTGGCTCACACCGTGTGGTCCTGTAAACACGAAGCGTTACAGTAAACACAGGCCGCATTAACACCAGAGGAAGGTCACAGCCCTGTGGACGCACGCTCTGCATGACTCTTCTCTTGGCAGCGCCGACTGTTGACACAAAACCCTCCTCCGGCCCTGTTTGATCCATCAAACACTCACTATCATCCATTTCTAACAATATTATAACAACATAATAACGGCATCACAAGAATGGCATGTGTGATTTGGGTCTCTGGGAATGAGAAGACGGCGATAGTCGGCTCAAACGTTGGACAATGCCTCCCTCCCTTATCCTAAACAGCCTGTGAACAGTGGAGAGCAATGAGCCGCAGATGAGGTCACACTTACGCACATGCGGTAGGTAGAGCACGGCCCCAACAACGCTTAGGCTGTGGGTTCAATTCCCATTGGGGACCACAAATACTGAAAAATGTCTGAATTCACTACTGTAAGTCTCTTTGGGTCAAAGTGTCTGCTAAATGACATATATCATATTACTTACAAACAGGGATTTCCCGCCGGCCGTGGGCTCGTACGTGATCTTGTAGTTCTGGACCCGGCCCGTGGCGTGGTCCCACTTCACTGTCAGGGAGGTGGTGGTGGCGTTGTACACCTGTAGGTTCTGTGGAGGCCCAGTCGGTACTGGGAGCACACACGCAAGCCCAATTAGCACACGCGCAGCAGTGGCCACTTTCTTGGCAGCGCATGCAGCCGCGCATCTCTATCGACACACTTTTTTAACACACTGGCGTGTGTGTGCTTGCGCACATGCAGAGCCGTATACAGACGTAGGTTACACACACACAAAGGCAACACTTTATACACGATCGTAGCTTAACAAGACAATGCTTTACACAAGGCAAGGCCTTATGCGGGGAGGGACAAAACTCTACACAAAACAATGTTGTGCACATGGCGGTATTTTGCACAAAGCGATACTTTGCACAAAGACAAAACTCTACACAAAACGATGTTGTGCACATGGGGATACTTCGCACGAAGCAATACTTTAGACAAAGACAAAACTCTACACAGAACAATGTTTTGCACACGGCGACATTTCGCACAAAGCAATATGGAGACAATATTTCACACAAAGACAATACTTTCCACGAGGACACACGCACACAAAGACAACGCCGTACACAGAGAGGCGCACCGTGCACATGGAAGGCACAGCGATTTGTGACTGACGCGCGGATGGGACGGAGCAAAATCTGTTTAATATGTTGCCACCCGACGGGGGCATGTCAGATATTAAACGGATAAGAACACGCACGGGGCTAGATCTTAGCCAAAAGGCGACAGAAGCGCTCAGCATCACCATTGTAAGCGTTAGCATTATCGTCGCAGCGGTATCATCGTATAACCAAACCACGTACCAGCACCAGTAATGAATTTTGACTTTGTCACTAGAAAGGGCATTAAAAAAACAGGTTCACGTTAATAAGTTTCAGTTTCGTGGAAGTGTTTTGAAGTAAAAGATATGTGTGTGTGTGGGGCGGGGAATCGCGAGGCTGCCTTACAGGTACGCTGCCTGCCCATGAGGTCCTCGCTCTCGGACTCGTCCGGATAGATGGCGGAGACGGTCACGTCGTACTCTGTGTCCGGGTCCAGGTTCTCCAGCACCAGGGTGGTCTCGTCGCTGTTCAGGATGGCCTGGAGGAAGGACGCCCACGTTTACACTCGCGTTTACACATTATTGCATATTTTTTATTTAATTTTATTTCAGATTTTTTCCTGTTTTTCTCCCAATTTGGTTGCCAATTAAACCCTCTATTTACTTCAATTCCACACCCTCACGAGTCCGTCGCCCATCCTCCGGGAGCGAGACACTCATTCCTGGCCGAGTGTTCCCGCCTCTTTCGAGACGGGAATTCTTCCACAGACTCCTTAACTTTCTCCTCGATGGACTCGTGCCGGCTCTCCCTCCCCCTTCCCCCGGAGGCGGACAGCCAAATGCCGCCTCCGATCGGGCTGACGACCAGGGCCGGTCTGGTAGAGATGCGGGTTTCAATCCGCGTCCCTGACGGGCAGCGCACACCACTCTGAAGCGTGGTGCGTTAGACCGCTGCGCCATCCGCCAGGCCTTATTGCACATTTATACATTCAGTTGTCATGTCGATTGTAATATTGACTAGCGCAGAGTGTCGTGCCTTTGGGCACGCCCCGTTTGTGCAGCGTTTATTTGTCTGATCACGTTTGGCACTAAATGCCTACAGTTTCGCTCTCTGCTCTTCTGAGGCTTGTAGTTATCCTTACTATTTGCACTTGGTGTTGTCTGCCAAAATGGTCTTGCAATCAGGTGGCAATGTAGTATAAAGGTTAGGGAACCTGACTTGTAACTTAGAGGTTGCAGGTTTGATTCCCAGGTGGGGGCACTGCTGTTGTAACCAAGGTACTTAACCTGAATTGCTTCAGTAAAATATCCAGCTGTATAAATTGACTGTATGCAAAGAAATGTAAAAAAAAAAAAGTTGCTCTGGATAAGAGTGTCTGCTAAATTCCTTAAGTGTAACTTTGGATAAAAGTGTCTGCCAAATGCTAAAATGTAAGCAGATACAGTATATTTGATTCTTTCGACTGAGTGACAACGGGCCGTTCTCCTTACGTTCTGGAACTCTCTCACGCCCCTCTTGGTCCAGGCGACTCTGTAGAGGGAAACGTCGGGGGCCCCGTGTTCCCAGTGGGCTTTGAAACTGGTCTGGGTCACCTCCGAGAACCGAAGGTCTTTCGGGGCAGGAACCACATCTGTACGGAAGCCATAGAGCATTTGTATGGGGTATATATGTATATATATGTATAGGTATATATAGGGGTGTATGCATGTATAATTAAAAAAAAACTTTTCTCTCCCTGTGTTGTAGGTATAGTGTGCAGCTGTCTTCTGTTTTATTGTTACTATACTGAGCTCTTGCGCTAGCTGTGATTGTTCTGCTGGCAGTGCAGTGTAATGGTTAGGGAGCTGGGCTCGTAACTCAGAGGTTGCAGGTTCAATTCCCAGGTGGAGCACTGCTGTTGTACCCTTGAGCTAAAGGCACTTAACCTGAATTGCTTCAGTAAAATATCCAGCTGTATGGATTGTATGTAAAAAAAAAAAAAAAAAAAGTTAAACTGTGTAAGTCGCTCTGGATAAGAGCAGCTGCTAAATGCAAAAAATGTAAACGTAAATGGGTAACAAGGGTACCATGTCAAACGTATTTTGTCACTGGTGACTGAAAGCAGCGCAGCAGCTGAGAAAATCTGAGATTCTCTGAAAAAGAATCATCTGCATTATGAGGCCTGCGACCCTGTGTGTGTGTGTGTGCCTTCGCGTCTAACACGTGGCCGGGATGTCACGCGCTTTAAAAGTAGCGCTGCGTCTAATCGTCTGGTTTTAATAAAGAAGGCAGCACAGAGTGAAAGCGGAAAACAACCCAGCCCCAGGGGAGGGGAGGGGAGGATCGGTGCATGAGGTCCACCCAAAGCAGACCAGAGCACACTCCTCACCCAGACTGATAACAACACACACTGGTGGTGGCGCACGCACATGCACACACACACACGTACACACACGCACACACACACACACACATACGCACGTGCATACACATACACACACACACACACACACACGCACACACACACATACGCACGTGCATACACACGTACACACACACACACACACACGCACGCACGCACGCACACACACACACACACACACACACACACATACGCACGTGCATATACATGTACACACACACACACACACGCACGCACACACACACACACACACACACACACACACACACACACACACACACACACGTACACACACACATACGCACGTGCATACACACGTACACACACGCACACACACACACACACACACATACACACACACACACGCGTGGTTCTGAGGTCACAAGTGTGACGTTACCAGTGACGCCTTGTCCGAGCATTGGGTTGCCAGGCCCCTCGTCGTACAGCGGAGTGACAGCGAGGTCATACTCGGTTTGGGAGGTGAGGCCCATGAGATCCAATGTTGTGATGTCACCTTCTACTTCAATCTGTGAGCAAAATGAGAAGAAGCAAGCTCAGCAATGTCCCGACACATGTATATAACACACACACTGTATATTTACTGAAGAACTTAAGATGTTTTTCTACAGCTCAGCTAAAAGCAAGGAATGCACTCACACCTGCCCAAATAAAGATTAGGACATCAGATGTCTGTGAAGTATACCATAATGCAAACTCTGATCGCAAAGCCTGTTTTTCAAACTGAGCCGTCTTCAATTAAATTTGCTTTCACTTCACCGATACTATCATGATGTGTTTTGTCACAACGTTGACCAAAACATCCGAGAGAGAGGACGGCCAAACTCCCTTTTTCTGAATACGGAATGTGGAGGTTAACCACTAGAAAGCGTGTCTTGGAATCAGTCAAGAATGTTTTCTCAAAGTTCTCCCATTCTTCACTCTTTATCAAGCCAGAAAACGCAGGCATGGTCCTTATGACAAAATCCATTAAACAACGTGAAAACCAAATCTTATGAATTTGTAATTCCAGCGCTTGTCCAAAGGTGGTTTGAAAAAGACCCCAAAAACATAAAAACTCAACTAAGCATCCCAATGCGGTCTGTGTACACCCAGAAAAAAAAATGGCTGACACCTGCCTTCAAACTGGCTCCACTACACCACAGCTTCAGCTTTACACTGTACAGGAAAGTGAGCACGTCAGCTTGCCATAATTCTCCAGCATCTTGCAGAGGCCTCTATAGTTTATAGGTCTTTCTATTCAGACTGTAAAGTCTAAATAAAATTTGCGGGGAAAATGGAGACCCCCAAAACATAAATCCACTATTAGGTTATTTTATTGTGGGAAAAAATCCGAAAAAGCTCCAGTTTGAAAACAAAAATCCTTCCAAAAACTGTTCGGGGTCAGGCGATTTATCCACTGGAGGTGTGTGTGACATCCATCAGGTGGCGGAACGGTTGCCCGGGCGCTTCTTTGGAGTGTCGCATTTCCTGGGGGCTCTGCTGAGCACCGATCAACTTCTTTTTAAATCCAAAGTTACGAGGAGCACCACGGCCAAGTTTGTCTGTCAGGATGTGGCGGTTGGGCCGCGACCCAGAGAGCTTTCAGGAGTCACTGTCCCCCCACCGGTCTGGGCTGTGAAAGCGGACGTCCCGCCAGAGGGAGTGTCAGACGGGTTTGGCTCAGGCGGCTTGTCGAAAAGGCCGGTGTCCATGTCTTTGGGGCGAGGCATCTGTTCTTTCAGTTTGCCTTCAAAAGGCTGATTCCTCATTTCATGAGATTTGTTTTGACTGGCTTAAAGTTCCTTTACTACCCTTGCT
This sequence comes from Aldrovandia affinis, assembly GCA_029706075.1. Classification (NCBI taxonomy): domain Eukaryota; kingdom Metazoa; phylum Chordata; class Actinopteri; order Notacanthiformes; family Halosauridae; genus Aldrovandia; species Aldrovandia affinis. The sequence continues at coordinate 878,232 of JAINUG010000183.1, read as the reverse complement.
AAATAATTAACCTTACATTTATCAAGCAGATACAGAACTGTTAAAAGATTATACTGCAAAGTATACTGATCTTATATTCTTCTAAAATTGTTCTAAATCCTACATTTGCAGTCATCTCTGAAGGTAAGAATGGTTGATGGCAGGTAACCGTGGTAGAAGCGTTTGCAGTTTCCTGCCACGGAAACAGCCCAACGGGAAAGAGCATGGCGGCTTTACGTCACCTCTTTGGCCTCTCCCTCCTCTGGTTTGTACGTGACGGTGTACTTGCGCACGTTCCCTGGCGCGGCATCCCAGTTCAGCCTCATGGAGCTGTGGGTGACATCAGAGACCCTCAGCTCGCCCGCGGGTGGCATGGGCCCTGGACACGGAGAGAGAGAGAGAGAGATGACCGGTGAGACGTTTGGACGTCGTGAACAATTAATGCTTATTATTAAAGGCCGTTATTTTCTCTTTGCACTTTGGAAAATGATGGGAGGGGCAGGGGAAGGAATTGAAAGAGGGGAATTATTCATTTATGAATCTGTAACTATTCACTGTGATATATTCAAATGGGGGAAAACTAAATAAAAATAATATCTAAAAAAGAAAGGGAGAGATAGAGAATGAGAGAGGCAGAGATAGAGAGAGAGAGAGAGAGAGAGATAGAGAGAGAAGAGAGAGGCAGAGAGACAGAGAGAGAGAGAATGAGAGAGGCAGAGAGAGAGAATGAGAGACAGAGAGAGAGAGAGAGAGAGAGAGAGAGAGAGAGAGAGAGAATGAGGGAGGCAGAGGCAGAGAGAGAGGGTAAGGAAGAAAGAGACTGAGTGTGAGAACAGGCTGAGGAACAGGCGGTTGGGGCAGAGAAGCAGAGAGGTGCACATACGGGTAACGCCCGGCTGGGTCAGGGGTTCGCTGGCCGCCTCGCCGTGGAGAGCGAAGAGGGACAGAGTGTAGGCGGTGTTGGGGATCAGCTGCTGCAACTGGACCTCGGTCTCACCTGCCCCTACGCGCGTCTGCAGGGGGAAGTCCAGACGTTACACAGAAAAGGACCTGGACACCTGGGCCCGTATGTACAAAGATTCTACGAGTAGGAGTGCTGATCTAGGATCAGTTTAGCCTTTTCACTCATAATGGATATGGTTAGGATATGGACAGGGGAAACCTGATCCTAGATCAGCACTCCTACTCTTAGAATCTTAAGTCACGGCTGCACACAGCTTTGCCTGGCCATCCGGAAGATCCCTGCGGCTCGGGCTGTGGCCAGAATGAATAGCATCTGCTCACGGATTCTGTTCAGTACACACCACCTCGCTGACTTCAACAGAGAGCCAACGTCCCAAGCTGCTTTTCTAGTAGACCGTGTTTTGAACACCGCTATAAAAAGCTGCGTCCTGCTTCCTGCATCATGTGGCCAGCAGGTGTGTGTGAGGAACCTCTGCCACTGTATCCAGGTCCAGCTGAAGGCCCTGCACAGACATGGAAGGGAACACGCCCAGCGTGGACGGCCGTAAGCCCAAGCGCGCTCAGTCCAACCCACCTCCATCTCCTGTGTGGGCACGGTGGCGTTGATGGTGCTGTAGAGCAGCATGTAGCCGCTGGCGCCCGAGGCCGCCTCCCACCTCACCCTCATGGTGGTGGTGGATTCGTCGAACTCACCGTCATGCGCCTGACGCTGGGGAGCGGCACTGAGTCGGAGGGGACAGAAAGAAACAGCTGTCATTCTACTGGCATTGTCCGAGTCACCATAATACACGCCATAGCCAGACCAGCAGGGCACATCCCACATTTCCACACATTCACACACACACACACACACACACACACACACACACACACACACACACACGCACACATGTGCACACACACACACACACGTACACATGCGCACACACACACACACACGCACCCATACGCAAGCACAGACACACACACACACATACACACACACACACACACATATCCTCACACACGCACCCATACGCAAGCACACACACACACACATATCCTCATACACGCACCCATACGCAAGCACACACACACACACACACACACACACACACACACACACACACAGACACACACACACACACACACACACACACACACACACACACACACACACACACACACACACACACACGCAAGCACACACACACACACACACACACACACACACACACACACACACACACACACACAGACACTCTCTCTCTCTCTGTATGTGTGGGGCAGCCACACAAAGCAGAGCTGAATGTTATGAGAAGCAGTGACTCAGGAGCCTGGCCCTTTGAGGTGCGGTGTTTTCATAAGCAAGACAAAAAAGCCAGCTGTGACATCACACAGCTGTGGTCACAAGTTGTGTATGACAAGCGCGGTGCATATTCTTTACGAGAGCTTTCAAAGTATTATAATGCTAGCAATTAAAAATAACCACTACAAGGAAAAAACACTGAAACGATTACAGCACAAATAAAATAGACAACAAAGCTAAACATGTAGAAGATGGCAGCGCTCAGCAACTGTATGTAAAATTCAATTATGTAAGTTTGCTTTATTAACAATTAATGAGACAAATTGGAGGAGAAAAAGAAAAGTAGGGTTTGTCTATTGCAGCTCTGGAGCGGGTTCGCTTACAAGCTGGCCCAACTAAGCGCACTAGCAAATACCACAGCATGGGAATTTTAAAGACTTGCTCAATATGCCCCCAATGCAGGGAAAAAAATGAACTGTACAACTGAACAATGAGAAGTAACCTGTTCCAGGAAAATCCAGTCAAATTCATTAAAACCAGAAGTATGAGCGCAGTGCGCAATGGAAATGGTTTATTTTGAGATGCGCATTGTGCTTGAGCATTAATGACATTTTCTTAAAATGGAGTCAGCCTTCAAACTAACAGCTGAGCTAACCAATTCCGGAGTCTCTTCCCATCCAAATGGATACCTTCCTTACAGGGGTTACTCTTGGCCATTATTTGGGAATTATTTGGACATTCTTTGGACGTAATTTACTTCCAGAAGGAGAGATGAGTCAAGTGAAAGGCAGCTTGTCAGGCCGCCGGGCCTACAGGGAGTGGGTTTGTGTTAGCAGCACTTTAGCGGCCGTTTCGCGGAGAGATTTGAGCCCAAATGAACTGGCTTTTGGAGCGGAGTCAAGGACATGACTTCGGGGTTTCACTTTTGCGAATTGCAAACAGGTCCAGAAGGAAACGGAGAAGCAAAACAAGGAGGATGGCAGAGGGTAGTGTAGTATAATGTTTAGGGAGCTGGGCTTGTAACTCAGAGGTTGCTGATTCAATTCCCAGGTGGGGCACTGCCGTTGTACCCTTGAGCAAAAGGTACTTAACCTGAATTGCTTCAGTAAAATATCCAGCTGTATAAATGGATTGTATGTAAAGCAATGTAAAACTGTGTAAGTCGCTCTGGATAAGAGTGTCTGCTAAATGCCTAAAATGTAAAATGTAAAATGTAAAATGTAGGGTAAACAGCTCCGTGCTTACGGGTGGTTTCTGTGCCCTTCAGCGGCTCGCTCTCATCCCCGGCGATGGAGTAAACGTTGACGTTGTACATCGTCAGGGGGGTCAGGTTCACCAGGACCGCCGTCGTCACCGTCCCGTCCACGAACATCTGCAGAAATACAGGGGTTTATCCCAACACAGTACGGTCACATGGCTAGAGTATAGTGTATCACTGCTACGATATCTAGGGGTAAAGCGGTGCTCACCTACCTAAGAGGGAAAAAAGGTTCCAACCAGACTTGTACTGCATATTTATCCAACTGCTGCCACTTTGTTCATGGGATTGCGCTGGAATAATGCCAGTCAAAACCCCATGTTCAAATTGAGGCTTTGCACCACTGATCAATGAATGGAACACAAACGGAAGCAAAACCTCACGCACACACTCGCGCACGCCACGCTGCCTGCCTTCACGGATGAAGTGGACCGACACTGAAAGACAAATTAAATCAGGCTTCCTTGTGTGAGTGCACTTCCTGTACACTCGTGACTGACTGGAGCTTTGTAGTCCCTAGTGAAGTTGACCTGTTATCTGGGAGGAGCCATTGCTCAAAGAGCAAACTCAGATGAAACTTTGAGGTGGGAGTGGAAACTCGTGCTTTTCAGTGGTGGTGAGAAAGGGGGAGAGGGGGTGGAAAACAGCTGGCCCCAGGCATCTGGAGAGGGGGGACCTGGGGGTCGACCTTAGCCCCAGCTAAGTAACTCAAGACAGGTGTGTCTAAGCGAGGTGCACCCACTGCAAACCTCAGTAACGGAGATCAAATGAAATCCTCCCCTAGCTGACACTACACCGTGAAACTGCCACTGATCTGAAAACTAGTACGGTCTCAAGCAACCACATGTACTGTATGTGGACTACAGTTACACTTTAGGCATTTAGCAGAAGCTCTTATCCAGAGTGACTTTTCATACATACAGTGCATTTATGCAGCTGGGTTTACCGAATAAATTCAGGTTAAGCATTTTGCTCAAAGGTACAACTTGCAACCTGGGAATTGAACCTGCAACTTTTGAGTTATAAGCCCAGGGCCATAACCATTATACTACACTGCCCCCCCTAATAAGTTAAACAGTCAGCAGCGTCATTACAGTCAGAGCAGTTGGCCACACCGTCAGGGCTCGTCCGGGATTCGAACCCGGGTCCTCTGGCACCCAACACGAGAATCACACCCCTAGACCAATGACGACCGACCAAGGCCCCTGCCTCAAATCCACCTGGTCGACCTGTGCACCACGTGAGTCACGGAGCCTAGGGACCCTGGGGAGTATTAATTTGGTCTGAATCGAAGGACAGCCAGGCCTCCCCCTCCCGCCCCCCCCCCCCCCGGGTCTGAGCTGGACTGAAGAAGGGATGATGGGCACAGCTTGGCGGCTGGCGGGTAGAAGAGAGTGGCAGGGGGGGCAGCGAAGCGTAGCGCACTTTGGCTGGTCTGGTGTGGTGTGCGCTGCCTGTCAGGGACGCAGTTCGAGACCTGTGTCTCTGCCAGACTGGCCCTGGTCGTCAGCCCCGATCGGGGGCGGCATTTGGCTGTCCACCTCCAGGGGAGGAGGGAGGGTTAGCCAGCTCAAGTCCGCCTCAGAGCAGGAAAAAGGCGTGCGTCCGTGGTAGAGTTCTGTCTCGGAAGAGGCGGATCTATCAGCCCGGAAAGAGTGTCTCGACCCGGAGGACGGGCGGCGGACTCGTGGGGGAGGGTGAATTGAGATAAATAGAGGGTATAATTGGCAACCAAATTGGGAGAAAAATTGGAAATATATTTTTTTTTACATAATTTTTTTATAGAAGAGGGTGGCGGGGGCGCTCACCTCTAGAGGTTGGCCTCCGGCCGCCATCACGTACTCCACCCGGTACCTCTCCACGGTCCCGGCAGGCGCGGTCCAGCTGGCGCGGAACGACTGGTGCGTCACCTCGGAGGTCACCAGGTCGGTGGGTGGCTCCACGCCGGCATCTGGGAAAGAGAGCGCAACAGAGTGTCCTGGTCAAATTCCCAACCAAGACAATATACATACAGTACATACATGGAATTAATTCATTCCCTCCCTCCTCGCCTCTCCACTGTGTGTCTGATGTGTGGTGAGTTCGTACTGGAGCAAAATGGCTGCTGTCGCGTTCACCCAGGTGGGTGCTGCACATTGGTGGTGGTTGAGGTGAGTTGCCCCTATCACTGTAAGCGCTTTGAGTTCGCTGGAAAAAAGCGCTATATAAATCCAATATTCATTCATTCATTCATTCATTCAATGTGAGATTGGACCTGACTCCGAGGCCACGCTTAGCGGGCCGGCTCCGACCCAGGGCTCTCTGGGCATTCATTTATTCATTCATTCATTTATTAACCCGCTTATTCCTGGTCAGGGTCGTGGGAGGGCTGGAGCCTATCCCAGCATGCATTGGGCGAGAGGCAGGAATACACCCTGGACAGGTTGCCAATCCATCGCAGGGCACATACACCATTCACTCATACCTATGGGCAATTTAGACTCTCCAATTAGCCTAACCCACACGAAAACCGTAAATAATTGCTCTTGAATTCGATTAAAAAGATGAAATGATCCATCCGAAGGTTTCCATAGCCTGCTTTTCTTTTCTTTTCTTTTCTTCTCAACTTCCTTTTAATGAAATTACTTACTCACCAAAATCTGTCAGGCTTTTTTCAGACTATTTCCACAGTGGTTGGCTAATGCTCCTGTTTTCCTGTTGCGTTCCGCACACAGCCAGATCACGCAGCCATGAGTGGGTCTCCATGCATCCCGTACTCTGCTAAGCCTGTTTTTACGGAGCTCAGAAATCACCACAGCCTGTTCTGCTCCTATGAAATAATGGCTACTATACTGGGCTGCTCTCCCCGACTCTACGTGACTGGACAACGACGCAGCAGCCATTTCTCTTGATATTCGAAAGCATCAACTCTGGCTCTGTCACTCCTGGCTGCCAAGGGGAGCATAACTATGTTAGATAAATAGATGTATTTTTTTAAAATACATTTTGTTTCAGATTTTATCCCATTTTCTCCCAATTTTGTAGCCAATTACACCCACTATTTTCAAGCCAATCCCCCCGTCGTAATGCGAGTTCGCTGCCGTAGCCCTGCGGCCGGAAGTGACGAAGGCGAAGTATCGTCTCCTCCGTTGATCGTAACCCGGTACTACAGAACCACTCGTATGTGCAGCGAACTTCCTGTCGGCTTACCTCCCCCCTCCCTGGGGCGGACGGCCAATCGCCACCCACGGTGGCGCTCCCGGCCTGAGCCGACTCTGGCGCAGCCAGTGGGATCGAACCCCGGTCGCCGTGGCCAGCGTCAAATGTTGTAACCGCTAGACCACCCGGGAGGCCAGATAAATAGATTTTTACACTGACACCCTGGTGGCACGAATAACGTTATCGTCGGGCAGAGTTTTCGTTTGTCTCCGAGGGCAGCGATACAGACGACAGAGGGAGAAAGGGAGGGCAGGGCGAGAGAGGGGGATGGGGGAAGGAGGAGAAGTTGCGGCAGGTTTACCTGGGCCTTTCACGCTGTTGCAGAGGTTGTTGGCGAGGCTGTCCACGATGTCCAGCAGGAAGGAGAAGTCCTCCACGTTGTACATGTGGATCTCGTCCGGGTCCGAGGCGATGGACCGCAGCTCGTTCTCGTCCGCGTTTTTCACACCTACAGACAAGAGCGTTCTCATTTCAGCTCGTCTTTCTCTGGCGTCGTGGAGCGTAGCCAATGGGCCAGATTTTCGCTCATTCTAGAAGTTTTGTTTTCCCCAAGAACACATTTCAAGCATTTCAATCCCTTTTCTGTTACAAAAGTTAGTCACGGAAACTACGCAGAGACTAGTACAACAGTCCGATGACGGCTTACGGTAGTGTCACTCAGGGACATGGGGAAACGTATTTTCATACCTTTTGAGCATTAGACGCACGAGAAGCGTTACCCACCGATCGCGTAGAGCTCGATGCCATCATTTCGCAGGCTTTCTGAGCTCGCGACGATCTCGTCCTGGGACTTGCCGTCAGTGATTAGCACACCGATTTTTCTCGCGTCAGGGCGCAGTCCTACGTTAGGCTTGAAGTTGTTCTGGAGGATGTAGTTCAGAGCAAGGCCTGAAGGGGAGGAACAAGCACACTTTTTGTACAGCGAGTACTGAACCAAGGCTTGTATGCTCTAAGGGTACCAACGCGGTGCCGGCACCCCCCCAAAAATGACATCATCCAATACCTTGTCTCAAAAACACGTGAGCCTGACTATTCAGAAACTTCAGTTAAGTGCTAGTGGAAGCTCAGTGAAACAATGCATAAAATCACATGTAAGCATTTAAAATCAGTTTTGTGAAACACATATCAAACACATATATTCATACTATATATATATGTATATAGTGTTTATATATTCATTCATTCATTCATTCATTCATTCATTCATTCATTCATTCATTCATTCATTATCTAACCCTATCCCAGCCTTGGTCAGGCAAGAGGCAGGGGCTACACCCTGGACCAGCATGCACTGGGCGAGAGGCAGGGCACATACACCATTCACTCACACAATCATACCTACGGACAATTTAGACTCTCCAATTAGCCTAACGTGCATGTCTTTGGACCATGGGAGGAAACCAGAGTACCCGGAGGAAACCCACACGGACACGGGGAGAACATGCAAACTCCACACAGAAAGGGGATTCGAACCCGGGACCTTCTTGCTGTGCGGCGACAGTGCTATCCACTGCACCACCGCCTACGGCATCTTATTGTATTTATTATAAGCTCAGAAACTGCACGAAGCAGGAGTCATAACATACCTGTCAGGGTGTTTCCGCCTTTGTACGGCAGGTTGGCCACAGCATTCAACAACTCATCCCGGGTTTTGTGAGCATTCAGGTGCCACTCAGTCTTGGGGTCACCGCTGTACTGAGCCAATCCTGCAACGACAACCGTAACCGTAACCATGACAGCCCGTGACCTCACACAGCACCACGGTAACCCTTACACAACTGACATATATTCACACGTTGAAAAATGTACTGTAGTATGTAAAATAATATATGTCAATAAATAAAACAGCATATATTTTGCAATACATGCCAAAATATTGTTATTTTTCTTCCAGAATACATTATGGCATTATTAAATGTATGGTAATACTTTTTTACAACATAGGAACAGCTGCAATAATCTGTATGGTGTGCAACATTTTGCAATTATATTATTAACTATATGTTGCAATACATATAACAATATAATGTATTACATATGACATCCACATAATGTCATCCACATGCCCTGTGTCATCTCTTGATATTGTTGTTATATGCAAGTACATGCTGAAAATATTGTGAGAACAGTATTTAATCAACTACAAATAATTTAAAAAATTGAATGTATTCGAAAACGAGCAATATATTACATCTCCATACATGAAATAGATATTTTCATTGCATAAGGAAAATCACTGTTTCAACCGCATCAAACAAAGAACGCTTACCAATCTGAACTTTGTCCGGTCCGATGTCGAAAACGCCCACCATGCGGCCAATGAACGACCTGATGGTTTTGAAGTTCAGACGGCCAATGCTCCATGACCCGTCCACCAGCAGGACAATGTCTGCCCTAGCAGCGGTCTTACAGTGGACACCTGAAGGTGCCACAGGAGAAGAGAGTCAGTAAATCACACCCACCATACCGCGCTCCCTGAAAATGACTCAGGCTACCTTGTCACATGACTTGGGTGAGAGAGGGGGTGAATTTGTAAGTGACGGGCAACGGAAGTCAGAGGAAAGGGAGAAAGAAAGGGGTAAATGAATTCAAGGTCAAACAACAACAAAAAACACAAAGAATTCAGTCATTCTTTTCCACAAACAGTCACCACAAGGCATACAAAAATACAATTTATTTGTCATTTTTACAACTTGTTTTGGTACAATTATCATCTTTCATCACAGCCTTTGGTTTAGTGTCTTCTTCTTTTTCTCTGTGTCCCAATCCTCCGGTAGGTTAGCCGCAGGCCCCTTTCTGGCCTCGGGCTTCGAGGAGACTTCTGTAGCTATTATGGAACTCTTCCCGTGGAACAACAAAAGACACCATCTTGACACATGATATACGAGTGGCTCATTTGCAAGAATTATTGCACATTCCTCCTCGGGACAGCAATCACTTCTACAGGCACCTGCGGGGCGAAAAGGAGGTCTCTTCCGCTGCGTTAAAAGCGCCCACAGATGCACACTTTTAGACATTGCGCAATTCGCACACTGTCTCAGCAAACTGAAAACAGGGCACATGAAAACGGATTTATGTTACGAAAAAACCAAGAAGAAAAGAGTGAGATCTGGGGAGGAACGATGAACGATCCTAGAGCGCCCCAGGAAAATGTATGCTGTTGTGTCTACATAACTAATAAAACAAAATCATTTCAGGCTATCAAAGTCTCAGAAAACATTTATGCAGATGTCTGATCTTTACTCAACTGTTTTCTTCTGTAATAAATACATTACTGAATCCAGTATTTGTTACAGGGCTGCAGAGAAGAGTAATGGTTAGGGGAACTGGGCTTGTAACTCAGAGGTTGCAGGTTCGATGACCAGGTGGGGTACACTGCATTGTACCCTTAACCCATTCAGACCTAAAATGCCTGCTAAAAACGCCTATTAAAACCTAAGCAATTATTCTACACAACCTCTTAAAACCTGAGGTTTTCTGGAAAAAATTCAAAAAAAAAGCCGACACCAACGTGCACTTCATTTCCCCCACGTCTATTTCAGCGAATCACAGCGCATTTCATTAATCGCAAAATCGATGCGACCTAAACGTCACTCCAGGTCTTAATGGGTTAAGCAAGGTACTTAACCTGAATTGCTTCAGTAAAAATATCCAGCTGTATAAATGGATTGTATGTAAAGAAAACATTTTAATTGTGTAAGTCGCTCTGGATAAGAGCGTCTGCTAAGTGCCTAAAATGTAAACGTTTCCACGTGGATTAATCCCAATACTCTTAAGCAAATGGGCTTCTCGACACACATAATTTCCTGTCAGTCCGAAGACTGAGTGATTTATCTCGGGTCAAATCACCGAAAAAATAACCGCCCCCAAAGAAGAGGCTATAACCAAGGAATGTAATTTCCGCGCGGGGGGGGGGGACGGACAGGAAAGTTCACCCCTCCTCTCTGTCATTAAAAGTTAAACTGTTCTCCCTGCGTGCTGTCCTAGGACTCAGCATTACCTCACTGTCCTCACTGCGCTTTGTTCCTCCACCTCTGGGGTGTTACGTCCCTGTTAGGCCCGGCGCTATCGCTTGATCTGCTCCTGATTACGGGAGGAATTTCTGCCCAAGGTCACCTGGCCCTCTCTCTGGAGGCTTGTGTGAAAAACATAACATTTTCCCTGCCTCATGCTGTTCCACGGTTGCCCAGTGCTTCAAACTTTTCTGGGTTGTAAAACATTTGTAATTGCAAACAGATTATTATTTTTATTTTTTCCATTCTGCCTTCTGCCGAGGAAAAAAGAAATTAACCCGACGCGTGAAGAAAACCAAGAGACTCGCGACTCAAAAGAAAACCGGAGCAGATGGAATATTCATTAAAATGTTCATTTGCGGCTCTGCAATTAAGTCTGTGGGCAGGCATGCGGCGGAATAAATCTTTTTAATGACTATTAATAACCGAACAAACAAAAATACCACAGACGTGTCTGCGGCAGGCTACATGTCACCCGACTACAAGTGCAAGAGGCAATCCTGACATCGATTTTTCACATTTCGCTCAATATCATTACCGCTGTGCTCGTTTATTGAAGTCATAGAGGACTTTTAATGCGGAGAACTGTGATGAACTTTAGATCGTTTGTGGTAATCCCTTTATTCCTTCAATTGTCACTGTCAATTTTTGGAGGGGGAATCGGAGGAGGGGAGGGGGGGTTCCTTCTACCTGATGTGTCGATGGGCGGGGGCTCAGGTGCGTCTGAGAACGTGGTGTGCTCCTCTCCAGCCAATGGCATGCTCTCTCCTCCATCGAACATTCCGAACACACTCACGGCATATTTTGTGTCGGCCCTGACAACGGGAGAAACGCAGACACATCGTCATCACACAGTCCGAATGAGAGCCGCCGGAATAGAGCCACGGTGGTACCCTGTGCAGGTGGTGCATTCGGTTGCTTTTACTGGACAATAAGTCCTTAGTTCGTACCTCAGTTCTTCCAGAACCACCGTGTTGTCGTACGGGCCGACGAGCAGCTCGCCGAGGTCCACATCGTTCTCGCTGGGGTGAAAGGTCACTTTGTAGCCCCGCACGTGCCCTGGGGCGGGGTCCCAGCTCACCCGAAAACTGGTCTTCGTGGGCTCTGAGGTCTGGAGGTTTCTGGGAGACTTGAAAGGTGAGACTAAAGAGGGAGAAGAAAAGCAAGAAGGGATTGGTTTCCACAGGGCACAGGAGACGCCACACAAATATCTCGATGGCTGGCATTTGAGAAAACGGAACATTTGCAGATAGGAGGTTCTAACGTTGTGACATTTAGCCTGACAAGTGCTGAAGAAAAGATCCACAATCTCGCCACCATCGGCTCCTCAACCCTCATCCATTTAAAAGCATCTCCAATCCATCACTATTATGCCATGGGTGAGCAAAGGAGATGTATGATGCGGTTCTGTGTGGCTCAGTAGGTAGAGCATGGTGCTGATAATGCTTAGGTTGTGGGTTTGATTCCCATTGGGGCCACATACACTGAAAAATGTATGCATTCACTACTGTAAGTCCCTTTAAAAAAAAGTGTCTGCTAAATGGCATGTATATATTATATTATATATTACGCACAGATTGTCTTGGTGCAGTGGAGTGTCGCCGCCATCTTGAGAAAGCCCCCATTCCCACAATGCAACAGCAGAGCTCAGTCGCTCATGGGGTTAATTATAGCTCAACGTACGTGTGGTTCCTACTCCTTGCCTTGCTTTTCCTTCTCCGCGCTTGTAGACGGGGTGCACCGCGATGTCGTACGAGGTCAGGGGCTGCAGCCGCTTCAGCACCGTGGCGGTGACGTTTCCCGGCACCTTGGCCACCAGCTGCTTCCCCCCCGCCGTGGGCCGGTACAACACCCGGTAGCTGACCACCTTCCCCGGCGCTGCCTGCCACGTCACCTTCATGCTCCGCTCCGTCTCCTCGGACACGGCCAACACCTTCGCAGCTACGGAAGCTGAGGGAGGGAGGGTGAGGGTGAGGGAGAGAGGGAGGGTGAGGGAGAGGGAGAAGGAGAAGGAGGGAGGGAGAGGGAGAAGGAGAAGGAGGGAGGGTGAAGGTGAGGGTGAGGGAGAAGGAGAAGGAGAAGGAGAAGGATGGAGGGTGAGGGTGAGGGAGAAGGAGAAGGAGAAGGATGGAGGGAGAAGGGAGAAGGATGGAGGGAGAAGGAGAAGGATGGAGGGTGAGGGAGAAGGATGGAGGGTGAGGGTGAGGGAGAGGGAGAGGGAGAAGGAGGGAGGGTGAGGGTGAGGGAGAGGGAGAAGGAGGGAGGGTGAGGGGGAAGGGGAGGGAGGGAGAGGGAGAGGGAGAGGGAGAGGGAGAGGGAGGGAGGGTTAGATAAACTACTGTCTGTGAGCATAACGCAGCGAGCAGGATGTGTGTCTTCCTGCGCTGTGGACAGAAGGATCGTTGGCCAAAAACCGTGTTGTGTTTTAAAAGTTCTAAGAAAGGGCAAGAAAATCAAATGCGAACTGTGCACGATCTTCGTGACACAGAAATATTCTACTGGCTTTCGATATAACAGCTAGCTTTCACTTGGAGGATAACAGGGGAAAAAGCATAAATTTATACATGTTGATTGTTCCAAATGGACTCGGGACGTTCTCAAGGTTCCGTTGGTCTCACTGTACCTACAGTGCAGGATGACAAGCCCCCCTGGGGTGCCTAAAGGTTGTTTTCTATTAAAAATGTACTTGACCTGCCTGCCAGAATCAATAAACATGACCGAGGCGCACGTTTTTCCATTAGCACATCGAGTCCTGCGAAAACCGGCACGTTAAAGTCTAAGCCAGTGTGACTTTCCACCAGTGTGCTTTTCCAGAGCTTTCCGCATGTGGCGGGCGGGTGTACACACGGCCATTCGCAGGCCGTGTCTGAGGTCCAAATCTTCCTCTCTCAGCCCTCCTCCCGATAACGGACAACAGACGGCGCCAATTACGTCATGTGGCGCGCACATGCACCGCTTCAACGAGCGCCAACGCCGTGGTGTCTTTCGGCGAGATCAGGTGAAAGGCAGGAGCGGTGACGCTATCTCTCTGCACGCACACTTTCCACAGGAATGCCAACTCTATGGCTTAAATCATCATCTTAAAACTGCCCGCTTCTACGATACTGTTCCTTTAAGAGACTGCATTGCAACAAAAAAAACCCACAGCATTGGAAAAGAAGGCTACATACCACACTGTTCACCTCATAGAGCTATTGGTTTATGCTTCTCAGACTGACTGGTTTTGATTGACCCTAGTTGTCTTGCTGAATCCCATAAGTTTGTCATCCACCTTTAAATGTAGGCCAGGTGGGCCTCGGATAGCGTAGCGGTCTAAAGCACTCACTTTGCGAGTGCGAGCTGCCTATTACAGCCACGGTTCAAAACCCGACTGTGCCTGACCGGCCGAGGGCCCCAATCGGGGGCAGCCTTTGGTTGTCCGCCCCATGGGGAGGGGGGAGGGTGAGCCAGCACGAGCTCGCTGAGAAGCGCGAAGGGTGTCTCCAGAAAGTAGGTGGGTTCCCTTTCGGAGGAGGCGGATCATTGCCGGCCTCTGGGAATTAGCTTGCCCCATAGAGATGGGCAACGAGTTCGTGGGGGAGGGTGAATCGGAATAAATAGAGGGTATAATTGGCCACTAAATTGGGGTAAAAACTGAAAAAATGTATATCAATGTTGCATAAAACCTGATTAGGGCAAACACTCTCTTTGTTTTCCCAAGGTCAAGTACCTTGTTCAACGGTACAATGGCAGTACCCCACCTGGGATTCGAACCTACAACCTTTTGGTTAACAAGCCCAGCTCCCTAATCACTACACAGGCCTGCTGAACCTGTCTCGCCATAAGTCCTGGGTGCAGGCCAATCCAATGGATGGATCCGTTTTTATCAAGACCCAATTAGCATCTGAACCACCACTCAGCTGAGACTGGGGGGACAGAAAAGTCCCAAATGTTTCATGTTTTTCCATTATAAAACTTACATTTCCCTTGTAGGCATTCCGTTCAAATATTATGATCATATAAAGAAGGCTTTTGCTCAGGGGGCCGGGTGCTGAAGTCGTGGACATTATATTTTTTTTCAGGTCATTCTGTTTAGGATGATGCAGGAGACTGACACTGCCCCCACCCACCCAACTGTGGTGAGAGTGCAATGTTTTATAGATCTGTGCAGGTGCTCCACATCACAGCTATCCCACAGTGCGTAGGCGAAACTGGAATACGGGGGATGCATCCCACATCGGCCAACGGCATGAGAGTGCTTTGGGTGGCCATTAATCCACCCGTGGGATACAGCTCGTCCTCTTTGAAATCTGAGGAGGTGGGGAGATACCTCACCGCTGTATACAGGGATCTGCCTAGCAACAAATCTTTCAGACATCAATGGGAGAGTTCATAACCTTCCCACCGTTGCTGTTTTCCTCCCGAGCACCATCACACTGTTATTCCACTTCCTCGAACGTTGCCTACGTTACTACACCGGCTACGTTGGCTGGCAGTGTAGTGTAATAGTTAGGGAGCTGGGCTTGTAACTCAGAGGTTGCTGGTTCAATTCCCAGGTGGGGCACTGCTGTTGTACCCTTGAGCTAAAGGTACTGAACCTGAATTGCTTCAGTAAAATATCCAGCTGTATAAATGGATTGTATGTAAAGAAATGTAAACTTGTGTAAGTCGCTCTGGATAAGAGCGTCTGCTAAATGCCTAAAATGTAAAATGTAAATGTACATTTGACCTGAAGAAGAGCGAGTGGATTGAGATAAATCTCCTGTCTCAATCTATCCCCTCTATCATTTTTTTTTTTTGTGGTTCTGTGTGGCTCCGTAGGTAGAGCACGGCATTGGCAACGCCTAGGTTGTGGGTTCAATTCCCACTGGGACTGAAAAATGTATGCATTCACTACTGTAAGTCGCTTTGGATAAAAGCTTCCGCTAAATGGCATATATATTATATTATATTATTTTTTTTCCCCTCTAACTTTGTTGTACGTCGCTCTGGATAAGAGCGTCTGCCAAATGCCTGTAATGTAATGTAATGTAATGTAACATAACGCAAACGGATTAGACGGGTAACGGCGGCAGTACCGTCTGTGGTCTCTTCTCCCACGAGCGGCTGCCCCTCTCCGCGGCCGTACCGCGCCGAGACGGACACCTGGTACCGGGTCTCTGGCGTGAGCCCGCGCAGCGCAGTCTGAGTCATGTCTCCCCGGACCGTCTTCTCCCCGGCCTCGTTGGTGAACAGGGACCTCCAGGTGACCCGGTAGAGCCGCACGTTGCCAGGGGCTGCCGTCCAGGACGCCCCAAAGCTGGTGTCCGTCACGTTGCCCGTGACCAGATCTTTCGGAGAGCCCAGCGCTAAAAAAAAAAAAGAAATAGACAGGGGATCTCATCTCATCTCATCTCATTGTCTAAGCCGCTTATTCCTGGTCAGGGTCGCGGGGCTGGAGCCTATCCCAGCATGCATAGGGGCGAGAGGCAGAAATAAACCCTGGACAGGTCGCCACACACACCATTCACTCACACACTCATACCTACGGGCAATTTAGACTCTCCAATTAGGCTAACGTGCATGTCTTGGGACTGTGGGAAGAAACCGGAGTACCCGGAGGAAACCCACACGGACACGGGAAGAACATGCAAACTCCACACAGAAAGGCCCCCGGCCTGGATTCGAACCCGAGACCTTCTTGCTGTGAGGCAACAGTGCTATCCACTGCACCACCGTGCCGCCTAGACAGGGGATGTAATGTCATTTTAAGAGGACTGCAGGCCACTCTGGCGAGGGGGGAAACACACATCATTACAAGCGTTACCATATTAGGATCATCACAACGCCTGTCTGTCAGTCGGTGAGTTGGGAGTGCGTGACTATATCGAGCATTGCATGAGGATTTGACTTGTTGACTGTTACAATCTGGCAGTCGGCGTGACTCAGTACCCTTCGCTTGATCCTCTGTCATAGCAACTCAACTCCAGGTCTGGAGGGCTGCTATCCAACAGGTCTTCCAGCTCTCTCACAACCGCTAGCACTCCCACAACTGGCAAGGAGGCTACAGCACTTCAATCACGATAATGGTTCGCTGGATCAGCGAGTTAAACCCCTGGCTGGAGGATAGCGGCGCAGACACTGAGCCCAGATGAGCGCAAGCGATCTCAGTCCTTCCTCGTGTCAGTGATGTATTTCTCCAACAACAGCTGAGTGTGAACGGAGAGAAATATGCACAAAGGCTCGACTCCTCAACCTTATCCAGTGGGGCCCTTCCAGCGCCCCTTTTATTTTCCACCCCGAAACGAGAAGCTTGATTCATGGAAGCGCGGCAGCGCCATAAATGCAGATGTGCTCCTCTCCTCCTGAGGGACGCCTCCCTAAAGAGCCCGGGGGCGGAGAAAGCACAGACGACGGAATTACGGGAGACCGCTTCTAAGCAATATCGCTGTGTACGTGCGACCAGGGCTGGACTGGCTATAGTCTAAAATATCGCTGTTTTAGTTGGGTAGGGCGTAGGGCCGAGAATCATTTTATATATATTATACCACGGACCGGGTTTCCGAGGGGCGCAAAATTTTTTGCGCATATAAACGAACTTGTCTCAGCTTTTTTCGCGCAGCACCCCCGCCCCTGCGACAGATTTATTCGCGCAGCACCCCCTCCCCCAGCTCGCATTTTCGAAATGGCTTTCAAATTGTAATTTCAGGGCGATCGCGTCCGTGTAGGCCAGGCCATGAGGAATGGCTCCAAGGCCTTATCAGGCAACCATCCACCAAGTTACTTAAAGAAGTAAAAACCTGCAGCATCAGATATCCTTGACCCTCATCATCCCCTGTATTTCAGACATACTGTGCATTCAGGACTTCAGGCATGCATTTACTAGGCTTGTGACATGGGGCCTGGTGAATCCCCATGAAGACCAAGAGCCCATCTGCTCCAGACAGACCATTAAAGGTTACGTGCACAGAACACTGCCTGGGCCAGTGTGTGGTCACTCTGGTGACAAGGGTCAAAGCTCAGTAGATGGCCAACGCAACTGAAAATGTACGACAGTACTTTGATCCATTCAGCAGAAAAGGGTATGATTTACTTTTTGCTATAGAAATCATATGTGCCAAGTAGACATGTTGAACTTTGAATAATAATGATAATGGATTGCATTACATAGTGTCTTTCATTATCTCAAAGCGCCTTACACTGAAATCAAGAAGCTCACCTAAACCACTACATGGTGTGTAGCACCCTAGGTGATGCATGGCAGCCGTTTTGCATCAGAACTCCCACCACTAATGAGCTAAAGAGAGGGAGGGAATTACTCAGGCAATGAAACTTGAGGATGACTGAGTTGTGGTCTTAAATTCAACCCCCTACTTTTTTCAATGAGTGCCATGGTATCGGCTACTGGTGTCATCAATAACCACAGCGTGTCCAGACATCAGTTAAATATGTCTTCTCAAATACAGTGTCCCTCTCGCTGCACTGGAGTTTTGTATTTTGCTGGGTGGTCCAGAGGGAAGACTGAACCATACCCAACCACCAACACCACTTCCAGCAAAAAGGTCGTTTTCCCAGAAGGCCTCCCATCCTGGCACTAACCAAGCCCAGCTCTGCTTGGCTTCAGCTGTCCTAGAGAGCACACTGCAGTCAGATCCATTCAAACAAAGAGTAGAGGATTTAAACATGGAAAAACAATCGCCAATTACAATGTGTAGTGTAATACAGCGCTTTGACTGTCTATTTCCTGATTAGCCTTGTCTGCTTTCTTGCCAGTTTTGGGCAAGTTTCAGCCAAGTGCTAAAGACTGGCTTGCACGTGGGCACGTGCCACTCCACTGCCTGAGCAGCGATGTTTCACCAACGCGTGTCCTGGATAGCCAGGGGGGGAAAAACACGGGCAGACAGTCTCATCATGTCACAGAGTGCCATGTGACTCATGCTCCGGGCCTTTTGTAAACAACTTTCTTATGTTAGAATGAACTGCGAACTTTCTCTCTTTAATTACCGAATGTCATGCTGTCGTATTTATTAAAACCTCAGTCACAGTCCTTAAAGATGGAAGCCCGAGTTTCATAATAACTTCAGCATGTCGCAAAAGGGACACAGCTAAATATGTCTTTAGCAATTGCCATCGGATAATGTCACCACATATTGTGTAAATATATTTTCGAAAATGTATTACCAACTCTTGTTGTTGTTGTTTACAGGTCACTGCTGAAATTAAACTAGCAGATGCGCGAATGTCTGATTTCATTTTACACGGCAATATATGTCCCGTGTCACATTTTAAAATAAACATAAAGAGACAAACATTAGGAATAGAACAGATTTGCTATTTCAATGCAGATTGGAGAGAGATATTAACCTCGAGCATGTGTTTAATTTCATAGACCAGCAAGTAAGCTGCATCTGATTTCAGAACAACTCTTTCCAACCACCCCGCCAGAAATAATCTATCAAACACAATATTCTTTAAGCAGCCATTCCAATATTGGCGAAACTCGAATTTCCTTCATTTTACTGCACATGTGTACAGTGCTGAGCCACTGAGACGTGGATCGACCATTAGAGCGGTTTCCATTCTTCGTTTTTTTAAGAGCCCCCATCTTTAAGGCCTTAAGAGTCTAGAGGACAAAAAATGGCAGCTAGTAAGGATGAATTCTGGCTGCTCACCCCATCCCAAAAACCTGTTTTCTGAAGGACTGCCATTAAAAAAACCTGAACAGGAGGGCTGGCGGATAGCATAGCGGTCTAACGCACACATACTTTGGCTGGACCAGTACGAGTATGGTACAGGCGGCAGACTCGTGGGGGAGGGTGAATTGAGGGTATAATTGACAACCAAATTGGGAGAACAATTCAAATATGGCACATGCAGTGGGGGGTTATTTAGAAGACTTTGATTCCAGTCTGAAACTGCTTAGCATTGACAACTTTCCTTTGTACTTATTTACTCATGAATTATGGACCAGTTGCTTGGTTAGCATCTGCACTTTGTTCCTTCCCAAAGGGGGAGAGGGGGTGGGGGGTGGGGGAGATGGGGTGGGAAGGGGAGATGGGGTGGGAAGGGTGGGGCGCGGTTAACTTGGTCCTTGCCTTTGAAATCTGAAATAGCCTTGACATTTCCTTCACATTGATATCTCCACTGTAAACAACTGAGATCTTATCCAAAACGACAATCTGGTGAGCATTTGCTTTGACCGCTAGTACAATTAAGCTCGAAACAAATCATGCACAAATGTTTACACAAAAACAAGCAAATGGTGGAAGTTGAGCCCAGCTCCTCACAGACATGTCTTGGGTCACCTGCACGGGTCGGGCAGGTGCCGACAGGGTGTTACACTGTCGAAGACGGAAGCAGGAAAAGGCTGGCTGACTGCATAGCTGCTCGAGGAACTGCTCCCCCCTTGCCTCCAGACACTCATCCCACCCTACACCCCATCCAGACCCCTCTGCTCTGCCTTCTCTGGCAAACTGACTGTCCCTTCCCTATGAGCGCCCGGCAGCCGCTCCTCGCGGTTTCGCCTCTTCTCTGTCCTGACCCCCTGGTGGTGGAACGATCTTCCGCACTCAGTCAGGACCGTTGACTCTCTCTGGCCATCTTCCACAAAAGACTCAAAACCCACCTCTTCAGACTCCACTACCACTAATTGTCATCACCACTGCTTTCATGTTCAATAATGCATTTTGTAATATGTATCTATGTTGATGTCTGTCCCCCAAAAAATACTAAAACACCCTAACTTTTTCCCTCCCTGTGTTGCAGGTACGGTTGCAGCTGCCAACGATGGTCTATTACTGTATCACGACACTGATCTCTGGCGCGGACTATGATTGATCTTACCATGTATTAATCAATGCACATCTTGTAAGTCGCTCTGGATAAGAGCATCTGCTAAATGACTGAAATGTAAATGTGAATGTAAATGATATCCACTCTGACAAACGGCGGGCAGAAGGACCCAGGAAGGAGGGGTCCCAGGACGGGAGCTGTGTCCTCTCACTGGACTGAGCTCCTAAAACCCCCGCGGCATGAAGTCACAGGAAGGACCCTTTTGGCCCGCTCCCACCGTTCTGATCATGACTGATTTAATTTCCACTGCTCTGTCTTCTTCCTCCTCCACCCCTTTCCCACCCCCCCACCCCCACCCCCACCCCCCACCCCACACCCCCACCCCCCACCCCACACCCCACTAGAGGAAGTACAGAGCCTGTTCCACTGACAGTGACCAACTGTAGCGTCTTTGAAGTGCCACTCAGGTAACACGTTCCATATGCCACACATAAAAGCTTCCCCTCTTTTAATTTATGCATGGGATCCGGTTCTTTCTGTTTGATATTACGAAAACAGATTTTAGCTGCCAGCGTTACTAGCCACCCTGAAGTAGTTCAGTTCGATCATTCGTCACTACGCAGTCCATAAATCCATAGCATCAATGTGGAGATTTGGGGAACATGAAGCAAACCTAGCCCTGCTGGGGTGTGTATGTCCATCTTATCCCCCCAGCTTGTAGGATCAGGCTCCTTCTGTAGGGAGAGAGTCCAGCTGCATGTGTCACTGCACCACCACCGGGGGCACTGCTGAGCACAACTTTATGAGAATTTCCAGCTCACTGATTCGAGCCCAAGCACTGCACAAGGCCAAACCCGGCTGCCAATGGGCACAGGGTTGTGTAAATGCTCACAGTGGTAAATCTCCTACCCTAGACTCATATACTTTCCACGTCCTTGTCTTTCTGCATAACTTTCACAGAACACAGAAAGACATTTCTCCAAAAAAGTATCTGTGGAGAAAAAAACTTGTCCAGGACCACTGTGATAGAAGCTAATAATCCATTATTCTTTCAGATTATTGATTCAAATTATTATTATTTTTTTTAAATGACTACAAAGCTACATGTACAGACTGTAATAAGGTGGCAGTGTTAGCATAATGGTTAAGGAACTGGGCCTGTAATGCAAAGGTTGCAGGTTCGATCCCAGGTGGGGCACTGCCGTTGTACCCTTGAGCAAAGTACTTAACCTGGATTGTGTCAGTAAATATCCAGCTGTATAAATGGATTGTATGTAATGAAACATAAACTGTAAGTCGCTCTGGATAAGAGCATCTGCTAAATGCCTAAAATGTAAAAACTGCTTTCTCTTTGTTCGTGTATTTATGTATCCAGCACAAGGTTGAAAAAACGACAGTGATCCCTGTGACATTTTTTCCCCCCATTTTTACTTTCGGGAGAAATTTCTCCCTCCCCCCCACAGTGGAGGTCCCGGCTCTCTCAGGAACCCGACACAAAGTGCTCAGTGTAACCTTCATTCTGCGCTGCGCAATGGCACAAATGACATCAGCGAGCGAGCGAGCGTTCTGGTAGCGGCGTCGGAGTCAGCCGACTCCGTGTGCCCCGTGTGGGAGTGCGCTCTCCCTGCCTCCCTGAGTCAGCCGTCCTCGCTGAGAAACGTCCAGTCGATCTGGAGAGGGGGTGGCCAGTCACCGAGCGGGGAAACCAGCATCATCCACTCGGGAAGGAAGGTCACTGGAAAATGTCAAGGTCTTTGGGGGATTTAAATTAGAGTGAATGAAAACGATTCAACGTTAAAATTCACTTTCCAAGCAGGGAGTTTCTTTCTGGACACTTTCCCCTTGTTCCCATGTTGTGTGGGAGAGAACCCCTAAGATGCTGTTGTGTGAACTCCTGTGACACAGATGCCAACTTAATGCTGGCTCTCACGATTATTCAAACTTACAGAGAACGACTTCATAAGACTCAATCTTGAATTGAGCTCAACGAAAGGAGGCTAATGGAGGATTTGATTTGATTTGATTGGGGAATTGTAATTCCTTAAATAATAAAGTGGACTACGGAAGATGTTAAGTTATAGTTCTGTCAACAGAACAAGGTGACGTAGGTGGAAACCGATTTCCGGAAGTATTTTTTTCACACAGTTGTTAATGCTTCTGTGTGGCTCAGTAGGTAGAGCATGGTGTTTGCAGCGCTTAGGTTGTGGGTTCAATTCCCACTGGGACCACATATACTGAAAAATGTATGCATTCACTACTGTAAGTCACTTTGGATAAAAGCGTCTGCTAAATGGCATATATTAAGCGACTAGTCACTCAGAGTCCCTGATTGAGGTTGCTTTTGCTTCTTTTCTCTATGTTTAGTACGTCTTCTGCCACTTATTGTGTAGTCTACTCCTACTATCCACCGCTTTAGTTGCACATCAACTTAGACACCATGACAGTATGACCCTTAGCACCCAGACCACAAGGAGAATCCCCTCTTCCCACCCAACAACGCTGTCCTTCCTAGCCCCACTGGTGTACTCAAACCGAGGGCATCGCCACGCGTAGCACAACACCAGCCCTGACTGATTATCAATTTTCCTCACGCCGAAAAGTGTCTGGCCAAGCTGGCGTTGGCCTCTTTGAACAAAGCCACTTCCTGCTGGGGTTCAAGTGCATTGCCTGTATCTGATACGCAGAGACTGGTGACCTTTTGAGTCAGCTGACAAGCTGTGGGAAGATTTGTTCAAGGTTAAGGCACACGGTAGCAGGGCAAACACTTGACCCCAACCAAAAAAAACATCACACTCCCCATGATCCTCTAGGGCCAATGCTAACTGCTAAAACAGCTATAGGAGAAACAGATGTCCTCTCTCGAACTGTTTGTTATTTCTGTCTGCCTGCATGTCAGCCCTTTTCGAGACAGCCTTGGGTCTCGAAAGACAAGCAATTTACTGCTCTTTTAAACAGATACGTTCAGCGCGTTAATGGAGTATGGCCCTTTGAAACTATGGCAGTTCAAGACCACTTTAAACAAATGAAGCTGCATGCCATAAAGTGGTAACACTGTTAGGACTCATAGCTGCTGGAGGGCCCTGGAGCCGTGTGTGCTCGCGTGCCTGACATGGCCACAGTCGAGCTCAGAAATAAATGGATTAATTCCTGTTATTATAATGACATACACGTAACTGACAAAATAAATGCAACACATTAGTAACCCAGGGGTGACACTAAAACGATCCGGGCTGGGGGAGTGGGGTGGGGAGGGGGCGGTATGCCGGGCCTATCCGCCAGTACAGGCAATGGCGCTCCTCGATGGACACTCGTGGTACTGCCCCCGTTTAAAGGATCCCTCATTCACTCAAGTGTTGCCTTCATTCCGGTAGCTAGCTGCACTTCACTCTGTCCAGTGGTGAATTTCGCTGTTTCTTGTTTCCACCGTATTACCCATGGTCACCGACAACGGAAAAACTATTCACCCGAGATGAGAGTGGTCCCCTTTGCAAAAGAGATGACGGATCATCTGAGTGGATCTTCCCCCGGGCAAAGTTGAAATAGGCACCTTCCAGGCCTCCCACGTGGTCTAGCGGTTACAACGTTTGACGCTGGCCACTGCAACCGGGGTTCGATTCCACCGGCCGCGCCAGAGTCGGCTCTGGCCGGGAGTGCCACCGGGGGCGGCAATTGGCCGTCCGCCCCAGGCAGGGGGAAGGGAAGCTGATATGAGTTAACTGTGTATAAGAGTGGCCCCTGTGTACTGGAGTTATGGTCGACAGCCTGGCGAGTGCTGTCTCGGATACTTCACCTTTGTCACTGCCGGTCTCAGGGCTACGGCAGTGAACTCACAATACGAGGGGGGGGATTGACATGAAAACTAAAGGGTGTAATTGGCTACTAAATTGGGAGAAAATGGGATAAAATCAGAAATTATTTTAAAAATAAAAGTAAATAGGTACCTTCCAGAGTGGTCCCCCGTCCCGCCAGAGGGTCCCCGAGGCCGGTGGCGTAGCGCGCGGTGACCCACAGCTCGTACTCGGTGGCCGGCTCCAGGTTCTTGAGCAGCGCGGCCCTGGTGTCGCCCCTGACAGAGATCTCCTTCCTCTCGCCTCCCGCGGCAGGCCGATACGCCACACGGTACTGCTGCACGCTGCCCGGCGCCACCGCCCAGGACAGCCGCATGGCCGACACCGTCTCGTTAAAGACCCGCAGGTCCTGCGGGGAGCCCCGAGCTGTAGGGGGAGGCAGGACAAGGGCAGCCATGGTTACCACTCAGCCAGCAGCCATGGTTACCACTCAGCCAGCAGCCACGGTTACCACTCAAAATCTCAGACTTTGACGAGACATTATCCACTTCTCCTCACGTCACTCGCAATACGGCGCCAGACGGTAACATTACCAAGGATATCAGACACCTGCTTGTGATAACATTTCACTAATTTTGAGTTAATTCACATGCAAAATTAACTATGTGTGAAGAACAAACACATGTTTTTATTTGTAATTCAAAGGAAAAATGTTGATTGAATACAAGCCTAACAATTTTAACAAAAAATAAATAAACATTGAGAGTGGAACCCAGCAGAACAAAATCCATCATTGTCATTCTTTGCTTTTCTTCCCTTTCAGGTAGAAATTATAACAGCAGACACTTAATCAGGGCGACTACAATTAATTAGACGGGCTTGGCTGCAGGCTGTGAATTTTGTTTTGTTACCTAACAGTGATTAATGTCTTATTTGGTTAATACTTCACTTAGGGAAACAACTGTAAGATTTATTTTTAACAACAGCATGGAGAACTATGAAAAATGACCGTGGACTAAGATCGATTTTGGGTCATTAGCCAATTTGGAGAAAAAACTGCTGCCTGAAAATAGTTGTACTAACAGGTTTTGTGCAGCTACAGTATAGATAATCACTAAAAGGAATGTGGTTTCCATAGAGAACAGAAAAATATTTACGTAGTTCTTCTCAATCTGATGTGTCCATAAACACAAGTTGCTCCCGGTAAACGGCACCACTACCTTCCACATGCACTCGCTCACTCGACTAGAGACCCAGATTTCCTGCTGTCTGCAGAAGCTCCAGCCCCCCTCTAATTCCCCTGGTCTCATGTTGAATTTCCTCCAAAGCACGAACAACAAACCAAATGACTATTTGGTTTGTCTATTGTATTGTATAGGAATGTCTATTCTTTTTTAAATTGTCAAATAAAACTATCGAACTGACGTTGAAATATCTGGATGTCGTTAGATCGTGGCGGGGGAGAGGGAGGGGGAGGGCGAGAGGAGACAGAGAGACAGGCATTGAAAAGGACTTAAGAGATCACCAGGGGAGGCCTCCAGCTAACCTTCTTTGGTGGTGCCATCAATCTCCCTCGCCTCTCCCGAGCCGGACTGATACTCCGCCGACACGGACACGCGGTAGGTGGTGACGGGGAGCAGCTCCTGCAGTACGATGGTGGTGTCGGGGCCGGGGGTGAGCGTCTCCAACCTCTCCCCCGCCCCGCTGAGGGGCACGTAGGACAGGCGGTACCTCACCACCGCCCCGGGGGCGGCGCCCCACGACACCCGGAAGGTGTCCGTCGTCTCCTCCGACACCCTGAGGTTCCGCGCGGGCCCTCGCTCTGCAACACAATCGCCGTCGTCACGACGCTGACCGGACTCGAAGCGTCCTCGGAGGCAACCTGGCCCTCCGTCCCAGCTGACGCGGTCTGAACCCGCTTTCTCTCTCCATTAAGGAACCCCCGTAGGAAAAAAAACGTAAAAAAACTCCTCACCCTCTAGCGTGGTCTCTTCCCCTGTCAGGGGGTAGCTGTCCCCTTTGTCGTACTGCGAGATGAGGTTCACCTCGTATTTAGTGAGGGGCGTGAGGTGGCGCAGGACGGTGGTGAACGTGTCGGCCGGAACGGAGACCGACACGTAGTCGCCGTTTGTGTCGGCGGCCTGCCTGTAGCGCACCAGGAAGGCCAGAGCGTCGATGCTGTCGGCGGCCCAGCTGGCGCGGAAACTTCTGGACGTCACCTCGGAGAACGTCAGCGACTTTGGCGGGAGCAGCTCTAGGGAAGGCGAGACAGATCGTCGTCGTTGTCTTTCATCCGAACGCTTAGGTAATGTTGACCATTGTCTTTCTCCGGTTCTTATTCGCGTATACAGAATATGGATGCGGTCGTCACAAAATGACATTATATAAGGATTATATAATGCACAATTAAACTTTGGGTGAGTTACACAACACAATGGCAGCGCTGAATACCTTTCAGACTCGTAATGCAGATTGAATCATGTTTGGCTAACCATTTCCCCTCATTTTCCTTGTGAGAAAACTAGGAATTTGACATGTGTGTAACACATTGTGGCCAAGAAAACAAAAGCAAGATGTGGATATTGAGAGAGGACGGTGACCTATGCGTGTCCTTTGTGAATTTCTGTTAGCCTCCAGCCACAAAAACAACGATAGGTAGGTGCAGCTTCGAATTTGTGCAATGTCACTAAACTCTAGACTGCTGCGACTTCAGTATTTGTAGAATAGTCCACGTAAAATTCAAGCTCTTGTTGCCATAGTGTTCATAAACAGTTATCAATAACGGATTGTGCAATCTGCCCTCAGTGGATCCAAGCACATGTCCCTCTAATATTTATATATACGTGATCATTAGGCCAATTCAGGAACATTAACAAATCTAAATATTAAAAATTGACAGATGTGACTAATGCCATTAGAAAACATAGTTAATGGTTCTCATTATATATGCAACCAATTCAGCTGTACAGTACGGTGGACTTTAAAAGCCTTCCTCCCTGAAACATTCTGACTGGAATTTATGTGCTCAGACTTCGACAGTGTAATGCTGATTAAACACCAAACCATGACTTGAGCTGAGCTATGACTTGAGTTCAATTCATTTTATCTTTCAGACACAATCTTATTAAATCGTTTACGCACTAGAGAGTATGGTAAAGTTATTTTCAATCAAAATGTGTATAGCTTAAAATGTATTCTGACATCATCTTTACCATAAGAATGCATTTTTTAAAGATTTATTTTTTTAAACAAAAAAAACCCACTAAAATTCTGCAAGATCCTGCCCGTCCGAAAACATAAATCTACTCATACAAGTGTCACGGTATGGGAGCTATGACGAGAATCCTTCCAGAAAATTTAGTGGTACAAGTACTTTCTACGTGTTCACAGACAAAAACCACTGCCTCTCAGATCCTGATATAAATCAAGAGAGACAGCCTTGGAATGCCTGGGACCTCGACCTTGCGTACCCTCATTAAATAGGACAGCCCTTTCACATGCCAAAAAAGACCACAGATGACACTTTACACTCAACAATTTATCTTTAAACGACAGCGGCGTCCAAAGAATCTCAGCGCGTCGCTCCGTCGTACTCACTTCTCTTCTGAATGTTCCGGAGTTCCTGCTCGATCCGCAGACAGATGGACTGCGTCAGCTCCTTGGATATCCTCTGGAAGGCGTCGAAGTCCTCCACGGTGTAGACGTGCGTCTCCGCCGGCTCGTTGGCGATGGCCTCCAGCTCCGAGCGGACGGCGTCCTTGACGCCCACGGCGAAGATCTCCACGTCGGCGTTGCGCAGCTTCGTCGCCGGGTCCTTGAAGGCGTCCGAGGACTTGCCGTCGGTGATGAGGATGGTGACGCGCGGCACATGGTCCCGGGCCCCCCGGGCGGGGATGTAGATCTTGTCCCGGACGTAGGACATGGCCCGCCCGTGTTGGTGGAGCCCCCTCTGTAGGGGAACGTCCGCACCGCCTTGATCACGGAGGCGATGTCGTGGTGCACGTTCAGGGCGAACTCGGTGTGCGGGTCTCTGCTGTACTGGACCAGGCTGATCTGGATCTTGTTGGGCCCGATGTCGAAGGCGGTCACCAGGACCTCGAGGAAGGCTCGGACTTTGGCGAAGTTGGCTAGTCCGATGCTGTAAGAGCCGTCGACCAGGAGGACGACGTCCGCTTGTACGTCCACGTCAAGGGAGCACTCTGCAGGGGGAGAGAAAAAAGCGGTTGTCTTCTTGTCTACTGGAAATGATATAAGATAGGAAAGATGTAGGTTGAAATTATTGGGATATGACTATAGCTAACTGTAGGGGGGAAAAAACGTTTTTTAAGGGATTTAAATCCCCTTACACCTCGTTTGTCTCCTTGTAACAGCTTGAGACTTCGGCAGGAGAGAGTATGTGGCATATCTAAGCACTGCATATAGTGCTATGTTAAATACAAGTGTACTGGTTGATCTGACATGTGGTGATTGGCCATCCTGAGCTTATGGGCCAGGCGGATGAGAAACCCTCACCCAGAGAGACCTTCACCGGCAGGGTCTTCTCCATGGCCATGACGGCCTCGCTCGGCGTCAGACCGTTCAGGGCAAACAGGCTGATCTCGTACTCCGTGTCGGGGGACAGATCCCGCACGGTCACCGTGGTCTGGCTGGGTCCCACGTACAGCTCCTGCCGCTTGCTGCCCGCCAGCATGGGGTTGAGCTGGAGCTTGTACCCCGTCACCTCCCCCTGGGAGGCGTCCCACAGCACCCTCATGGACTTCGAGGCTATCTCTGAGACCTGCAGGTTGGAGGCCGGCTCCACCACTGTGGTTGTGGACACAGAACACAGAGGAAAGCATTCAGGAGCGCTCGGGATGGACCGGGTAAACAAAAGCCATTTTTATTTTCGTTGACATTACATTACATTACATTACAGGCATTACATTACATTACAGGCATTTGGCAGACGCTCTTATCCAGAGCGACGTACAACAAAGTGTTAACCGTAGTCAAGAACAGTTTAGCTTAAAGCCACCCTAGTGGGAAGTACATGGGAAGTTGACATGCAGTTTGTGATACCCACGAGCCTTACTCTTCTTACTGTTTCAAACTAAACAAACAATATATTCTGGGGGTGTTTTCTTTCGCCACACGGAGAAGAAAAAAAGGACTTACTTTCCTCCCCACTCACGAGAGAACTCATCTGGTCGTCCACGCCGCTGCAAACTTGGGTGATAAGCTGACGCTGCACCTCCTTGATTAAATCGAAGTTGGGGACGTTGTAGACGTGGTCATTGTAAGGGGCGGAGGCCATTAGTTTCAGCTCTTCGTCATCTGCTCCTTTGATCCCTAAATTGGACAAAGAGCAGGAAGGCCACGTAAATGTGCACAGCCTCGTGACTGAGGAACATGTTCCACACGGTTATCGTAATCTTGACTGCCTGCCAAATCCTAGTTAAAGGTCAACACCAATAAAACCCAAACACTGCTTGCAGTGTCAACCGAGGCATATGAGAATAATCATGAGTTGGACAATGAATTGCTGCATACTCAGGTAAGGATGAAATGACACATACATACATAAAACAACGCTACTCTATAAAATATACGAGTGTTTCATCCCGTCTCCACTTCTAATAAAATTTGACTCGGCCCACATAATACAGTAGTTCCATTTTCCCAATACGTGTAGTGTGAGAGGTCAGGTCACCATTACCAATCATTTCCAGTTGGCTTTTATAAGGAAAGTATGACAATATCGTGAGCAAGGCCTACAAAAAAACTTTTTACAACCTTTTTACAACCTTCAAATAATGACTGTGACTGTCTTAAAAAAAACTACATTTTTCTACAAATATATAGTTTGGATTTTTTTGGGGGAGTTTGCACTAATAATGCATCTTAATAGTAACAAAAGATTGACAAGAGTATACATTACATTATCACCATAATATATGATACAAACATATCACTTTGAAAGGGAAACGGTGGATGGAGCCACTTACCCAAGACGAAAATCTCAACCCCGATGTTCCTGAGCTTTCTGGCATAATCCTCCACAGGGTCCTGAGATTTTCCATCTGTGATAATCATGACCACTTTGGGCAATCCCTTCCTGGCTCCCGCGGCCTCAGTAAATGTGTTTTTCAACAGAAAGTCCATGGCATCGCCTAGAAACATCAGATGAAATCTCCTGCATTTGTCGGAATGAAACGATTTTTATCCTAATACAGCTGTCCACTGTCAGACACCACCAACGGTGACATCTGTGTTTACACAGGGCATTTTTGCACTCTAACGTGATGACCAAGAACTAAGATATTTTGACTCAAAGTAGCTTGTTGAAAAACAGCCACTATTAGACTCTTTTTTCCATCTCTAAGGTAAGGAAAGGAAAGTTTTCTGGTCGTTCAGGACGCAGCGTCAGCAGTAATGAAAACGAGCTGGAAAGTGGTTACGTGGGGCTGTGCCCTGCAAGAGAAGCGTTGGCCATGTCTGCGAACGCTTGGCTGAACTTTCCCGTCAGCAGCTTCGAACAATAAACAACGGAGACACTGTGGAACCCAGCTGTCAACGGCTAAGAGAGCCGATCGCTGAGGTCCTGAGCAACCGGGACTGGATCTCATTCCGAAGGGTGAGCATCAGCGTCTGTCTAGCTCGTGGGTGTCTGAGTCTGAGTAGCATGTGTGTCCGAGTCTGTCCACCCTGTGGGTGTCCATGTCTGAGTAGCATGTGTCCGAGTCTGTCCAACATGTGGGTGTCCATGTCTGAGTAGCATGTGTCCGAGTCTGTCCAACCTGTGGGTGTCCATGTCTGAGTAGCATGTGTGCCAGAGTCTGTCCAACATGTGAGGGTAGGTGTCTGCCCGATTTGTGAGAGTAAGTGTCTGTCCAACTTGAGAACTGGTGTGTCTTACATGTGAGTTTCAGTGTCTGTCCTGCATGTGTGTGGTGTCAAGTGTTTGTCCAACAAACAGGTTTTGGTGTCTGCCCTACATGTGTGTGGTGTCAAATGTTTGTCCAACAAACAAGTTTTGGTGTCTGTCCTACATGTGTGTGGTGTCAAATGTTTGTCCAACAAACAGGTTTTGGTGTCTGTCCTACATGTGTGTGGTGTCAAATGTTTGTCCAACAAACGAGTTTCAACATCTGTCCAACCTTTGTCTGAACATTTCAATGCAGTGGTCATCAACCCCAAACCTATCAACTAATCAACTAAAGCTTTAAAAACCTGATTTGGTGAACGAATGCTTACTAAGAGGTGAACAAAAAAAGATCAGAAGCGTAAATACCCACCTGTCATGGTGTTCCCGCCCTTGTAAGGCAAGCTGTTGATGGCTCGGAGCAGTTCGCCTCGCTTCAAGTGCTGGTTCAGGTTGAACTCTGTCCTGGTGTCCGTGCTGTACTGGACCACGCCCACTCTGGTTTTGTCCTCTCCGATGTCGAAGGCGCCCGCCATCGCCGCGATGAAGCTGCGGATGTACTTAAAGTTGTCCCTCCCCACGCTCCAGGACCCGTCCACCAGGAAGACCAGGTCCACGACGGCACCCACTGTGCACTCTGTGGGGGACAAGGGGGGGGGTGGGGGGAGGCATTGATGATTGACCGAAAACAGCCCATCTGGCAAACAAAGCTGGGAATGGTGACAGCTGCACAGAATTGGAATAATCAGACCAGAACACAAGAGCGATATTTTGTAACAGGAGAGCGTGTCCGGTCTGCTTCATCCTCCTCAAGTTCCCACAGCCAAATTGAATATAAAGATAACTCTTGTGTATTTATTCTTGTGTAAGTGTTCTGGGAAAGAAGGAAGCCTTTGGAGGCTGGTCACACAGGAGCCCAGGAATTACTCTGCAAAGTGCATGAAATCTAAAAAAAATTATACATTTCCCCCAGTTCCACCAAGGTGTTTTTCATTTCGATAGGCACAGCAAATGAAATCAATTCATGGATACATTTATATTTTCAGGATTTTAGCTATGTAGGCCCATGACAGTTGTCCATGGTTTTTTGAAGCTGGACTCAAAGGTGACATAAATATTTTTTTAATTCTGTTCTAACCATCCCATTTGGACACTAAGATGTTGTTGTTTTTTTGGGGGGGGGAAAAATGATCACAAAACCCTTGTTGCTGTCATCGTGTTTTATGTCCTCTACTCCTGGTGGATTTTAAAACCGCACATCACTCATATTTTCTGGAACGTTCTCAATGACTCAATGGCGATCACTGGGATGATTCATGTGACACTGGCTTCAGGCTTTGATCCTCTGAGACCTGTTTCTGCTCTGGCGTCCACATAATCCGTCAGCAAGGTACATCCTGACTTACCAGGGGGAATGTACCACTTCATCGATCACATTTGAAGCATCTGGCTCACTCTCAGGTCCAGGTAAACCCCCCAAAAAGTGATGCACCAAACGTATCACAGCTTGCCCCCTTGTTAAGGCTGTCGAGAGACTCCAATTTGGCCCATGCACCAGGACAAAATAGGTACATTTTAGGAGCTTCGACTTTGCTAGGAGCATTTTAGGAGAAATCGACTTAGACAACGGACCTCAGCTTGCTCGTGTTAACAACGCAACTCAGGGCGCACAGTGCATTGCTTCGGTACATCTGGCCCTGGAGGTTGTTTTCCATCTTGGCCTCCTGTGGAGTCCTGTGGAGTGCGTGATCTTACCCCAGCCATTCGGCATTCTTAACTTAGGGGAGAGGCCCAGCACGCTTGTAAAAATTACATCTGATCTTCTGATCAGTTCTCTTTTCCACTTCTTTGGGTGTATCCAGGTCAACGCTGGGCCAAAGAAGGCCACTAATACAGCTGTTGGTTCAGTGGCCTTCGGTGCCTTAACTCCTGGTCTGTTACTTCACAATATAATGCAAGCTCTGTCTGAGTTTTGACACCCAAACTGTTTTCGGCGGTGAAGAAACACCCAACAGCTACCTGAACGTTTTCTTTTGGTTCCCAGAGTTAAACGATTTTGCAACCATCGGAGTGGGGGGGCTTGAGATTGTGAAATAAATAAATATTCAATGAAGGTAATGACCAACTAGCCTACTAACTGACCTACTAACTGGAAGACTGTACTGATGATAGATTAGCAGATGATGAATCAGACAGATCACTGAAACATACTCACTAACTGAATCTGTGAGCAGACAGATTACTGAAATATACACACTAGCTGAATCTGTGATCAGACAGATTACTGAAATATACTCACTAACTGAATCTGTGGCCTGTGGTTTTCTGGTGCTTCCATCTGTACCACTTGCCTGGACTGAAACACAAGAAAAGTGTCAGAAACACAGTGGAAAGTGTTAACAATGTGCATACCAGTCCTATCATGGGCATATGACACCATCCCAAAGTCTGTTATGGCTTAATATAAATAATTTCAGTAACATGATTACTGCAGGCATTTGTTCCCTCTGAAATTTCAGCGGAGACCAAATAAATGTGCATCGGTAGTTGTTCGAATTCAGACATTCTTGTGTTGAAACAGGTCACAACAATGATCAAAATGAACAAGCAACCAAAAAACTCATGGATGACTTTGGCATGGAAACTCTCCAATGCCCTACCTCTCCAAGAGACGTGTGCTTCAACATCACCAACCACAAGCAACGTACTTCATTGTCTTTCAGGCAGACAGAGAGTGGCCTCGCTCTTTCCCCTGTATTCATCCTTTATCAACATACATTGATGGTATCCATCACACACGTGGCTATACGTAAATCAGACTTACTTGTGAGCTGGCCAGCCATAGGTAAACTCTCCTGTGATTCATAATAGGATGTGATCGTTACAGCGTAGTCGAGACCGGGAGTCAGGTCTGTGATGGAGGTCTGGGTACTGGAGGCAGGGAGGGTCAGCTCTTTGAATGATTCATCTGTAACGCAGGTCACAGGATGTTATGTCAAATCGCTGTCACGTAGAGGAAAGGGTTCACCATACCATACAGCGTATGACTCTGCTTCCACCTGCTGGGTGGCACATCTAAGAGATGAATTTTGGCAGCATTTCAAAATCGATGAAATCTTTACAGTCTTGGGGGTGTTACTGCTTTTGTAAGAAAAATATATATATACATATATACAATAGGGCAGGAGTGCACTGTGGTTCTACGAGGCTCAGTAGATAGAGCGTGGTGCTGACAACACTCAGGTTGTGGGTTCCGTCCCCGTCGGGACCACATGTAGTGAGAAACGCATGCATTCACTACTGTAAGGCGCTTCGGATGAAAGCGTCTGCTAAATGGCATGTGTTATGCGTTATGTTAGTGCACCGAACCCTTGGCCTTGGGCTTGCGGTTATGAAGCCCTCCAGGCAGATTGATGTTGTTCCCTTGAGCGATGTTCCCTACCATAGCTGTTCCCACAAAAGCCGCAGCAAAATACGATCTATGTGTTAGTCTATTACTCCTTTGGCATAAGAGTGCGTGCTATGCAAACATTTGACTAAAGACAGGAAGAAAAACAATTCTTGGAGCACTGATCTCTACAATAGACGGGAGACTGCCAAAATATGAGCCTCATCCCATTTTTGTTTATAACACAGTCAGTCTACTTCTTTCGTTGATCTAATTCAGTTATGGGGTTTAAAGAGTTGCTTTGGTTTGCCTAGACTACCAACAGTGAGTGCTTTGTCTGAATGTAAGCAGTGTATGACAGGAGTTTGAATTAGTGCGAGGGGACCTGGCATGCTTCTTAGAGGCTTCCACAAGCACGGAGTAAGGTAAGCAAAGAACCGAATACCACCTACCTGCGTCGGAGACTACTTGTATCCTGAAGCCCTGTATCCTTGTCAATGGGCGCGTCCAGGACATTTGCACTGTGTTCTCATTTAGAATTTTAAATTTCAAGTCTGAGGGGGGATCGACTGTAAACAAGAAATTGACCAGTATTAATTCCATATGCACGCAGAAAAAAGATGTATTATTTAATTGTAAAAAATTGTATGATGGTACATTTTGGTCAAAGCAGTGTACATTTGTGCTAGTGTGTTCCCAACGACAAACACTTCAGGGACGAGCTGAAGCTGCTCACGTTCGTTGTTGGGGGCGGTGACAGAGGCGGGACAACGTGTGACGGAACGAGATGCAAAAGGACATTTTGGCGCGAAAATGACCTCTGTTTGAGTGACCGTGACCGTATGTTCACGGTCAAGAGCTCAAGCACAACACGTAAGGAAGACACACCCAACGACACAACGGTTACACACAGAATCTCCACATCTGCACGTGTCGAGTGGACCGTCCCACACATGCTGAATGCGGCGTGACTGCAACGCATTCCCAACCGGCCAACATGGGGGTCTCCCATGCAACAGAGGCCGATTGACACAGCGGAGATACACAACATCTTTCCATTCCTGGGTTATTGATTATACAATGGTGTCAAGGGAGTCCGATCGTTCTGAAGAGACACTGAGAAACGTCAGCCCCAAGCGTTTTTATATAATGGAGATCTTTTCGAATCTTAGGACTTTTTGACAGTCACATCTCAGGGACTCACATCCATTGCAAACCTCTCGAAAGAATACACAGTCGGTCAAAAGAGACTCTTGTGTACTTTCTTTAGGCTAAAAGAGAAACGTGAAGGAAGCTTCGTAAAGCTCACACAATACCGTAAATGGAAAAAAACACACACACATAGAAACGTATAAATAAAGTCAAAACAAAAACAACGTCAGTATGGTCGAAATGCGTGGTTCACAACGAACTGGTCTTCATACAATCATGCAAATGTACATGAAAAGTTGTTCGGGACAACTTGGAAGCACTTGACAAACGTCTCCATGTACAAGGAGGACCATAAATACAGAGACCATAATTCTATTTTAAAATGATATTCTTCTGCAGGGGACAGCATGCAAGACAGTGTGAACATCGTTATTACATGCTGTCCATTTTTAATACATAAATCATGTTCATCAGGTAGTTTACAAATGGCAAGGTTGTTCTCAAGAAAGCGTGCTGACAGACAGAATAACCTTGATTTGCTAGTTTCTTGTTAAATTACATAAAGAGGGAAAAGAAATGTGAGGAAAGCTAATTCTAACACATTAAATTCTCAAGCAGTCTCCTACTCTGACAACTGCTATGAGACGTTTATGGAATGAATTATTATCGTTAGTAAATTATCCCTACAACAGGTACATCCTATGTATTCCTAAGGGCTATAGGGGTTCATAAAAGGAGGACTTGGGAGCAAAAAGACATGCAGAGACTGGTGTGATTTATGTACGGGATTTATGTGTTTATGATAGGCATGCAAGCTTTTGGAAAGGGGTGGGTTGGATACAAGAATATCATTCTAAAATGCTGTTGAGAAGCTCAACAGCTCTCAGGAGAGGTTGAACGCACAAGCACACAAAAAATGACCTGAGCGAAAGCCGGATCGACACAGGGACATCAAAAAGGAGGATCACCAACCTGGCAGAACAACTCAATGGCCGTGGCGTTCTCCCTTCATGTCTCCAAAAGGGCCAATCCCATCCCCCCCTCGCACATTCAGTGTGGGGGGGTATCCTTCAAAACCTCAATACTGATTTTGACACACACACACACACACACACACACACACACACACACACACACACACGCACGCAAACAAACGCACACTGACACCACACCTTTATCCAAAACGAGCATTCATGACCTTTTGAAAAACCATAACAGATTATCCTGTGCCCTCTGTTTAGGATGCCTTTTCAAATGCGTTTAAAAATGTAATTAAGAAATAATACAAGCAAAATCGAGAGAAATGAATGAATCGAATAGTTGTTGGGTAAGGGACTCAATTAGATTAAAGTTACATGTTCAGATGTGCCTCTGCACACTGTCCGATGTCATGTCATGACCAAGACGCTCAGAGGTTATATGTCCAGGTGTTACACCATCAAACCCACCTCCGGAGGGAGACTGAGGCTACTGTGCATGACCTCGAGCCAGATAGGTCGTAATTTTCCTGACAGTTTCCCCACTGAGGCAAATGACTCCCTCCCAAACAGTACATTAAACACTACTGCACATTTTTATATACATTGTGTACATATACACACACACATATATATATATATATATACATAAGCATATACATATGCATATACATATACATATGTTTGTTTTTTATATGATTTGAGGAGAAAATTTAAAGTAATTTACTAAAATAAAAGTTCCTAAAAAAGTATTTTAAAAGAAGTGAATTTTTTCATTATGTTTCCCAATTTCACAGCATAATGCTTGCAGATAACCTATTTGCTTCACATAATACTAGTTTGTATAGTTTCTCATAATAATAAATCATAGGGAACAACCCATGACACATATTCAGGCTAATAATACTTATAGCAGGTATTTTACAATGGAATAGTGATAAACATGTAGGGAAGCAGCATATCTGTAGAACTGGGTGCAGGACTGGATGAAGTGAAGAAGCAGTTTGCTCGATTTTAATAAACTTTCGTAGAGGGAAATGTTTTATTCATGAGGTCATCATTTCCCTAACACTATTTCTGAAGTTTAGTGGGACCATATAAAACTTTAATTAGGCTCGAACCGCATTCATCCTATAAAAATACAAACTCAAAAAAAGAACGTAACTTCTTAAAAGGTCAAGGTCAAGTGTTACAACATAGAAAGTAGTATAAAGTATTGTAATTCTAATATTATTATAATACTTATATTCTATATTTTAATACTTGCCCTTGAAAATTCTAAATTGACTTTTGAATGGTGCATGGTAGTTGAGGGGGGGGGGGTGACGACATACCCAGGTATTCCATATGGTTAACTTCCAAGTTTTGATTTTTGCTGAGAACATTTTGAAGGAAATATAAAATTGTTTGTAAGATCATAATAAATAGTAAACATTAGGTCAATTACCATTATTTTTCAGAGAACAGTCATACAGTTACCCTTTAAAAGAATTTCTGAAACTGGCCCATGGCCAAACTATTATTAGCGTCTGTTCTTAATGCAGACGAACACAAGTGAATGGCGTACCCATGTGTGTTAGCGATGAAGCACAGTGTCATTCACACGTGAGAAACTAGACTGCTAACAGTACTGTGTTCTGTGACATTGCGTGGACCCAGGAAGGGGGCCCTGGGGTCTCCTTCTCTTTAATGCGGTATAATCTGTCGTAACGATGATTACTGTTTCGCATATATCTTCTTCACATGAAAAAGAATGTTTCTCGGACACCACAAAATAAATCTCCAAATGGCGTCCCCTGGCGACAGAGGGGGGCCCTGCAGCCAGATGTTCTGCGCCTGCCTGGGGCGGAATGGGGAGCTAGTGCAGGCGCAGAACTCCTAATTCTATGTCTCGTTATTCCCTCCCGCTCAGCAGCTGACAAGCCGTCACTAAATAACACTGAGGCCTGCGCAGGTGTGCTCTTCATTGTCAGGTTTGAAGAAGAAAAAAAAGGCGTTATATTAACTGAAACAACACTTTTAAGACGTTGACAGATTGTCTCCTCCCTGATGGTGGTGCCGAGCATTGGGGGAAACGGTTCAGAAGTCTCTCGTGACTTCAGTGCGCTCAAAGACAGTTATCAGAAGCAATGATTAAAAAAGAATAATAATAATAATAAATATCACCCACACAAATGTCAAGCAACTTCTAAATCATTATGTGTTTACAGGGTTTGGTTTATACTCCATATAAAGAAAGAAAAGAATGTTTCCGTGATCACTGCACAGAACATTAAGCCCGCGAGGATACATTTATTCGTCTAAATGCAGTGCACGTGACCGTCCTGCGTTCACATCACACCAACATATTCCCTCCATCGAGGGAGGGAGGGAGAGGGAGAGAGAGAGAGAGAGAGAGAGAGAGAGAGAGAGAGAGAGAGAGAGAGAGAGAGAGAGAGAGAGAGAGAGAGAGAGAGAGAGAGAGAGAGAGAGAGAGAGAGAGAGAGAGAGAGAGAGAGAGAGAGAGAGAGAGAGAGAGAGAGTAATCGGGCAGCCCATCATCAAAAATAGTAAAACCCGTTCTGATATATTAAATGAATCGTCTTGGAACGGAAAGGTTGTGAAATAGGGCGGAGGACATTACCTTGAGCCTCGGCGGAGGTTGCTAGCAGTGTGAGGAGGGCAACCGCTGCCAAACACAGCCTTATCTTCATTGTGAGTCTGTCTGGCTCAGCAGCACATGAATGAATCTACAACGAGAACACACAATTACCCACTGCACCAAGAAGTGAAGTCCTGAAGTCCAGAGGGACATTACCTACTCTCGAAGATTACGCGTCTGAAATGTCGAGTTTCGTTTCAATAATTTACTCTTGGCAAACAAAAAAACGTCTAATACGCCTGAATGAAAATCAAGAAACAATGTTTTTCCAAAATTAAAGGTAACTCCAGAACTGTCGGTAAATGTTAGGGGATTTGTGGGGAAACTGCGCTTTCCAATCAGTTACATTTAAACGCCAGATGCGTTGGGAGGCTATTGAAGTTAGTCGCTGAGAAATAAACTGAAAAGTTACTATGAATAAGGGTGGGTCTAATTAGCCCACGTAATTGTTACTTTGAAAGTAATTATTCGGCTATGGCGTAAATATTTAACGACCAATCTGTTCAAGATATAACTTCATTCAACTAGTCCATGCTACACAATTCAGCACCAAAGGTTCAATACTAAACCATGATATCCCCATTACATTAATGCACAAAAATCGTAACAAATTCAAAACATGTTATAACCTACCCTAGTTTTATAACTGAATGCTTCAGAATGAAAAGTGGCACCTCGACGTAAGGAATGGGAATCTCTTCTGCTATCCCATGGTTTAAGCGCGCCGCCTACAGTTCTATAGGCTCAATACGAAGCATCGTTCATTTTTGCAAGGTGCCTTATGACTTGTGGAAGTAAGTGTGTCTTAAGTGAATCGAGGCTTCGAGAAAATAAGATAAAGAATAAGTACATTAGACAAAGACAGCTGCACAGAAAAAAAAGCATTTGCAGCAGTGCAAACGCACGGATTATTCAAAGCACGGGTTAGATCCGAGGTAAATGTGAAAAACAGCAAATTGAAAGGCATATGTCATCTGAATAACACTTTCTTCGCCTGCATCAAATGAGCCCATACAAATGGTCAACACGTTCAATAAATAAGTATAAAACTAATTATTTGCATTAAATTAACTCCGTTGTCTGCAGATCCAAGTTCCGACATACAAGAAGAAAAAAGAAAATACATCTCAGCGATAGTAGCCTATCCTCAGTCTAAACCCTGCAGGTCTCTGCTTTTTAAAAAGTGTATTAAAATTGCACAATGATAGCAGAGATGCAACGATACATTAGACATGATCAGCACAAACGAGTAACGCGTTAATGCACCCCATTCAACAATGATGAAATCGAGAATAATTTCACAAATAATTCCACATGAAACAGCGAGGTTTTCACCTGTCCACATTTTTAATGTTACCTTTTTCTAAAGTATAGTGGGGATCGTTAACGTTATGATTCAATTAATATACGCACTACACTGGCTCAAATTTCGCCCAAACTGAATAAAACGAAATAAACACACAGGAATATTGAAACGAGAACGAATATTTGAATAGCAACATAGCTGCTTCACCTTTTTATATTCAGGCTACGGATTCAGACTAGTCCTGACGATGAGTTTTTGATTCTGATCAAAGTTGTAGCAGCAACTATATCAATCATACAAATAGCCTACTCAGAGAGAAACATAGCCATTCAAATGAAACGTGATGCTAACCTGTGGAAGTTTTTTGTTTGTTTGTTTGTTTGTTTAATTTCTCGTTTTTTTTTAGTTTGTTTTTTTAAGAAAACCCAAGCTTCTTCGCAAAGGCCCCTGTGGAAAAGTGGAAATCTGGCGGGCGGGCGGGCGAGCTTCGGAAGAGGTGGTAGGCTTGTTCGCGCGGACGATTACCAAGGGGCTCCAAGTGCAGACGTCCCAGAAAGGAAGCCGCGTTGCAAGTGGGAAAAATCCCTGCACAATCTGCTACTTAATAGGGGGCTGTTCCCAACTCTCGTTTTTTACTATCGTAAGCTCTTACGACATTCAGTGAGCGTGGAACCCTGCCACGGGTTGATATATGCAACATCTAAAAAAGAGAAGAAAAAAATGGGGATATACTTTTTGGAAACTTCTGCATACTTGTCTGCATTCCTTTGGCGTGATGGTCGTCCGAGTGTTTACGCCACAGGTCCTCGGCACATACTGAAATGATAGGATCTGCATTTGGAAACTGTGAGATGTGTTTCGCTGGCAACCGTGAAGGAGCCCTTTTTTTTTTTTTTTTTTTTTTTTTTTAAACATGGAACAATGGAAAAATCTGAAACAACCAAATGCTATTTCTTTCAGGAACACACTGAAAGAGGCAGTAGCCTATACCCATTACACACAAGTTCGTAGATGCGTATTTTACATCATAGTTTGGTGCGATTTATATGTTTTACATAAATGTCTGGGTAATACAAGTGTTCGTAAATAAATTACCCTGCGCGGTTGGGGCAAGCATCATGACTTTCAAGACAAATGGTTATCTTTCATCCGACAGTAGACTAAACACACTTACAAACGTTAAATCCATCAGCCTAGCGATGTCGTGTCCTGTTCAAATTAGTAGCCTGAATAAACAAATGGAACAACAGCTTTGTAATACATTTGTACTTAGGGTGCTTCATTGCTTGGATCTTAAACATTATTTTTTAATAACGCGTGAGATTTCACATGAAAACAAATTTTTTAATCAATCCTATGCATTTAACTGCACACAATTAAAATGATACAGGTCAGTGACGTATAATCTGCCCACTTGAGTAGAACGTGACTGTAAGCAGGCTATTGCTCTTCAACCACGTTTCAAGTTTTACCATTCACTACAGTGGGCTACATTGTGAAAAGGGGTTTAAATACATGGCTACAATAACTTTTACGATGAGCAAGATTGAGTATGAAGAATATTTGCAAATCCGAACGTAAGACAAATCCCCCAATTTCGCCAACACTTAACGACATTTGGCTATTAGCCTACATTAGTTACAAGAACGGACGGGTATTATCACACTATTGAATCGACCCGACCGATGACAGGGTCTGCACGGCTTGGCAACACCCGTAGCTGCGTATCAGCCGGGCTATCCATTTCCTAGTAAACTTGGCCCTCTAGTGATTAAATAGACAAATTACGCTTGAGTTGAGCGTGGTCTTACTGCACTTTTTTCCGGCAAATTGTGTGTCCCACAGCACGGATAACCTCAGTTATTACTCTATTTTCTCACCATATGTGTCCACGTTTTCCTTTATTTTACAAGGGCAATTCGTTCATGTATAACTAGGCCTGCTGAGTTGGATAAATTCGGGTAATAAATTAGGCTGAAGTTATAAAGTATTCAGATTTTAATGCGAGACGCAAGGCTGCCTTAAACCTGCGGCCCGTGAGCCAATTTATGAACTCTTAAAGCTCTCGTTCGAGTTATTTGTTGAAACTACTTTCCACAACGGCAACTTTAATTGGACACGAAACTACATTTAACTAAGATAACCTTATAGAGGTGTAGATATGGGCGAATGGATTAAATATATAGGCTACCCCTTTCATTTGGTGACAATTTTCGTTTTTGCAACATTCAGCTATGCAAATAGGTTTGTACATGTCTGGCGGTGAGTGGCATGCATAGGCTAGGTCACACATAAACAGCAGCAACAATTGCTGGGAACAACATTTCACAAAAAGAATCTCATAAAATTATATATATTGGTCTGTGGATTAAATACACACCCCCTTCCATTTCGAAATATTTTTACGTTTTTGCAATAATTATCTGCAAATGAATGGTTGGTGGTGAACTCACAACGTAACCTCCATCGGGGAGAAGAACAGATTGGACAGTGTACTATAGGAATACACGCATATAGCCTACCACACTTGTTGGGGGAAACATTTCACAAAAATAGCACGGCAAGTGTATAGATATGGGTCCCTGAATTAGATGTAGCCTAGGCCCCTTTCATTCGGTAACAACTTTTTAGTTTTGGCAGTAATCAGCCATGGAAATTGAGTGACCGTATTCACTAACTGACAATATGGAGATGTAAACATAGGCCATACTTTCACAGAAGCAACAATTGCTGATAACATTGAACACAAAATGATCATATAATCAACTCATTAAAAGTATACCCACTTATATCACTAGTCTTAAGAAAGGGCATTTTCTGCATACAGGTAGCCTACAAACATAAAATTAAGCTGACTTAATTACACCTTCACACATGACCAAAAATGAGCCACAACTGTATGGTTTGCTATTAGGAAATCTCACTTGTCTTCTGTAAAATGTCTCAGCGTCGGTCCACCGAACTCCACAGATGAAGGATACACTTTCTTCTCTATTGTGTGGAAAGTTAACTTTCCGACGACTGGCTTTTTAAAATGTTTGTATGTTCTACAATGCGAGCGGGTAACACAGGGTGGGAAATAAGCAGAACGCTGTTCGATACGAGTTCAGGTCAGCACTATTGCCCCGGTGCGGTTTTATTTGACAACTTTTGTTTTCATTTTGCGGGTGAGTTGCTTTGTGCACGTCTGTTTTTGGCTAGTTTATGCATCCTATAACTTACTATATATAACCAGCCAGCTAATGCAACGTTTTAATTTTTTCAATCACACAAAATTTCACAGACACTACACACGCGCCCATTGTTTTCCATCGACTTCAAGCGTTCTTGGAAATGAAAAACGACTTCGCTG
This sequence comes from Aldrovandia affinis, assembly GCA_029706075.1. Classification (NCBI taxonomy): domain Eukaryota; kingdom Metazoa; phylum Chordata; class Actinopteri; order Notacanthiformes; family Halosauridae; genus Aldrovandia; species Aldrovandia affinis. Next base: position 834,278 of record JAINUG010000183.1, on the reverse strand, counting down.
CTAAAGCACGCCTTTCCACGGACGCTGTGCAAATCGCACTCAAAGGGTAAGTGCGGTGAACGCTGGCTCGAGGTAGCCAGTTATGGTCAAACGAGCAGCCAGCCCCACTCGTCTATGAGAGCGAGTTTATAGACGGCAAGGGGAGTCTCAGATCTCTTGCCGGGGAACGGAGTCTGCGGACAAACTCTGCAATCAAGTGATCCAAGTGTGTACAGTATTAGAAACGGTGTTAGAACAGCGTGCCAGATAGGCTTTTAAAATTCTGGGTTTTGATTGACTTTTGTTTGTTCACTCCATTCCTTCTCGCGCACGCAAGACCACTTTAAGACCACTTGAGCTTTGTTGTCACAGAAATGTACACAAATGTGATTGGTCCTTAATCCCGGTGAACTCACTCCTACTAGTGTCTGTAGGATTTGCATAAATATTAACCAATGCAATTGGCCAGAAAGTCCTAAACTGAACTCTGACCTATTGTATTGTCCATCTTTATTACATCCAACTCGGGAAAACATTCGGTTTTAAGGAAAATATGAGGAAAGGCACATTGTGGTTCTGAATTGCAATCCAGAGAAATGATCAGTTTTTGGAAAGACCACTTTGAACTGATGGCTGCAGTATGTGAAAGCAATCATTCCCATGCATCCCCTAAACACCTCAATACTGAAACAATTACTTTATTTCCAGAACCACTGAACGCCTCCCAGGACTGTATGTAGGTGGTGTGATTCGTATATAGCTCCTATGCATAAGTCACAAGTTCTCACACTATATTAAAATCTGAAAATCATACAGTGCATTTCTCTAATTTAGTGCCAAAGAGAGGACAAATTACAAAAGACATTACAAAGTACATTTCTGGTTCACTATCACTTGATTTTCCTTGGTTTGATTGACGTGTTTGATGCCGCTAAACATAATCTGGAAATAATCTTCCGTAGTTCTGTTTTGAATCGTGAGGCGTCACCATCATAGGTGTTGTACAGGTGTTTTAATAAAGCAAGGAGAACAAAACATAAGGTTTTCCTTTATGCGAAATATACACATTTCCTTTGTGATGGATAATAAGCAGAGAAAATGTGACATGAAAAGTATGGCCTTGAAATGACCTTGAAATATGACCTTGAAATATTTGCATAGCAATGCTTATTTACGTGAATTATTCGATGGGAGTACTACATGGTTTTGCAGCCATAATGTTTGTGGTCAGTTTATTATGTTTAATGTGCCTGTAAGCTCTTTACAAAAATGCCTTTATTCTGTTAGGAATAGTTTGAGCATGTTAAACTGGGCTGGCAGTGTAGTGTAATGGTTAGGGAGCTGGGCTTGTAACTCAAGAGGTTGCAGGTTAAATTCCCAGGTGGGGACACTGCTGTTGTACCCTTAAGCAAGGTAGTTAACCTGAATTGCTTCAGTAAAATATCCAGCTGTATAAATGGATTGTATGTAAAGAAATGTAAACTGTGTAAGTCGCTCTGGATAAGAGCGTCTGCTAAATGCCTAAAATGTCAAATGTAAATGTAAATGTAAACATCATGTCTGAGATGGAGAGAGCTATCGTGGTTTGGGCCAAGCTATACATGAGAATGAACGTAGACGCTACAAGAACACTCATGTTGAGGTGCATGTGAAGCCGGGATGGCATGAGGGACAAGGTCATTTAAATTCATGAAAAAAAAAAAAAAATAAAAATAATAACACAGGTTGCTGATGGTGTTGTTTTTCACAGCAATGTTTAATGCTGCTTCACCGGAGCTGTGAACTTGTTTCTTTCAGACATTAAAAATCACACATTTTAAATGCATCACTACAGCTGAGCTGTGTAGACTGCACTGCTGTAGAAGACTGAACTTAAACTCACGTGTCAGCCTAGGAGGATGCTGGCTAGTCTCCACAGGGACTGTGAACCATCAATTCTGGACCATTGGTGCTTGAAATGATTCCAGCCAGTTGGTAATCTGATTTACCCACAGGCCGGGGCGGTGGATAGCGTGGCGGTCTAATGCACCGTATCTTGGCTGGTCCGATACGAGTGTGGCTGCCAATCAGGGACGCGGTTTGAAACCCACCCCTGCCAGACCGGCCCTGGCCATTAGCCCCGATCGGGGGTGCCATTTGGCTGTCTGCCCCAGGGGGAGGAGGGGGGAGGGTGAGCAGGCACGAGTTCGTCAAGGAGCAGGAAGGGCGTCCGTGGTCTGGTTCCGTCTCGGAGGAGGCGGATCTACCGGGTCGGAAAAATTGGCTCGTTACCCGGAGGACGGGCAGCGGACTCATGGGGGAGGGTGAATTGAGATAAATAGAGGGTATAATTGGGAGAAAAACGGGGAAAAATATAAAAATATATAATAACAAAATACCCACAGACATGTAATGAGAGGCCAAATATAATTAACCAGGGATTTTTGGGGGTTGCTAGTAGATAGAACATAAAAACGATGACGCGTATTATTTTAATTATTTTTATTGTCCGCATGTGAATACAGTACAGTGAATAATTATTGATCCCATCGACATCAACCACTTGTCATTATGACAGGACAAATAAACTCTCTGATAATTTACATATATACTTTACAAAGGAAAAGTGTTATTTAAAATGGATGAAAGCGGGGTAGGATTCAGTCACTTCTTGTGTGCTCTGGTGTACAGCTCATACACAACATACCCGGATCCTGCAAGGAAATCCATATTATATATCAATACTAGAATCATCAAAATGACAACCATGTGTGCAACACATTCTATGGAAAAGGTTTTACACTAAACATAAAACATCAATGTTTTGGCACTTAGACAAAATATACACATTTACATTTGACATTTAGCAGATGCTCTTATCCAGAGCGATTTACAAGAAGGGCTTTTAAAATGGCAAAAAAAACAATCACAGCTAGAACAAGAGAACAGCGCAGCAGCAACACAACAGATATCATAACAGACAGATGCACACCACACCTACAAAACATCTGCTGTGCCTCATTTTGACATTACCAACTAACTGGGGCTGAATTGACCAGGGGCATTTGCTGTGCATGGGGAAAATCACGAGACTTCCTTACCCAACACAGTCAAGGTCATCGTGAGCCTGTACAGGAGAGCATCTTTGGCACCACCTTTCAAGTGAACTGGAATGCCATTGTCCTCCTGTTAAAACGGGGTAAAAGTAGAACAATTACTACGGTGAAGTCTTGGAAGACATATGAACGTGCACCACGTCTGAAAGAGCTGCCAGACCCCTCAGGCAGTCGCGTCGATTAAACAGCTTCCTGTAGCTCAAGCAGTTCGTGTAGGTTTTCATACACACTCACACACACACACACACACACACTTTTCATACTGTGCATGTGTGTAGGAGTGTCTGTATGTTGTTTCCTGAACATTCCCATCCTTAAATACCTCGGTAATGATCATGTGTATATGAATATGACTGTGTATGTAGGCACAAATGTGGATGTACCCATGTGGCCGCAGATTTAATGTATGTATATGTAATAGTGGTGTGTATATTTGTTTTCATGTAATTTATGTGAGGCTTTTGTACAGACTGTGGCAACAAATTTCCTGTAAAGGACAATAAAGAATCTATCTATCCATCTATCTAAATGGAAAAGCAGTGATACTACACAGCTATCCAGGACAGTACAGCTGTGCTCACTGCAGTATCGTTCTCTTCATTACTGCAGAATACATATACAGTGCACATTTATTTACCACACATTCAGTAACAACTGCAGCACAAGTCGCATAAACAAGAGTAAAAAAAACTAAAAAGCAACATAACCCAAAAGATCTACATCACACCCCATACACCCCACAAGTATTTTTAATCAATAATTTATAAAAATACACAATTCACATGATTATGTCCAGTTGAGCGCCACATACAAAAGTATAAAACAAAGAGTCTGGGTGCAGGTAATACACATTGCACCCAGACATCCCAGTGGCACCCATTTGGTATACAGTTAACAGTGGAATTGGTGTGACCATTCAGGCCCTAACACGGTGAGGGCTGTTGTGGAGTGTGTGTGTGTGTGTGTGTGTGTGTGTGTGTGTGTGTGTGTGTGTGTGTGTGTGTGTGTGTGTGTGTGTGTGTGTGTGTGAAGCATTTGATCCGAATAAAACAACCAATGAGGTTTATACTAATTCTAACTTTCATACCTCAAACCGATCAACTCTAACGGATGAGTGTAGAAGAGGACCTTATACTGGTAATTCAGAAGTGTAAAGATAATTACAAAGCCATGTTTAGCGCTAAACAGGACAAACTGACTCCAGTTTAGGTGTCAAACAAGTTTGCTGGAAGCAGATATTGTTGGCTGGGAAAAATAAAAAAGTGAGTATCATGTGACGGCACAATTAGCAAAGCCATTGGCCCTCCTTGCTGATTCTGATTTTGCATTGGCTGGTTGTGCTTGTTCACACTACATGCATAGCAATGAGTCAATCTGCTACAAACTAAACAACGTAAGTAAATTTCAAACATACTTATCTTTCAGCCTATTCGTGAAATGTATTCACGAAGCCAGAACCTGAGAATGAAGTGCAAACTTAACCATTAACATTACTGTTTTTTACATCAAAATACATCTGAACCTCTTTTGCATCAAAATAATATAATAATAATATATATGTCATTTAGCAGATGCTTTTATCCAAAGAGACTTGAATGCATACATTTTTCATTATGTGGTCCCCAATGGGAATTGAACCCACAACCTAAGCGTTGCCAACGCCAGGATCTACCTACTGAGTCACACAGAACCAGAAAATACACTTACATTTAAATTGTATGCATTTAGCAGACACTCTTATCCAGAGTAACTTACAAGATGTGCATTGATACATGGTAAGAACAATCATAGTTTGAAAATATTTGAAGAACACAATTTTTGTGATAACAATGTGGCCGTTGCTATTGGATTCTTCAGTTACACAACACTGACAGCAGGTGATACGCGGGTCTGGCGGCCATATCTGAACCAACGTCTTTCAGGCTTTTAAACAAGGTTACAATCTCCGACTGGTGCTCTTAAGAGCAAACACAGGACTGGTGACGCAGCAGAAGACATTTTAAATTTATAGCGATCAGCGTCTTGAGTCCTGAGGGCTTAAGACGTGCAAGTTTTTTAGTTAAACATTTGAATAACATTAAACATTTGAATAACGTTGACTCCTTAACTGAATAATGACTTCAATTAAAGGGTAAAAGATTGGAGGTCGGACAAAAACCAGTAGGACTGGATTTGCCCATCCACATATATGGGGATTCCTTCAGCTCTGAAACTGGCTTCAGAAAGAACACTTGTGCTTTGTCTCACGATTACGGACAGACCGCGGCCTGCTCAACCCTCTGTCCACGCAAGCGCCCATCTCACCTGAAACATCCTCTGCTTCTCGGGTACCTTGTTCTCGTGCCTGCGGGCGCTGCTGCTGATCATACGCCTGGAGACATGCCGCAAGGCCTAGTGACGAACACAGAGGCGACACAATGAAAACACGAAACCCAGTGAAAGCGCTTGATTGGACACAGCCAACGATTGACATAAACGAGCCTTCTAAGATGCAGTTGCTTGGCGTGAATTTGATGAACGTCCAACAGCAAGCATTCTGCTGCCATTCATTTTCCGATTATCTTTAGCGTGAAACCCTGATTGGAGCTGCAATATTAATTAGAACAGTATGACATATTGATCATGCTTTAACTGTAATGGTGTATCATTTTGTACAGGACACAATATACGTTATTTTCAGCTAAATACAGCAAACTTCACCAAATATAGCTCAAAACGCTCACTCCAAACACTGGAATACCATTAGCGCGAACAGTAGCTATTGATCCTGTTAGATTATCTAGTAAACCTTAGATTGCCAATTACTGGCCAACAAACCATTAACCAGCTCACCAGCCTATACAACTAAGAGGGTTACGGGTAGTCAGATAACTTAGTTTATCCCTTTAAAATCTAGCTATATGGAATATGGGTGGGGGGGTTCTATTGCGTCTAAACAGGCAGCTAACTTGACCTAATTCAGGTAAGTAGCTAGCATCCGTGAGAGATTGAACCAGCGAACTAGCTACCAAACTAAATTAACTAGCTAGTTAATGTCAGTAAACAGAGTATCATACCATTGTGTATTACTAACTGGCTAGCACAATTTATTCGGCCCAAATCATGCCATGAAATTGTTGCTAGTGTAGACAACTAGCTAGCCCTTTGAACAGCACAGCTGTCAAGCTAGATAACATTAGCCGAACACATGTGTTAACTAAAAAATACGTTGGCACATTTCTTTCACGTTAACTACACAGACGCCGTTAACGAAATCTAAATCGTTGGCTTAATTTAAGTTTGGCGACACATGCAAACTGACCCATGTCATTGACCGCTATTGCGCTAACGCTGGTTAGGTAACCGCTCAAGCTAGTTAGCGTCCTTAGATAACCAAACATAACATTCACAAATTATTATAAAATATATAATACCAAGAGAAGTCGTAGCTACCTGAAAGTGCCTGTACATTTTGTCTGTGGATTCTTCGCAAACGAAGCGCTGCACAAGGGCACAGTAAAGTAAAACCAAAAATGAACTTCCGCCGGGTTATTCTTCTTCATTAGTGGTTATGTAGGAAGACATTCCTGTCAAATGCTCTCTTTCGCCATCTACTGTACTGGCGTGTAAATAGATGTGATTTGAGTCACAAAAACAATACATTGGTTTGGAGAAGATTCATGATGCTCCAGGTGACTTTTGTCAATCTTTCTTATCAAATAGTTGTAAACGTAACATATTTACAACCAATTATATTGCTTTTGGTATGGTGTGGAAGGTATGACAGTTTGCCCAATGATTAATTCTGAATGCAGCCAACCTCTGAGACAAATATTTCAAAAGTTGGCGTGCAGAACCCTACTGAAAAAACATATTATGTAACATCTCTTACATAATATGGTTAAAATAAAATCTAAATATAGGCAGTAGAATATGATATTACAAGAATACCCTATGGCAAGCTGAATATGATTGAAGAATACTATCTTCAGTCATATTCAGAATTAGTGGCACCAGGGGCTCCACAGTGCATCAGTGGGTGGCAGAGTAGTATAGTGGTTAGGGAACTGGGCTTGCAATGCAGAGGTTGCAGGTTCGATTCTCAGGTGTGACACTGCCATTGTATCCTTGAGCTAAAGGCACTTAGCCTGAATTTCTTCAGTAAAATATCCAGCTGTATAAATGGATTGTATGTAATGAAACATAAACTGTAAGTCGCTCTGGATAAGAGTGTCTGCTAAATGGTAATTATCAGGGGCGGTGCTAGGGGCTGAAGACATTCGGGGCTTAGCCCACGGACAGAGACAAGGCATACACGACGCAGGACTGTGGTGTCCAGTGGTTTATCGCGGTACTTCGTTCCATAACATCACGGTTCTGATTACAGAGTCAGAAGACTAGGGAAGAAAAATGTCACACATCATGTGGTTATTAAAATCCAGGGCTTTCTTAAAAACATTCGGGGCTTAAGCCCATTAAGCCACCCCCTCACGCCGCCCCTGGTAATTATTCTGTTAAGCGTCCATCTATCCCTGTCGGTGAGCTTCAACTCGTTCCTCCTTGTTCGACCGCTGTTCCTCTTTCCTGATGCAGTTTTTCCTTATTTGACATAGATGCCATCATGATTTTCGACACGGTTCCCCTTGGCACATTACATCATTTTGCCGTTTCTCTGACTGACTTCTTTCTTTGTAAAAGAATGTTTGCTTGATGTTGCTTTAGAAACTCACATAATAAAGTGTTGATTTCCAAACTCCCAGCATAGTGGTAATTAGTATTGACATTAATATGAAAAACGTGGTCTTTTCATTTGGCGTTTCCAATATTTTGAATACCCCCCGTGTCTAGTTAATGGTGCTTGGTTTCGTCTTTGAGTAGTAAACAACTTAAAACTCAGTGAGGGGACCTGTTGGTACTGAATTCTGGGAACTTGAGCGCATGGACTGGCAAGTTGTCAGGATAAATATGCATTTTATTATAATTATATTATATTATAATTGCATTATATTATATTATGACATTATTTTTTACATTATAATTATAATTATTATAATTCAGAGCAAATTATACAAAAAAGCTCATTTGTTCAACTTGGATTGACCATTAGCAGTCAAATAAAGATCATTTTAATGTGGCAGCTAATGAATTATAACCGGACTCTTACTGCAACCAATTGTAGAATTTCTATTGAAGTTAGTGTGACCATTGATGTCCCCAAAGGCAAAAATACATTTTCCATTACTTGAACTTGCATCTATAAACCAATACATTCAATACATATGAAGCAGAAGTTGTTTGTACTTTTGTTTTTATTTTTCTAGCAATAAAAGTATACTCTGGCGTACAGTTTTACAGTACAAAATAAAAAACCAAGAAGCGACCAGACTAAAGGGAAACCTTGTATAACAAATCCACAGCAAATGTAAAGTGCAAAATATTTGGTGATCTATATTGTGAATACAATACCTGCAATTTCAAAGTAAAATAATTTCCAAACAAGGCTCCCGAATATAACTGGTCCCTACAAACTGTTCAATCTACCCCAGCCCAATCACTGGAAGTCTATTCTAAAATACTTTGTTCATAGCGGTAGATTTTCTAACTTGAAATATTTTATTTGTACATGTAATTGACTTTCAAAGTATTACAAAACATAACACATTGCATCAAATTCAAACCCTAACGTACTCTATAATATAATTTCTTAACTGGCATTTTCACTTGCATAATTTTGAAGATGTAGCACAGCTGCTTAAAGTGAATTGCATGTAGTCATAAAATTGCTTGGACATTGCACTATAATTATTGACTATAATTGACTTGAGGGGGTGGGGGGGGACTTAAAAAGAAACATCACCTTATGCCTGCAGGAAACATGCTTAACAGTCTGAACCTTTCCACAGGGATTAGAACTGAAATGTCAACTTTCACATTAAAACACTGAAGCAGTTGCGTTCAACAGCAAGCCATTCGCAATTCAGCACATCTTGAAATACACACTTTAAACACTGTTTATCACGTGTTCTATTGAAGGAGATTTTATCGTAGACTACAGATAAAGCAGACTATGTATATATTAATCATAAATCAAACTGCTTTGTGACCATGATGAAAAACACACATTTGAAGACCATCCAGGAGGTTCAGCTGTTTCACAGCACTGCCTCTTCGTAAAATTGCATAGTAGGATTCTCCCAAAACGTAATTTCTCACGATCCGTTCCAGAAAACAAAATAGGGGCGATGCTTCAGACAGACAGACAGACAGACAGACGCACGCAGGCAGGACAGACATGTACATTGACCAGTGCGCTTCTACATTCAACCAGGGGTCCGATCCCGGGCGCGAGGCCCAGCACCCACGGCGGTGGGAAGACTCTCAGCTGGGGATGTCGGAGCTGTTGCCACGGTTTCCGTACTTGTGGTGGATGATGAAGAGGACCACGCCCAGGAAGAAGCAGACGGAGCCCACGGTGATGTAGGCGATGCCCAGGAAGGGGTTCTTGCCCCCCATCCAGGAGATGGTGCTGAGGATCATGCGCTTGCGGCCCTCGAAGCTGTGCACGGGGTAGTCTGAGGTCACGCCGTGAAGGAAGACAGCGTTCGTTTCACAAAACGTTCACGCGAAACAAATACAGGTAGCTGCCTAAATAAAGGCGGCGCAATGTGGGCGGCGGATAGCGTGGCGGATAGCGTAGCGGTCTAACACACCCGTGTTTAGGCTGGTCTGATACGTGTGTGAGCTGCCTGTCAGGGACGCGGTTCGAAACCCGTCTCTACCAGACCAGCCTTGGTCGTCAGCCCCGATCGGGGGCGGCGTTTGGCTGTCTGTCCCAGGGGAGGGGGAGGGTGAGCCGGCTCGAGTTTGCCGCGAAGCCCATAAGGGAGTCTCCAGAACGTGGGTTGGCAAATTCCGTCTCGAAGGAAGCGGAGTCGTGTGAGGAGGGTAAATCAAAACAAATGGAGGGTGTAATTGGCTACCAAACTGTGAGAAAAACAGGGGGAAAGAAATCTGAAACTAATTTTTAAAAATAAAAAAAGGGGACATTTTGGTAACCGGGGAGGGGGAGGGGGTGAGACACTCAAACGGCCCTGGCCCTGGCCCAGGCTAGGAGAGTCATAGCCCAATTCATATAAATTGTTAAGATGGGACACTTTCCTCAAACTACAGCCCCGCCTTTCCCGCTACCTCCCCATACGTCTGCCTGAGGATGACTAATCTCTGCTGGACTTTCTCCTTGGACACAAGCCATTTAGAGAGACCAGCACGCCTAATGGTTTGTAACATCTGTCCCTGAAGACATCATTCTACACTTAGGAACAAATAGCACAATGGGCAGTGGCCAACAAAGCAATTAGCTAGGGGAGCGGCAGTGTAGTGTAATGGTTAGGGATCTGGGCTTGTAACTGGAAGGTTGCTGGTTCAATTCCCAGGTGGGGCACTGCCGCTGTACCCTTGAGCTAAAGGCACTTAACCTGAATTGCTTCAGTAAAATATCCAGCTGTATAAATGGATTGTATGTAAAGAAATGTGAACTGTGTAAGTCGCTATGCATAAGAGCGTCTGCTAAATGCCTAAACATAAAATGTAAAATGCGCACAAGAGAGACACAACCTCTCCCTCCCACTTGGCTAGGCTTCAAACTTCATGAAATGCAGAATCACTGAACCCTTTTAGCAGTGTTGCCCAATCCTGCTTGTTCTCTAGCACTTTTGCAACTCTCTTTACATGGCAATCTCAGGACAGGGAGGAATTGACCAAATTCAGCCAATTAAGGAAGCAGGTAGTGTAATTAAGTAGTTGTAGTTCCCAAGTAGTAGGAAATATTGTGGACTAGTGCCCTCCAAGACTAGGATTAGGCAACCCTCCAAATTTGGCCTGTGGAGGCAGGGCATCTGTACAACTGCTGCACTTTGTGGTTCCGTGCGGCTCAGTAGGTACAGCGTGGCGCTGAGGGCTGCGGGTTCGATTCCCACTGGGACCATAAATACTGAAAAATGTATGCATTCACCACTGTAAATTGCTTTGGATAAAAGCATCTTCTAAATGGCATATGTTATATTGTTTTGTTATAAAATTGTTATATGCTTTTTGCTTGGAGGGTGTTCATTAGAAGGATACTGTAGGTTATGAGCAGAGTGTAATTGCCCCGGGGGAGGGTTGGGGTCATGCCCTTCTTCTGGATGATGCGGTACAGTTTGCGGAAGGTTGGTAGGGCCGCCGTGCGCATCCACACAATGAAGTCCTCGTTGATGAAGCCATTGTTCTCTGGGTCTGTGTCCAACTCGTAGACAGGTTTGGCCCAGTTCACTGGCTTAGTTGTGTCTGGGAAAAGCAACAGCAAACAAAACAAAAAAGAACCGAGTTAGCCAGAGCTTGTGACAATTCCAATTCAATTCAGCAAATGAGCTGAAATTAAATGAATAAATTGAATGATTCCCATAATGTTATACGAGAATTTTTAAACAAATCCATTTCATTTCAATTCATTTCATGCAATTGACGCCAGCCCTGTTGTTAGCAGGGGGGTCATTCTCGCTGGTAGTACATTTACTCCTCAAAGCATTTGCTGTATAATGCAAGTACCTTTGAAAACAGGGGCGAGATTGGAGTTGTTCCCCCCAGGGTTCCTGAACTTCACATGTTTGTCCGTCCACCACGCAATGCCCTTCTTCGACAGAGGAATTTCAATTTGCGTACCATTGGAACTAATGTAGAGCGCCAACGTGTCTGTGAGAGGAGAGAAACACACAGTGATACACACGCCTCTGTGCTGTAAAACTGGAGCGCCGGATGGCTTGTTTGGGTAGCCCCAGGGGTGTGAAGGACTAACCGTTGAACAGGCTGTTGGCAATCGCTCCACAGGGGGCAATGGGCTTCACGTTCTTTCGGTACGGCTCGCATTCCTTGCTGGGGTCCTGTATACAGGAATGTCAGGAACACAACTTCAGAATCAGAATCAGAATGATTTATTCGCCAAGTACGATGTACAAGGAATTTGCCTTAGTGCAAGGTGTCAACATACAACCAAAACAATAACAAGACCTTAGAGGAGGGGAGAAGAGAAGGAAAAAAATATATAATAATAATAATTTAAATATATATATATATATATATATTGAGTGTAATAAAATACAATACAATACAATACAATATAATATAATACAATACAGTACAGTGCTAATATACAAATACAAATATACAAATACAGTACAGATAATGGTTATATTGAAGCATTTACTCCCTTTGACTCAAATATCTGATACTGAGTATGTTTGGTGATGCCACATAATTCAAGACAAACTTAGACTGGAGTCCAAGGAGGCTGAGAGCACTTCATGTTTTCTCAGGGGCGTGTCCAGGGAGGGGCCTGGGGGGGCACCTGCCCCCACAGAAATGTGGGTGCCACCCTACTTCATCTGGCTCTTACTTTGTATGAAACTTGCTTTGTATAAAAAATGTCGTAACCCTCCCTATTTAATAAAAAAAAGTTTGAATGAAAACCCAAATTTTTGTTGTGAAATACTGAATTTGTTTAACCATTGGACTATTAGGTCTGCTACTGGTTGTCATACTATCTATGTGAAAGTCAGATTTATTGCATTTTACAATGTAAAAATGTAATGTAATGTAAAATGGAAAGCATCTCGAGACGAAAACGACATTTTTTAATGTATCTGCATTAGAGTGGACATGGCCTTAGTCGGCTTTAAGCAAGTTCCTTTCAGAGAAGACTGTTCTGCCTTTTATATACTGTACCTTCAACGCAGACGTGTCACCATTCAACTGCCTGTCATCCCTGGACTTCACATAGCGTCTATGATTTTGATAGAAGTTGGATAGACCGTAGTACATAAAAACGTTGCCCTGGAAAGACAACATAAACAAAACACAACAGTAAAACAGTGTTCATTTAAAAGTTCCAAATTCACATCAAAGAGCAGCCATTTGAAGGACTATTGCAAGCACTTCTTATGTAGAGGCAACAGCATGTATGCAATTGCTCTACTGAATATCAACCCTGTGGATAAATGGTCCTGAACAACCAAGTGAAGATATAACTTACAGATGTAAAACCAATATTTGTAGAAAGACAAAACCCACCAATTTCGGAGAAAATTGAAATAGCATTGAAAGACAAGTATTGTCAGTCCATTTCCTTAATTAAATGATATTCAACATGGGTTTGTACACCATGTTATGGGATGTTTGACAAATAGGATCAGTGATAGTCAAATTACAGTTATTCTAACATAAACAGCAAATCTTTTTTCCGCAAAATTATTGTCAATTTTGGAGTTCACATCAAATCATCGCCAAAAGCTTACCTCAAAAGCTTGATCCAGGGTGAAGGACACGGAACAAGTGCACGGTTTCGTGTTGTTCCAGCTATAGCTCTGAGAGCAGTTGAAGCACGGACTAGACGCTTCAAGGCCGGTATAATCGATCTGTAATGAACGGAGCACAACTGTTCAAGGACGGAGTAGCACTACCACCAAGTCAATGTCAAAAATAAATAATTTGCATATTACAGCCTAATGATGTTCAGGAAAAATCCACAGTTAGATGTGTTTTCAGAAACACTATGCCGCTTTAATCTTAACGTTTTGACTGGGGCTTATTGACTTGTCGTTGCTGAAAGACACCCTGACGTTGGGAATTAGCAGGCCAATTAGCTAGATCGCTATCTTTGTGCTACCGAGTTAAATGCTTTACGAAACAGGTTTTTGACAGCTAGCTAGCTAGCTAGCTAACCTTACCTACTTCAGCAGTAGAGTAAAACACATTCGCTAACTGTTCTGACATGTTATGAATGTTCAATTACTCGCTTGCAAACGAATAGCTACCAAGAGAATGACCAACTAGCAAGCCAAAACCGATGTTGTATTTGACAGCAAGCGCAAAACGATTTTGCTAGCAACACTACAGGTGATCCGCTTAAACGTGTAACGTTAGCTAAAAAAACCCCCAGCTGAAAGTAGAACAAGAAACTTCAATTATAGCTAAGCGACAGGAAATACATTCAACCAAGAGCTAGATGCAGTAGCAGGATGGCTAAATGAGCCGACGTTACCTCGAACTCTCTGATGTTGTTTGATGTCACGTAGAGGCCGATTCCGATGGGAATGAAGATGACGCCAATGGCGAAAAAGGCTGGCAGGACGGTGCCAGCCGTCAGGATGGGCTGCCAGGCCGGCAATCGCTGCTGCTTGAAGGCAGTATTATCGGGCTTCTTGCTTGTGTCCGCGCCCACAACACCTGGACCAGGGGTCCCCGAAAGGTGACCGTCTTCCTCTTTTGCATTGTAGCTGGACGCCATCATGGCTGCAGCTATTTTCGCTAGCAAGCTAACGTAAACTAGCTAGCTAGCTAGCTAGCTAATCCGGCGCAGAATTAATACCACTCAACACTCTATACCGCGAGCGACCGGCAGGTCAGATATTGACATTTGGAATTTAGATTTAGATTAAGAGATAGTTTTTTTTGTTTGTTGCTATTGTCAATAAAATTGTTCCTGATTTCGGAACATCGCTGTCGGGAGGAGTCGACTTCAACGACGTAGCAAAGGACCCTGCTAATTTCACCAGCACATTATCACAGAGGCTCGGCAACAAGGAAGTCAACAAAGAGCGCCGTGCGTGATGACGTCACGTTTTCCTGATTAAAGCCAACAAAGAGCGTCGTGCGTGATGACGTCACGTTTTCCGGATTAAAATGTTCAGCGACTGGGGGTGGACAAAATAATGGAAACACCAATGGTGAAAAAGGAGCTTGAGTTCTAAATCGCAATTTTAATCGTGTTTCATCATAATGATGGCAATGCTAATTACCAGTGTATCTCTGCTATGAAAGACGTTGTCTTGTTTTGAAATCGACACTTTAGTATGTAATTTTCTAAAGCAACATGAGAGATCTAACAGAGGTCAGTTACAGAAACGGCAAAATTATGTAATGTGTCAAGGGGAACAGTGTCGAAAATCATGACGACATACACTACCGGTCAAAACATAGGCCGCGGAACCGGTATGACCAGTAGGGCCGTGGCCATACCTACTTTGGCGTGCGTCAAACATCAAACATTGTGTAAAAATTCAAATCTATCAGCAAATACATTACGTTCTTACTGTATTGCACTTTTGCGCGCTTCCCGGGCTAATTTCCATTAGCTGTAAACCTACGTTCGTACGTGGCCTATCACAAGCAACAAACACTGTTTCCTAATGATTTATTGGTTATTTGTGTCATGTGAGCTTAGCATCACACTAACGTGAATTTCACAGAACAACCCAGCGCTCTATCTAAGCAGGCTGCTAGTGTGTTCGCTAAAGTTTAAGCAATAGTAACGTTAAATTGAACGACGAAGCGTCGAAAAATAACTGCTTTCTTCGGGTCAAAGTTAACCATGGCGGCTGAGACAACCACCGTCACTCCAGCCCACGATGAGCCCTCTGAGGAACCAGCAGTAGAATTTCTAACTGTCGCTGCTCCAGCTAGCCCCTCTGCTATCGAAAGAATACACGCATTATTATGTTGCACGTATGTTTTATAATATGTGTATCGATACACGGTTTTTATGACGCCATCACACACATTTTTTAGGTATGTTCTGTTCAGAAAAGGGCATTCCCCAAACTTGCAACAACGTTGGAAGCACACAATCGTCTAGATTAGAATGTTAGAATGCTGTATTGTTTACCTTCTCTGGAACTGAATGCTTATGCTACCAGTTTCGTACTGATTTCACCATTAGTCACTACTACGTGAATGCATGTTACAGATGACAAGACAGAGGTTAGTGTTACTGTCATAATTTGTCACTATTATGTGGTGGTGACATATACACAGAAATTACTAAGCATACGCGTATCCAAATCTGCTATCTGATTGGATCATACGGACTTATGACGACATAAAAAAACAATACACGTATCATAAAACAATACGTGTATCATAATAAGAATACTTGTATGGATTATGGGCTGTCTGGCGTTCGATATTTGGGAGGGGGTCAACGTCACGTCATTCTTGGCCCTACCCATTCGAAATGCGTTCCACGGCCCATGAGTCAAAAGTTTTAGAACACAACCATTTTCCAGTTTTTAGTGAAAATTAAGCAGTTAAAGTCCAGTGAATAACCTGAAATGGTACAAAGGTAAGCGGTAAACTGCCAGAGGTTAAAAAAAAAAAAAGTTTAGGTTACCAAAAACTGAAAAATAATGTACATTTTTTGGCAGTGAGTAGTTTCCTACACCATCAAAAGGCATTTGGAAACTGGAGGAAACTGGCAGACCCAAAGCCACAACAAAATCAGAAGACAAGTTTCTGAGAGTCAACAGCTTGTGTCATAGGCGGCTCACAGGACAACAGCTTCAAGCACAGTTTAACACTGGTTGAAGTAAGGAAGTCTCAGTTTCAACTGTGAAGAGAAGACTTCGAGCTGCAGGTTTGACAGGTCGAGTGGCAGTAAGAAAGCCATTGCTAAGATGGCAAAATAAGAAAAAGAGGCTTGCCTGGGCCATGAAGCACCGCCAGTGGACTACTGAAGACTGGAAGAAGGTCTTATGGACCGATTAATCCATAAGAAATCCATTTGAAAGCTTTTTTTTGGCTGTCGAGTAGGCAGAAGGATGGTTCCTCAGTGTGTGATTTTGTACATTTTTGGGCATTTAGCAGACGCTCTTATCCAGAGCAACTTACATAATTAAGTACCTTGCTCAAGGGTACAACAGCAGTGCCCTACCTGGGAATTGAACCTGCAAGCTCTGAGTTACAAGCCCAGCTCCCTAACCATTACACTACACTGCCAGCCCCACCAGTTGGTGTGACACCAACTGTCAAACATGGTGGAGGAGGCATGATAGTCTGGGGCTCTTTTGCTGGATCCAGAGTTGGCAACTTGTGCAGAGTGACTGTTAGCCCACGTTAACCCATTACTTGTTCCCTGAACTACCTCTGGCAGTTTACCACAAAATTACCACAGATCTGAATCTACACCAACGTGTCCTAGTCTCAACAGAAACTGTACATTGTGAGCTTCACAAACCTGATGTTTATGGTAGGGCTGCCATTCGTAAACCGCTTGTAACCAAGGCCAATGGAAACAATGCATAACCTGATGTAGCTAATGAGCACAAAACCTGGACTTCTAAGCAGTGGAAGAAAGTAATGTGGTCTGATGAGTCATCTTTTACAATTTTTACTACATCTGGTTGGGTTTATGTTTGCAGAAAGCCAAAGAAAGCCTTCAACCCACATTACCTGTCCCCAACTGTGGTAGATCTGTTATGGTGTGGGCAGCCATCTCGTGGGAGTCATTGGGTCCGGTTATTACTCTGCATGGTAGAATTACAGCCAAAGAATACAAAGCCATCTTACATGGCCAGGTGCACCCTATGGTGCAAACATTGTTTCCTCAAGATGTTCCCATATTCCAAGACTATATAAACGGAATAACTTCAAGCCAATACCCCGAGGCCGGCGATGATCTGCCTCCTCCGAGACGGAACTTGTCCAACCCGTCTTGTGGGGACGCCCTTTCACTCCTTGGTGAGCTCATGCCAGCTCTCCCTCCCCCCTTCCCCTGGGGCGGACAGCCAACTGCCACCCCCAAACGGGGCTCCCAGCCAGAGCGTGGGCTGGCGCAACCGGGATTTGAACCCCTGGCCGCAGTGGGCAACCTGCAATCTGGGGGAGTGCTTTGGCCGTTACACCACCCGAGGCCCTGTGACATATTTATTTGTTCAATAACTACTACTCTTACTACTAAATAATAGTAATATTTATAATGACATAACTGTAATGTAATGTAAAGGGTCCACCAATCCTGCAATTAATGCTATTTAGTTGTTTACCAACATACTATATTCTGATTGTCACTAATTTTCATGAGTTTTTGCAATGTTTTTGGATGCTGTAAAGTTTTGATACAAAATCCAATACAGTACGCTGCGCACAATTATTCACACCCTTGATAAAGATGAGCAAAGAAACTAAAAAAATATGTCAGAATAGACAATAGAGGTAATTATCTATATTGTATGGTCAAAAAATTGGAATATTATATTCTGTTATACTAATACTATTGCTCAGAGAATTTATTTATTTATTAAGTAATATAAGTAATACCTTTTCCCCCAAAAGATATGTGTCACAATTATTCACACTCATAATATTTATTTTAAATAAAATCCAACTCCCAATCCAATCTGACAGAATCATGAACTCCAGCAAGTACCCTTTTGGCCAAAAACCTGGTTCCCTTTGCCAGGAAGCTGAAACTTGGCTGCAAATGTTTTCTGTAAGAAAGACAACGATCCCAAGCATACCTCAAAATTAACCAAGAAATGGGCAACTGACCACAAAATTACTGATTTGCAATGGCCGTCTCCAGACTTGAACCTGATTGAAAAGTTGTAGTTTGAATTGAAGAGGCCAGTCCACAAGCGCAGACTGAAGGATCTTGAAAGATTCTGTATGGAGAAATGTTCAATATGTTCACCAATCTCATAAAACACTATAGATGATCACTGAGTAATGTTATCCTTGTGAGGGGAGGGTGCACAAAAATGGGTGTGAATAATTGTGACATATCTTTTCAGGGAAAACAAATATTGTTTCATAAACAACATCTTTTACTCTCAGAAATTGTATTAGTATAGAACAGTGGTTTCCAACCACGATGCTGGGGGCCCACTGTGTATGCTGGTTTTCGTTTCAACCATAATTGCAACCTCTCCATTGTAATTAGCTGTTAATTGTTCTTAATAAGACACTTCTTATTTCTATTAAAGCATGATTTACTCCCTTAAAGCCATATGTCAGAAATAGCTGTGCATGCCATGAACAATAAATGTCCCGTGTTCACATCCCCAGAATTTTAATCAGTCAGATCAACTATTGCTCTCATTTTCTGTAATGCGTTGTATGACACATTGTTCCTTTAAAAAGAAGGTTACATATTTTAATTGATTAAATTGTAGACAGACAGGTGAAATCAGTGGGGGCCTAATTTTTGAAAGTGGACAGTCGGTCACTGAAACCATTTGTGGAAAATTAAGAATTCAATGACAGAGCAATTGGCAATGAGCCAAACCTGCATTGAGTTAAAATAGGTTTAAAGAAAAAATTTAGAATTTACACAGATGTTTTCAACAACCTTAATTGCTCAAGAGACTGGCAGTAACAAAAACCAGCATACACATGGGGTCCCCAGGATCTGAGTTTAGGATATATATATATATATGAAAATAAATAAATAATATAATTTTTTGAGCATACAATATAGCTCATTGCCTGCATTGCTTATTTTATACAGCCTTCTTTATCAAGGGTGTAAATAATTTACATTTTTTTTACATTTTTGGCATTTAGCAGATGCTCTTATCCAGAGCGACTTACAATATGTGAGAGTTTGCCAGAGGAGGCAGAGTGGAGGGGTCTGGCTGGACTGTAGGGTGTGATGTCTGGATGTAGGAGGGAGCATTTCCCCTAGCAGCTTGATAAGCCAGCACCAGTGATTTAAACTTGATGCGTGCTGCAATAGGGAGCCAATGCAGAGAGGTGAGTAGTGGGGTGAGGTGTGAACTTGGGTTGGTTGAAGACTAAACATGCGGCAGCATTCTGCACTGGTTGCAGTGGCTTGATGACACAGGCCAGCACGCCTGCCAGCAGGGAATTGCAGTAGTCCAGATGTGAGATCACCACCAAGGCCAGGACCAGGAGCTGTGTGGCCTCTTGGGTGAAGAACGGGCAAATTCTCCGGATGCTGTGGAGAATTTTGGATGGCACTATATGCTAATGCTAAACAGAAAGCATTTCATTTCCTTTACTCATAACAATTTTGTAAGTAAGTTACAAGACACCCAAACGTTAACTATATTTTTGGCAGAACTTGGTTATTTGGTTTGGGGAAAACTATTTAACAGGATGGATATTAAGTCTATCCCATAGACATAATGGAAATGTGATCCTCTAGCCAACCCTGTGCTAGCTCCGTTACCCCTGGAGAAGCATGTAATGGTACAGTGGACAAAAGTTCACTGGTAATGGTTTCCTCTTATGTCATTGGTTTCATCGGGACATATTGAATGTTTAGTACATGTGGGTTTCTTCCACATTACCGAAATAAAATGATTAGTCAAATACCCACAACAAGTCCAAGTAACCTTAATTATTGCATGGTTTTGTGTTTGCGCATTGTTCTAGCTGTGTTAATGATAATGAGACTCATGTTCATTAACAGCTAATTGCTGGAGCTTGTTCATTTGCGTACAGAGTGGTGAATGCATGTGGTCAGCTTTAAAGGCATTCTTCAGTGATGGTGGAAATTAGATGGGTAAGAAAGGCCCAATCACACACACACACACACACACACACACAGAGATCACTGCCAACGTCCAGTGTCCCCAAAGATTTAATCACATGCGCCTCATTAATTCCAAAGCTGAAAGCCTCCAACACTGTCCCCCAAAAGGCCCCCTCCTGCCTCCATTTCCATACCACTGATTACAGTATGTACATACAAGAGCCTTTTCACGGATCTATTATTTTCACTTATCTTATTTATCTCATCTCTGTTGAACATGTTATTCATCCCCCATTGCGTAATTTCCTAAAATATAAAAAATTGGTCCTGTTACTGTTAAGACTGTGCCTAAGTACAATCTTTCAGACATTTTCTGTGTTGCTGCTGTTTCATGTTGGTGGATTCACATTTTACATTTTTGACATTTAGCAGAGTGACTTACAAGATGTGCATTAATACATGGTAAGATTTATCATTGTTCATGCAAGAGATCAATGCAGTAATATAGCGATAGACATCGTTGTTAGCAGCTGCGTACTGTACCTGTAACACTGGGGGGGGAAAGCATACTTAATACAGTATTTTTAGCATAGGTGAGACCGCGAGGAGCGGCTGCCGGACGCCCGGAGGGATGGGACAGTCAGTTTGCCATAGGAGGCCGGAGCGGAGGGGTCTGGCTGGTGTGTAGGGTGTGATGAGTGTCTGGAGGTAGGAAGGAGCAGTTCCTCTAGACGCTTAAATAAGCCAGCACGATGCATGCTGCATTGGGGAGCCAGTGTGTGTCCAGACGTGAGATCACCAAGGCCTGGACCAGGAGTTGTGTGGACTCTTGGGTGAGAAACAAGCAAATTCTCCGGATGTTGTGGAGGGAGAATCATCAGGTCCAGGTGATCTTGCTCTAGTGCTCTTGCTTTCTGTTCCAGCAGTATATTGGCAAACATAAGTGTTGTAGGCCTAGATTCAATGAATAACATTAAATGTACTCAAATATCTGCATGTATTATAATGTGTTGGTAGACACCTCAAATTGTACCACCGTAACAGAAAGGTACACATGGATCTTAAACAGAAGACTAGTTTGAAATAATACTTTGTGAAGCCCTAAAAACTGTGAGTGTCAAACTATTTGTATCATGGACCCTGGTAGCCAGCACCACTCAGCCTCCAAGCCTTGTTTCGTGTGGCTACATTGTAGTCTGAAACACTTTGATCCACAGCAGATTCCGCTTAACAACCCCAGGGAACAGAACAAAACGCAGGCGGTATGTAAATGAATCAGCACATACTGCTCAGATGGTGTGTACCTGTGGTGCTTCAGCGGTCAGTGGTTTGCTATCTCTGCTGTCCAGACGCTTCCTTGTTTTGTGGTTCCCTGTGGCTCAGTGGGTAGAGCACGGTGTTGGCAACACTTAGGTTGTGGGTTTGCTTCCAACTGGGACCGCATATACTGAAAAATGCATGTATTCAGTACTGTAAGTCGCTTTGGATAAAAGCGTCTGCTAAATGGCATATATTATTATTATATTATTATTATTGTTTGAAGTGTGATGCATGATACAGACCTCCCTCTGGTCCATTTGAGGGCTGCACCTCTCCCTCCCTGGGTTAATGTCCCTGAATACCCAAACGATGATTTTAGACATCTCAACGCAATCCCCCAAACTGTATTTCCCTCACCTGGCTGAGTTTGGTCATGTAGATGAGCCATAATGGTCTTAAAGAGGCATCACAGGAAATGGATGTGATTTACTCAGTTGAATTAATTTCCTTTAATTGATGAGAGGGTGAGGCAAATTAGCATTTTTGCAATCAAGAAACAACTGTGAGGAAATGACAAGAGGTTTTCTGCCTGGATCATCGGCTTGTCCATTGACATCTGTTACACCACAACATATCCTCTGATGTTATGCTTTGGGTCAGATTGTATGAATATTCCTCACTCCAATTTGTGGATGTCTCCATGTAAATGCATTCAGGAATACCACAATTGAGCATAGCTATAATAAGTTTCCTCTGGCCTATTATTTATTTTATTAAAATAATTACTTGTACAAACTGTTGACAAATGCGGAAATGTATTCCATCCATTTGTTGATTTGTTGAGACAAATTACAGAAGGAAGTCCTTTTTCTAAAGTTTGTGTTGGACAGATTAAGATTGGTGATGATAATAAGGTGTCAATCAAGGTTGAACAAACTAACTAGATGCTTCCATGAGGCTGAGACAGGATGGCATCAAAATGGTTGCAATAAACCAATGCAGACACCCAACTCCGTCAGATAAACAGAGATAACCCAGAGACAGGGCAAGAGTTTAGCTGGTATAGAGGTGTGCTGTCTCCAACAGGGACTTTGTCTAAATTTGCATATATGCAATTAATGGCAGTAGCTTTGACCTGTATCTGCCAGGATCCCAATGTTTATCATGAACTGAAAATTCCTGGGAGAGGGATTTGATGCTCTATCCCAGTAACTAATTAGACTGGAACTGAACAGTATCATGTCAAACCCCTGCGCAGCATGTTGCTCTACCTTTAGATAATGTACTTTGTTCTTGTGTAGATCCGTCTGTAGGGTATAAATGAGTTACAGGATGCTGTGGGTTGCAATAGATATGGGCATCTGCTGAGCAAGTAAACAATAATACCATAGGCGTTCATATTTGTCCCCTCAAATAATTAGTACGTATAAAACATTCTCTTTCATTATGTCCACACCAATATTTAATATGTGGTTATGCCCTTGGATAATACTATCAAATAGCCAAACAAAATATATATTATTTTTTTGCTTCAGATTTTTCCAGTTTTTCTCCCAATTTGCTGGCCAATTGTACCCTCTACTGATCTAACTATCCCCCTACAACAAGCCCACAGTCTGCAGCTATAGGACCAGCCACTACTCTAGGGCCGGTGAAGTGGCTCCTTTGAGATGGCACTCACCTGAGTGCCGACCGTGATTCCAAAACGTCCAGAGAAGCTTTCTGTGCATGCGGTGAGCTCACGCCAGTTTCCCTCCCCCCTCCCTCTGGGGCGGACAGCCAATTACCACCCCTGAACCAGACTCCCAGGCAGAGCCGGGCTGGCGCAGCCAGGAAGTCGAACCCCGGCTGCAGTGGGCAACCTGCACTCCAGGCAAGTGCCTTTACAGGTTGCTCCACTCTGGGGACCCTTAAACAAATTATTATTAATCATGTTTTTTTTTTATTGATCAGTTTTAAGGAAGTAGTCTCCCCCCCCAGTGTATTTATGTTTTGTATGAACAGTAATTGCCATGCTTTTTATTTCTCTCAAAACTCTCCCCTCCCTTTTTTGTTTCTTTTCATATCCAAGATCAACATTCACGTTGCTACGTCGTATCCATTTGGAACCCGTTCAGGAAAAAGGCATGGAGAGGAATTATTCACTTAGTGATTGGCAGTGAAAGCATGTGAGCGTCACATGCAATTTCTCTCCATATGGGGGAGCCAGATATTGAAAAAAGCTGGTCATAATTGTGTAAACTACAGTATTACTGTATCACTTATAAATGCAACCCAAACTATAGTTTCACTTTTATAGCAAGCCTCTCTCTCTCTCTCTCTGTGGGGGAAAAAACTGTTGGCAATAAAACGGTCCATTATTTGGTTCACGCACGTTTTAAAACACTGATGAGCCGCAATGCCACCTAGAGTTGAAATAACAATATCCGATAGATTTTCACGGTCCGCGGAGTACAAACGGCCGAGCCCCCACGCTGTTTCTGAAGGGATGATGTGACACGGCGCAATCCTTTAATCCAGTCCTGCAGTCGGTCCTCCGGGGGTTTGTAATCAGCGCAATAAAAACATTCAGATGTATTCGAGAGCGCTGCTTCATCGCGTCGACTGTCTAAGCCAAAATATGATCTGTCTTTTCCTGTTTTCATATCAATTGTCTTTTATCCCTTAGTGAGCCAAATTCCTGAACCCGAAGGCAGAAACTTTCCCCTAAACACAATGCATGGTGTTTTTTGTTGTCGTTGTTTTTTGGTCATCAAGGGACTTTTAACAGCACTCCAAACAACTGTCCTATATTAATAAGCTGGCATTTTGTCTGTTCAAAAACCTACATTTCTATTGTCATAACCTCGATTTAATGTGAGCAACGACTCCGCTGTGGCCAAGCTCGAATAGTGTGATGTCAGTTCCTAAGACGATGGTCCGGGATGTTTTTCTTTTAGGAAGGCGTAGTCTTCGTGTTTGTAAACTGCAATCAAGACATCGTTTAAAAAAGCAATTAGAGTAGGTTTTAAACACAGAGTTGGTTTAAAGGGTCTTTTATCAGAGCAGTCTGAATTACTTGTGAAAATGCCTATGAAGACTGAATCCTTCCTGCGTAAATGGCGACTGGGGCTGGCAGTCTTGCAGGATGACACACAGCAAGCCGTAGCACCCCCCTGGGCTATTTCCTGCCTTATTGCTCAACGGTGACCACTCTGGGTGATTATTCCCCTGGGCTGTTCCCTGACTTCAGGGTTCCTACTCAAATCTAATTTCCATTTTCCATTACATTTTCATGGCATTTCAATGACAAATGTAAGGTTTTAAATGACTTTTTTGTGTGTGACTGATGCAAAAATTTACTTTACTTTCATAACTTAACACATTTTGTTTTCAAATACACATCTCATTGTGTGTGTGTGTGTGTGTGTGAGAGTGCAGCTGTGGCAGGTGGCAACAACAGTGGCAGGGGAACAGACATTTTGCAGTAACATTATCAGAAAAGACGAAAAACATATATAACGTTACATGGAATCAGACATTTCCGTCACATTTCCATGACTTTCCATGACAATGATTTTCAAGGTTTTTCCATGATGCTTGGGAACCCTGCGCCTTATTGCTCAACAGTGAGCAGGCCTCTTGTACAGTAACAGCTTGTAAATTTCAGAGGGGAAAGAAAGTGTAGGCCAGCTGCACATGCTCTGGAGCACGTGTGTGTTAGTGTGTGCCCTCCCGAATCGACAGAGAATATTTTGGTGATGGGATGGGCCTGCAGTTATGGTTATAACATCCCAGATTGGGGGAGAACCAAAGAAAATGGGGGAATACATGTTTGCTTGAATAGAAAAGAGTCCGTGCAGCGCATACCATAAGGTCAGAACACAGATGAGAATATCCTGATGTCTTTGTTCTAGGTTTTTCATTCATTTTTTACTCTTTAATGTATTGGACATTGTTTTAAACCTTCCTACTGTAAATATAAGGCTTTTAATTGCATCCATGCTTTGTGTATTGTGCATGCTGTAAGCCACCTTGCAGATATATGATTTTAGAGCAGCAACATGAACGGAAGAATACATTACAAAATAAACAAACTTTATTCTCAGATTTTTTTTTCCTTTTGAGGTTTGCTGATTGGGTATCATGTAATGAACGTAGCTACCCTCTTAAGGGGAAAAAAATAACAACTCTTTCAATACCTTGAGTCCCAAAGTGCCTCAATGCTAAAAGTTCATCAATCCATTCTCCATAATACTTATATACTGACAAAAACCTGTAACATAGCAAGTATTTCCTTAGCATACGTCATGGCAATGCGATTTTGTAATGACAAAAATGTTAATCTGTTCGGCACACAAACTGAACTCAGCGACTCCTTGGTGCACTTGCCCTCCAGCCTCAAACTGAGTCCATCGACCTGCAAACCTCCCTTTGAAACGCTGCCATCAGCGTGACAGTAACATAATTTACACAAAGTGGGGGAAAAAAGAATCACCAAAGCACAGTGTGTGACCATGACTAACACAGACACGGGGTTAGCAATAGTGTGGCCCGTAGAGTACAGAACTCAAGCATTGGCATTCACTCCAACAGTAGCATGCTGAAAATTTCAATAGAACTATATTTATACACATGAAAACCTCTCTTGTAAAATATAATTATGTATATAATATGGTAGTAATTACACATTCGAAAACAATTAACGGTGCAAGGGCCTACTGCTGGGTTCTGTCCATTCTCTGCCTCTGAGGTAGGCGGAGGAGACTCAGTTCTCTGCCCGATATAGCTTATCTCAGTGTTCGTGATGACACTGCTCTATGGAGTCAGAGCGTGTTGGCTGTGTTGCGCCTTTGTTGACAGCGCTTCGACGGCGGCAGGCACACACACCGTCCTCAGCCCTTGCCTCCGCCCGGAGGGGCGGGGCTGCCGAACGCCGACTTCTTCAACTCGATTTTCATCGACTGGCTCTCGGCCCGGGACTCCAGTCTTGTCGCCACGGAGACGCCCAGAGGTCCCGGCGCTCCTGCCTTCCCCGTTTTCATACCTTTTGACACAGGGATGCGTGTGGACGTGGACCTAGGTGACTGCACGTCCTGCCCTGGCTGAGGGTGAGGGGGAGGACAGGGGAACACAGACAGACAGGGACAACAGGGGATTTAAAAAACGAGTGAGAGGAGGCTCCAAGCACAAACAGTTCATGCTATGAATGAAACCTAGGTGGCTAACCCCATTGCAGGGCTCACTAAATCAAACATTGCTTCATACTGTGATCACATGTTCACTGAGCTGAACTGAAGATCCACTCAATTATGTTTGGAATAATAGGATGTACAGTATGGTTGGTTATACGGGACGTTGATCATAGAGAAAATCCATAATCCATAAATATTGCATTGTTTTAATCTGATTCAAAGTGTTCAATAACCTTTGAATTGAAGGTTAATGGACAAGTTGTTGAAAAATCTTTTTTTGGTGTGTCTATTATGCCCCTTCATGTCTAATACCAGAATGTTACACCTCCAAATCTCACCTTTCATGTCATCACTCAGATTATGCCACTTAAACAATCATCTACACTTGTACATCGGTGGCAGAACTGTTCTATAAAAAAACAAAACACGCGCATGGTTTGACGATTCAAGCGATATGAATCATGTCCACCAATAACAAGACCCCTGGAAAGGGCATGTTTTGGTATAGTATTAATTAGCAGGTTTGGGGATAAGCAGGTTAGCCAACCTCTGGTCAGACACCCAACCCAGTCTAAGAGCCGACCCCTCATGGACCCATTTTAAAAGGGGTTAAAGGGAGGATCGTGTCAGTTCAGTTGGTGACAGTCAGTTGTCAGCATACCACCATACAGGGCTGGAGGTAGCCTCTATCAGGCTGGGTATGCGTGTCAGTTCATTGCAGGGTTAGCACAGGCCATTCAGCAAGGAAGGCATTCAATTTGATCTGTACCTGGAAAGTGAGCTATCTAGAGAGCAGCCGCCCCCTGATATCATTTTGAAACATTTCAGAAGCAACTGAAATATAGAAGATTTTGACATCAGTATTATTTTGTTTCCCCTTCTACAGTTAAAGACGACTCTTAAATGTGATGAAGACTATGAACATGGACATTTAATTATTGGTAGAATTTTTTGGGTCACATTTGACAAATATTATATCAAATCCAGGCCTCGAGGGCCGCAGTGTCAGCAGGTATTTGCTCTGACCACGCACTACACCACCTGATTTCACTAATTAGCTCGCTTTCTGGACCAAGGAGGTAAACTAATTATTTGAAATCAGGTGGTGTAGTGTATGGTTGGAGCAAATACCTGCAGACACTGCGGACCTCGAGGCCTGGATTTGAATACCCCCATATTAGGGAGTAGGATAAGAACAGGAAAGTTATATCTGGAGACTTGATAAAGTTTCTATTTGAGAGTGAAGTCAAATTTGTACAAAAATAATTGACTCCTCAATTCTATGGCTAAAGCTTGTGCAGACGGGCGCTGTAGATACTCACCACGGATTGGGTCGGTCTGGAAGGTGCAGAGGTGATGGGAGTGATGGTGATGCTGCTCGTCACCTTGCTGGGCGTGGCCTTACCGACCGCGTTGGCATGGCGAGGGGAGCGCAGCACGGTACCCGTCGTCGTCGTCGTCATCGTCGTCTCCGTTGTCACGGCGACGGGCCTCACCGTGATGCTCTCCGTCGGCCTCCTCACCTGGGGCCCCAGGTGTATGTGGATCTTGTTGTCCTCCGTGGTGGTGATGATGCTGGCGTTGGAGTTGTACTTCCTGATGGGCGTGGGCACCGTCTGCTTCTCCGGGGTGACCCGGAACACGGCCCGGCCCATGGTCATCTCCCGAGGCTCCGGCGGGCCGGGCCCGTCAGGCACCGCGGAGGTGTTGACCGTCACGATCGAGATGGGCGACGTGGGCCTGCCGGAGAAGGACGCGCTGCTGCTCCCCCCCTCGGGCGACTTGGCCCTGCAGATGGTGGTGATGGTGACGGGGGACTTGGCCCGGTGGTCCAGCCCCACTGTCCCGTGGCTGACCGTGCTCCTCGCGGGTATGATGGTGGGCTTGGGAATGATGGTGATCCTCGGCTTCTGCAGGCCCAGGTTGGGAATGATGGCCGTGCTGGAGAAGAAGTCTTCGGCGCGGGGGCTGGTTATCTCCAGGGTGGCGGTGCTGTTCTCGTGGTCGGGGGTCACGCGGATGTGCAGCGGCTGCCCTTTCCGTTGGGACACGGTCAGCTCGGGGGGTGAGCTTAGCGTCTCTCCGTTGACTACGGTTGTCTTCTCCGAGCCGTTCTGGGTCACCGTATCCTTTTTCCTCATCCAGGGGATCCACGATTTCCTCATGGTTAGCTCACTGGTGACAGGAGGGTATCGTTCTAGTACTGCCGGCTTCTTTAACCCCTTCTGCCTCAGGTTGCTCATGATGTGGTTCTCCTCCAGGACAGACTTCCTGATGAAAACGGCAGGTGTGTCCTCGTCAGAGGTCTCGCTGGGCACCGGGTCCGTCTGCACCCCGGTGGAGGTCAGGGGGATGTCCACTATCCTCCTCCCGTTCATGCTCGGCCGTAGGGCACGGCTGTACCGCTTGGTGACCTCGAGCTCTTTGCTGAGGTTGAGCACTTCCTGGCTCATCGTTTTCTTTTTGCTTTCCT
Source organism: Aldrovandia affinis (assembly GCA_029706075.1). Classification (NCBI taxonomy): domain Eukaryota; kingdom Metazoa; phylum Chordata; class Actinopteri; order Notacanthiformes; family Halosauridae; genus Aldrovandia; species Aldrovandia affinis. The sequence continues at coordinate 805,013 of JAINUG010000183.1, read as the reverse complement.
CCTCGATGAACCTCTGCTGGAGGACGGTGTAGTCCACTTGCAGCTGAGAGAGCTGGTCCTCTTTGTTCATCAACTCGTGGATTTTCTCCTTGAGCGCCTGGACGTCAGCCTGGAGGTCCCGGGTTTTGGCCTCCTCCATCTTGCACCGCTGTCTCAGCTCGGCTTCCTGGCTCACCGCCTCTCCCTTCTCTATCGCCTTGTTTCTGGCCATCTGACACCTCATGTCCTCCAGCTGCTGAGAGAGGGCGTTAGCCTTCTCCTGCTCGGTCCTGAACTTTTTATCGAGCAAGTCGTATTCATCCTCTGTCTTCATCAGATCCCCTTCCACCACCTCCAGTTGCTGCAGGCGACTCTTCAGCCTGTCGATCTCCTGCGTCAGCTCCTGGACTTTGTTGTCCTCCTCCGAGACTCTTTCCTGCTCTTTCCTGTTTCTGGCACATTCTCTCTCGGCCTCTTCCAGGCCCTCCATTCTTTTCTTCATCAGGCCGACCTTTGAGGTCAGGTCCCGGCACCTCTCCTCTTCACTTGCGAGTCTAACCCTCAGCTCGTCTTTCTCTTTTGCGAGAACGGTCACTTTGGCCTCCATCTCCGATTTCAGCTTGAGGAGCCTTTTGCTCTCCTCGATCAGCTTCTCGGTCACCTCCATGACCTTCCCTTGCTCCGCCTTAAACATCGTGCTCAAATCGTCGCTCTTCTTCTCCTCGTGTTTGATCCTCTCGGACATGTTCTTTCTCTCGTCCACCAGTATCACCGTAAACGACTTCAGCTTCGCCAGGTCGTCCTTTAGGCCCACCTCCACCTTCTCGAGCCTCGACTCCGAAGACTCAAGCTCTTTCATTCGGCCCTTAACCACCTCCAGCTCGCCGGTCAAATCCTTCGTCAGACCCTTCTCGGTCTCCAGGTTGGCGTGCAGCTGTGCGCATTCGGCCTTGCTCACGTTCAGAGCGCCCTCCAGCCTCTCCATCTCCGCCATCCTCCGGTGAAGCTTCTCCACCTCCAGCTTCAGCTCTTTGCTGTGACCCTCCTCGTCCTGCAGCCTCTTCCTCAGATCGCCGCACTGGGACTCGGTCTTGGTGATCTCCTCGTCCTTGCCCTCCATCTCCAGGACCCTCTTGCGCAGCGTCTCCAGCTCCGACATCAGGCTGGAGTTGCTGCACTCGCCCTTGCCGATCTTGTCCCGCAGCTCCTGCAGCTCCTCCTCGGACCGCTGCAGGCTCCGGTTGCTCTGCTCCAGCTCCTCAGTCCGGCGCGCCAGGCTGGCCAGGTTCTGCCGCAGCTGCCGGCCCCGGGTCTCCTGCTGGGCCAGCCTGGCGGTCATCTCCTCGTGCTCCTTGGTGAACCTGGCCGCCTTGTGCTCCAGCTCCGCCTCCAGCTTCGCCACCTTCTGGCCGTCCTCCTTGGCCTTCCCCACGATGGCCGCCAGCCTCTGCTCCTTCTCCTGCAGCCTTTGGCCGAGGTCCTGGGCCTTCTGGCTCTCCTGGTGGATCTGTTCGATGTGGAGCTGGCGCTCTTCCACCAGCATCAGGGCGAAGGATTTGAGCTTGACCAGCTCTTGTCGCACTTTCTCCAGCCGCTTGCTGTGATCTTTGTCTTTCTTGGCCTGGTACGCTTTCTCTTGTTCCAGCAGACTCTTTAGTCTAACAGGGAAAAGAGAATGTTTACAGTTAGGATACGTTATATAAAATTACAACACACAAATTAAACCTGCTCAACCATAGGGCCTCCCGTGTGGTCTAGTGGTTTCAACGTCCGACGCTGGCCACAGAGACTAGGGTTCCATTCCCCGGCCGCGCCAGAGTCGGCTCTGGCCGGGAGTGCCACCAGGGGCGGCAATTAGCTGTTCGCCCCAGGGAAGGGGGAAGGGAAGCCGACAAGACGTTCGCTGTGCACAGGAGTGGCTCTGGGGTGCCAGAGTGAGACTGTTAAAAGTGAGACTGTTAATTAGCTTGCCTCCACACGCCACTTTCATCCATCAAGAACACAAGCCCACCGGATTTCTTCACTTCTCTCAACAAAGATTTAATTTTATTCTTATTCTCTGTCAGCAGCACACAGCTGTGACTGCAAAGATACTTTGAATGTCAAGGACTTTTCTTGTTATATATATATCCGCCCATGGCCAATATGGTAACAATGTTGTCTCTAGATATACGGTGGGGTCCAAAAGTCTGAGTCCACTACCAAGCTCTGTCTGTTTTCATTGCTCATCAAAAACCTTTTACACAAAATTTTTACTCATGTGGTATTTGTTATTCAAGAATGTCATAAAACACTGATACAAATAAAAAAAATGTTTGTTTGAGAAAGGATGGTACCAAATTGAAATATCTATAAATATTTTGTTTGCACACCATTGCCTTTCATTTCCTCAAAATGTTGTGACACCTTATTTTTCATTTATGTTTTAATATATGGACACTGCTAATACACAGTGTGAGTTGTTTTGGTCTTGTAACAATTAATACTGGATATTGACATAATTAATATGGTCCTCTATGTGTTCTCGTTGCTACTGCAGGTGCTTTAATCTCGATAAAGGACACTTGCTTTGCAAAGGTTTTTGCAGCTGTTTGTAATTATGTCAGCAGAGCTTAGTGAAGTAGTTAGAGGTTAAATTGTTCTCCTGAATAAAAATGTTGTGTTAGTTTTTGATGAATGATAAAAACAAACAGATCTTGGTAGTGGACTTTTGGACCCCACTGTACATAATTTTACTTAAACCATTTTTAATGTATAAATGTTAACATATCCCAGTTAGCTTTATCTGTACTTTTCATTACAGCTCAATGTGACCAGCAATTTGACTTGAGTGCCTTGTGATTGCCTGAAACCTAATCAATTGAATCATGTTTGCAAACAATATGCAAGAAGCTGTAGTTTTTTCTCCTAGGAAAATATATCTCTTTTTTTCCCAGGACAATACAACCATATAGCGCTAACTATCAATTGCTCCTGTTAAATATGTAGAATGTATTGTAATGTGTGTATGGAGTGAGAATGTATTTTCTAGATACACATCCTTTTGACTATAGTTGAAATGACGAATTACGATTATTGAAAATGAGAAATAAGATAAGCATGTAATTGGGAGTGAACAGAGCTCCCAGTATACTGTAGATGTGGCTCTTGTTGTGGGTCAACTCATGGTTGTATTAATTCCAATTTATTTCCCAGCGCACTATTGACAGGCAAAGCATTTCAAACCCGTTTTTAATATGACCTGTTAGCACAACTATGTTTAATGACATTGTGTCTGGTTGTATTCCCTCCATGGTCTCAGTGTTGTCAAACCTTCGCTGATACACAGGGAATACCAGCTAGCCTTCTCACTTACGGACACAGGTGTCTTTAAAGAGGAATCTGGTCAAAAAACTGAATTAGGGTATTGACCTCCACACCCACCCCAGGGGTAACAGTGGCCCGGGGAAAAGGGATCGGTGCAAGGAAGCAGAATTAATGGAAGAGAAATGATTGGAGAAGGAACAAAGGAGGGGGATGGGATTAAAGGCTGAACCCTTATGTGATTTCCTCAGACTGAGGTAGCTGCCTCTCGCACTGCAACAAGCATGAAGCCGTAACCGCAAAAACCGCCTCACGAAACAAACCTCTGTTCCCCTCGCTGAAACATTGGAGTTTTATCATAATGATATATAAATAAATTATTATTACAAATAATAATAATAATATACATGCGCACAAAATGAGAGTAACAATAAAATCCCTTTTTGGCTGTCTCTTTCTGCCCTGCCAGTGTCTGTGCTACTGTCTATAAAATTCCTGCTTGCAAGCTGCCAGCATGCAAAGCACACACTATCTACTCAAGTCTATTTTTTGCTCAATTACAACAAAGTTGCTCTGTGCATCAAATGAAGACAGAGAGCCACATGAATCGCATTCCTTATAAACTCAACTTCTGAATTCTCATTCAAACTCACCCGCTGGTCTGGATGCGCTGCAGGTAAGTCCATGCCAAGCGTATCTTTGCACTGTGCAAGAAGTGTTCTGCAGAGACTTGGCCAAGGTCGGGAATGGCCCCCGCTCCACAGGGAATTAGCCATCGCATTCCAACCGTGTCATCGGGACAAGCCATATATGGAAGGCATGACATCATCACCCAGTGATCCAGCACTGCTTTCCCACAACTTTCACCTTTCACTGCATGGGGTTTGAGCGCTTTGAGTGTAGACTCCAAGGGGGAGGGACTTCAAGCCAAAGGGGGAGGCCTTCCCTTTACTATGTTTTCACTTCCTTTCAGTATTTCACCGACATGCTGAGGAGATCTTGTCTGAGTAGGACGCTGCACCCACGGCAGCTTGTAACGCAGTGACATGAGGTAACGGGCTTCACCACAGACAATGGACAATGATGCATGAGCAAAGCTTTAGTTTGGAGAGAGTTATTAAGACTGGTCATGCTCAGTACTATACGTTCTGGGGAACACAAACACGAAAAAGGTCATTTGAGGAAATAGCCAGAGAAGTCAGTTCTTTTATTTAGATATTTTGTTCGTCCTGGTTTAGCTGCCGGAGCAGAAGTTTTCTGTTTGGCTAAGGCTCAGGCCACTGAAGGAATGAGTGAATGTACTTTCACGTTTCTGCTGTCTGAATATGTGCCTCCACTAACCTAAGTCAGTTTTTTGTTGTAAATTTTGTTGTTGTTTCTGATTGTATCCAATTTTCTCCCAATTTAGTAGCCAATTACACCCTCTCTTTTTCATGTCAATCCCCCCCCCCCCTCGTATTGTGAGTTCGCTGCCGTAGCCCTGAGACCAGCAATGACCAAGGTTGAAGTATCGCCACTCCTGTACGCAGCAAACACATGGGGCGGACAGCCAATTGCCACCCCCTAGTGGCACTCCCGGCCAGAGCCGACTCTGGCGCAGCTGGTGGAATCGAACATTGTAACCACTAGACCACCCAGGAGGGCCCAGTTTTCAGTTTTAATGGCATGCATCACTCATAGGCGTAACGAGTAGGGAGGACGGGGGGACCATGCCCCCAATATTCAAAACAATCATAACTGTCCCCCAAACAATTTGTAGATATAAAACAGTCCCTTTCATTATGTCCCCACAATATTTAATATGTGCGTATGCCACTCGATATGAATATGCCCCCTGCTGTCTTTCCTGCATCGATACCACCTTAGCTAGGATGGAAAACTCAGCTCAGCTCTCCCAAAACACCCCATGAGTGATGTCACCATCATTATGAACCAGGAGTGACAGCACTTGACCCAGTATGGCCTGGATCTCAGGTCGTAAGCGTAACGAAATGACAGGCAGCCAGCAGCAGAAGATTAAACGCATGCCGATGAGGAACGTCAGACTCCCGTTAAAGTGTAACATTCTCGGGCCTCCAGCGTGGTCTAGTGGTTTCAACGTCCTACGCTGGCCACAGTGACCGGGGTTCGATTCCCCATCGTGCCAGAGTGCCACCGGGGCGGCAATTGGCTGTCCGCCCCAGGGAGGGGGGAGGGAAGCCGACACAGTTCACTGCGCACAGGAGTGGTTCTGGGTGGTGCTGGAATTACAGTCGACAGCTCGGTGAGTGCTGTCTCGAAGGAGGCAGCGCTTCCGCCTTTGTCACTGCCGGTCACAGGACTACGGCAGTGAACTACGAGGGAGGGGATTGAACTAAGCACAGCGGGAGTAACTGGCTACCAAATTGGGAGAAAAGCAGGGTAAAATATATATTTTTTTTTTAAAGTGTCACATTCTCACAATGTTGCTAGAACGTTGGAAAGACGTGAGTGTGTTAACTGGGCTGTCCTGAAAGGCCCTCTCCACTGGTTGCCTTGGCTCCTCACCCCTGGATGCGAAAGGGTGGTCCTGTGCAGTAATAATAAAACATTCCAAATATAAAGCCTGTATTTGTTGAATGTTTATTTTTATTTTTATTTGTTTCAGAATGGTTTCTCCCAATATAGTAGCCAATTTCTACGTCAACCTCCCCTCCCCACCCTCTTATACTATGAGCTCGCCGCGGCAACCCTGGGACTGGCAGTAACAAAGGCGAATGAACAATGAACCAAGCCGTCGACCATAACTCCAGTACACACAGAGCCACTCTTATACGCAGTGAGCTCATTGGGGCTAACAGCCAGGGCTGGTCTGGTGGAGACGGGTTTCGAGCAGCTCACACTCATATCGGACCAGCCCAGGTACGTGTGCGTTAGACCCAAAATGTATGCACCTTTTGTAAAGTACAGTCATTTTATCAACATTGATAGACATTTGGAGATATCTGTAAATTTCAAACCCTCCACTGCACTATATTCCTAAGGAAGACAGGGATCACACTTCCATACATACCAGGCAAAACAATACAATAAAACGTACGTATTTATGTCAAATTTACATAATATGTATATAATTGCCATATGGTCACTATTTCGGTACTGTACCTATGCATGGCTATAGTAATTTTTTTTTCCAAATCATTTTCGACGCCTTAACACAAATACTTGTTATTTGCAACTCGTTGGCTTGGAAAACACAGAAAGAAAGAAATGCATGAAATAAAAGTAGATTTCTCTGCTTAGTTTATTAAACTTCCTCATGACCTCAGCATGTATTTCGATACATATTGCAATTTAGAGCTGACATGACATACCCGTAAAAATACGTTGTGATAAATAATGTTCCTAAAAATTTTAAACTCATTTGCAAACCGGTGCCGGCTTCCCCCGCCCTCCCCCTGGAGTGGAGCTCCTCCGCAGTGGGACCCCCTAAGCCGTCGACCGTAACTCAGACACACACAGAGAGTCACTCGCTCGCGGTGAACTCATGCCGGCTTCCACTAACACCGGCTTCCCCCGCCCTTCCCCTGGGGTGGACCTCCTACGAGACGGGACCCCGCCAAGCTGTCGACCGCAACACCGAGTCGCTCACTCGCGGTGAACTCACGCCGGCTTCCCTCCGCCCGCCCTCCCTCTGGGGGGCCGGACGGCCAATCGCCTCCCCCCGAAACGGGACTCCCCACCACAGCTCGAACCCAGGCTGCGGTGGAGAAACCCTGCACTCAGAACAAGTGCCTTTACTGGTTGCACCACAGGTCCTCTGGCAGGAGAAGGGCTCCTGCAGGCTCCCGGGAAAGGAATCGGGGCTACGGGGGAGGTGGGAGAGATGACTTCTGATCCCTATCGCCGGCAAAAAATGCAAACACACAGAGGGCCTTATTGTCTCTGCGTTCCGCTCAGCTTGTAGGGGCCAGCGCCCTTACGGAGGTGATGAGGGCCGCCGATGACATCACCGGCAGCGAGGCCCTGGATGATGGCAGGGGGGAGGAATGCCTAATCACAGTGCGCTGAAAGAGCGGAACACGCCCGCCTGGGGCAGGCACGGGGTGTGTGAGGCAAGCGAGGCCGGAGGTCTTCGCAGAGCGCTGACAGTGGCTTGGCAGCAGGGACTAGGGGCAGGCTTCCAGCTCGTCCAACGATTGACTCCGTTAATGCGATAGTAGGGAGAAGTTAAAGGAGCACTCTGGCCAAAATCCATCGTTTTGTGATGTACTACTCGCTATGTGTCTTGTCGATCCATCCACATGACGGTGTTGATGTTTATGTCAGTTCCCCTGCGAGCTGTGACTGTCCAAATGGCCGTGTGGATGGATCGACAACACATATAGTACCTTTAAGAGTGTACCTTTAAGAGTGTACCTAAAGACATTACATTTACATTTTACATTTTAAGCATTTAGCAGATGCTCTTATCCAGAACGACTTACAAGTTCATGGTAGGAACAATCATAGTTTGTGCAAGAGATCAGTGCAGTAATACAGCGATAGACATCGTTGTAGGCAGCTGCGTACCATACCTGTAACACTGGGATGGAAGAGGTTAGTAAAAAATGTTTTTTTAAATGTGTTTTTAATTTTTTAGAGACTACCTTTAAGGAATAATCCATCTATAAAAAAAATTTATATACATTTATTTATTTTCCATATTTTTCTCACAATTTGGTGCCCAGTTGTACCCTCTATTTCTTTCAATTTACCCCAATTCACCCCACGAGCCCGCCACCCGTCCTCCGGATCAAGCCAATTCCCTGAGGTCGGCAATGATCCGCCTTCCCCGAGACAGAACTCGCCCACCCGTCTTTAAGGTACATCCGCAGTGGGCAAACTCAGCACCCCTGGGGCGGACAGGCAATCGCCGCCCCCAAACGGGGCTCCCGACGCAGCCGGGATTCAAACCCCAGCCACAGTGGGCAACCAGCACTCCAGGTGAACTGCTTTTACCGTTACACCCGAGGCCCAATATATATATATTTTTTAAATGTCTTTACTTGGTATAAAGCAGGGGTGCACATAAGTGGTACGCCACTACGCATTCGCGTCCTCAAACGTTAATCGCGTACCAAGCAAAACGACAAACTTTCACGAGGACGCGATTAACGTTTGAGGACGCGAATGCGTACTGGCGTAGCACTTATACGCACCCCTGGATATAAGCCGTAATAACAACCAAAAATCCACATCCACAGAAATGTCGCATCCAGGGCTGACACGGTTAATGACAACGCCGTCCTCTGTGACATCGTTAAATCATCTCCCAGGTCTTTAACGACCGGGACAATGTGAGTCACACTGCCCTCTCGCTTCGTTATTGTCAGTAAACCTGTCTTGTTAAACAGATTATATATTTACAACGACAGCCGCGATTGTGCTGCGCGCAGGCCCTTGCACGATTTTAAATGTCACGCTAATTAAAAGCTAAATGTTTTTGGGCCACAGACTGAATTCCCAGTTGCTAATGAATGTGTTTTTCCTCCGCATCCACTCAGACCTCGCTTAAAAGGCCAATCAGAGCAATCAGCGAGGTCGTGCCGTCCGCTTGTCGCGTTCGACGGACCGTGAGACCTCGCCGAGCTTTGACACGCGTGGATCAGAACTCGCGCCGCTGTCAAGTTCAATGCTCTTAACGAGGACTGGTTAACAACAAGGTAGGTCTCTCCTTTAACCTGTGCTATAAATGTGTCAACCGGTTGTTCTCTGTGGCTCAGTAGGTAGAGCAAGGCATTGGCAACGCTTAGGTTGTGGGTTCAATCCCCACTGGAACCACATATACTGAAAAATGTATGCATTCACTACTGTAAGTCGCTTTGGATAAAAGCGTCTGCTAAATGGCGTATATTATATTAACCGTCTCCGGTTTGTCACTAAAACAGGAACGAGGCGAAGCGGGGGAGCTCTCAGGGCTGTCGGAGCGGACGCGTTTGAAGCTCCGCGGCTCTTGGAAGTGCAGCTGTGTGTCTGCAATCTGCCCTGGCACATCTCTCGCCACGGACGAGCGGAGCGTGTCCACACCCCATTCTCCGCAGAGGGAACGCTCGACGCGTGTTAAACGCACTGTTAACTTGACGGACGAGCGTTTAACCATCGAGCCGTCGTTATGAAGCTCGTCTGATTATTACCCTGACAAGCGCGGTGGTAAAAATACAAACAAGCATGGATGTACTAGTGCACGCACACACACACACACACACACACACACACACACACACTCATGCCTGCACGCGCACACACACACACACACACACACACACTCATGCCTGCACACACACCAAAGTTGAAGCCTATCAACTTCTCTAGATAGAGAGCTTCCAGGTGTTCCTTAAAACACCTTATTGTGGTTTATATGCTTCGGTAAAATCAATAGAGTACTCCTGAACACTTCATTTTGAAAATGTACAGACTGTGAAATTGGCATGTTCAGTTCATGCCAACTTAAAAAATGAGAAAGATTTGAAAAGATGGCAGGTCTTATAATGTGTACTCTATCATATTGTGCCAAATCACTAAATGTCATGTAGGTGTTCCATATACGTTATACAATACATTTGTCATGAGAGACAGGCCCTGATTTATACATTTGAGGCTAGAAGTTTTCTTCAACTTTTCAGAGGGATTTTATAGATTTAGTACCTGGCCACTGTAGAAAAAACATGCTCTTTTTAAAACTGGCACCAGGCCACAATGGCACCCTTTCAAGTCGCTAACACGAATGCCTAGAGCTGTTACAGCATCCCAAAATAACCTGACATCGGTGAGGCCTCGGCCTTCTGCTTTGGGAAGCGTTTGTAAATGTAGCTGCGCACGGCAGTGTCTCCATGGCGATGGCCAGTGCACCCCTGCGTCTGCTGGCTGGTGGGTGGGTGGGTGCTGATACTCATCGCCCTCTGCACCCGGGCCTTATCTGATCGGTGGGAACGATGTAAGCTCTGTTTGCTGCCCCGTCCTGTCCTGGCCTGTTAGTCTTTTGACGGAGGACACCACGATATGCAGTGTGAACAGGCTCGAATTACCAGGGGAATGAACTCTGGGCTACAACCTAATCGCTGTGTTCGTAATCAGAAAGCCACATGGTTCGGCTGGCGGATAGCGTAGCGGTCCAATGCACCCGTGTTTGGCTGGTCGTGTATGAGTGTGAGCTGCCTATATCAGGGAAGCAGTTTGAAACCTGTCTCTGCCAGACCGGCCCTGGCCGTTAGCCCCAATCGGGGGGTGGCATTTGGCTGTCCGCTCCTGAGGGAGTGGGGGGGAGGGCGGTCGGCACGAACTGGAACTATAACTGGCTTACAAATTGGGGAGAAAAATGGGAAAAAATCTGACAAAATGTAAAAAATAAATAAAAGAAAGCCACAAGGTTTTTCAGAGGCCAGAGTATGCCATTGGTCCTGTATGTCGCACTAGAGTATCTAGAGTCTACAGCAGTACATTTTCAGTGCAGAGTTGGCTTCGAGCAAGATCTTGATGGGATCTCTGTTGTTTTAAACACATCCCCCTGGGAAAGGGCAGTATACTGTAGGATTAGACTGACTTACACTGTGCCCAATTAGTCTTTATTGAAGGACATTTGTACGAGGTTTGTTGAGCCCAGCATTACCTGTACGCTTCACACCTGCACATCTTGACCTTTAACCTCCCTTCTCAGCACCACTGCAGGTTATTTTCTAGTTCATTGATTGATGGCCACATCCTGGGAAGCGAGCACTTCATTTGGCACATCATCCACTTCTACAATGGGATATTTAACGAAGCAATTCAGATAAAGTACCTCGCCCAAGGGATCAAATCAAATCAAATCAAATTTATTTGTATAGCGCTTTTTACAATTGAATTGTCACAAAACGCTTAACAGAGGGGGAGCCCAGGCCTAGACTCCCCCAAAAGCAAGCCTAAAGGCAACAGTGGCAAGGAAAAACTCCCTTGGTAGGGAGAAACCTTGAGGATGTGAGCCCTAACCTCCTGAACAGAGGTTCTCTAAAACAGTGGCTCCCAAACTCAGGCCTGGGGACCCTCTGTGTGCGCTGGGTTTTGTTACAGCTGATCTCTTGATCGTTTGAGATTACTGAAAACATGTGTTCCACCCTCATTTCTTCCTTGAACTTATTTTAACGCAATTGTGGCTCGCTGCCATTTGCTCCGTCGTTGAACTCAATCATTTTCCACAAACGGTTTTGTTTCAGGGACCAGGTGTCCACACTTCCAACAATTATCCCCCTCCTCCCACCTGCCAGTCTACAATTGAGTCATCATTTTCAATTCTTTTACATTTTAGGCATTCAGCAGACGCTCTTATCCAGAGCGACTTACACAGTTTACATTTCTTTATATACAATCCATTTATATAACTGGATATTTTTACTGAAGCAATTTAGATTAAGTACCTTTAGCTCAAGGGAACAACAGCAGTGCCCCCACCTGGGAATTGAACCAGCAACCTCTCAGTTACAAGTCCAGTACCCTAACCATTACACTACACTGCCGCCGGCAATGGGAACCACTGCTCTAACAGAAGTTCTATAACCATGACGCCAGAATTACCCCATGAGATCACTGGTGAGTGCCATATTACCCCCTCACCTAGGATTTCCAACTTCCTATCATCCAAATACGGGACAGAAGGCAGGGCACATGGGGCAAAGCGGGTATGGTGTTGTACGGATGTAAATCAACACAACCTGTTGAAGGGAGACTCAGGAAAGTTTGCTTTTCCATGATCGCGCTACCGGCTTTACTACAACAAAGCTTATAGACGCTGGGCACAACCAAGAACAGGAGAAACTCACGGTGGGGTCGCTTCTTAGGCGTACAAACGCAGTCACGGTCACAACACTAATCCACTCAATGACACAAGAGGTGATGGGGAACTGGCCCACAAGGAATCATGGGAGACTGAACACACAACAATAACAATGGCAGCCCCCAAGCTTACTTAGCATACGATGTGGCTAAGCTAACATTCATTACTACTGAACTTATTTACACCGTTAAGATATGATGTGATTCTATTTTGACTGGTATTTTGTTATACGGGACAAGGATATAGGATGTGGTTCTGTGTGGCTCAGTAGGTAGAGCACAGTGTTGGCAACGCTTAGGTTGTGGGTTCAATCCCCACTGGAACCAGCCCTGCCCCCTCACCCCCCCACCGCTCACCTCTCCCTCTCCTGCTCCAGCAGGTCGGTGAAGTCGTCGCTCTTGCTCATGTAGTCCACGTGCTTGTGCTTCTCCACGTCCAGCTCGGTCACCGTGCGGCGGTGGCACTTCTCCGCCAGCAGCAGCTGCTCCAGCATGCGGCGGTACGCCTCGCGGTGTTTATCCTCCAGACGGCCCAGCTGAGAGGGGGGCGGGAGAGAGAGAGAGAGAGAGAGAGAGAGAGAGAGAGAGAGAGAGAGAGGGAGAGAGAGAGAGAGAGAGAGAGAGAGGAGAGAGAGAGAGAGAGAGAGAGAGAGGGGAGAGAGAGAGAGAGAGAGAGAGAGAGAGAGAGAGAGGCCTCAGAATCCATCCTGCGCCCCCAACCCTGATTTGCACCTCGCCAGCTACGTAATATATGTCATTTAGCGGACGTTTTATCCAAAACGACTTACAGTAGTGAATGCATAATTTTTTCAGTATATGTGGTCCCAGTGGGAATTGAACCCACAACCTAAGCGTTGCCAATGCCATGCTCTACCCACTGAGCCACACAGAACTACGTCCACACCTAATGGCAGCAGGCAACGTTCTGAACTCGGCTCAGTTGACGACGCGTGGCGAGTGCCGTCTCGGAGGAGGAGACGATGTATCGCCTTTGTCCCTGCCGGTCTCAGGGCTACGACAGCGAACTCACAATACGAGAGGGGGGGGTTGAGATGAAAAGGGAGGGTGTAATTGGCTACTAAACTGGGAGAAAATGGGAACAAATTGGGAAGAGAAAAAAAACTCACCTCTGCCATGGGCGTCTCAAACACGTTCTCCGCGGTGGATTTGGTCTTGGTGAGGAGGCCGTCTCGGTGCAGAGCTTGGAGGGCCGTGGGAGGGGCGGCGGAGCCGTAGTGGGCCGCCAGCACCTCAGGACGGGTGCGCCCGGACTCCATCATGCGGATAACGTCCTCCCGGGCCTGTGGAGATGAGGGCTTTCACTTAGTATTAGCACTCAAACCCAGAGGTGAACTAGCTGTCATCCTACACATTTAGTGGGGTTTTCATGTTGGCCCTTCTTCACTGTAAGACCCCCAAAAAACGATAACGGATAATGAATCCACCACCTTACCTTATAGAAATATAAAATCTGGTGAGTTAGGAGAAATTGTACCACTAGATGGGGCAATACACCTCAGAACGTCAATCATCTTCAATAGGGAATCCTGCAGCATTGACTTGAAGTTCCCGTTTGAGTTAAAACACATTGAGAGGAATCTTATTTCATTTTATACTAATGCAAAACAACTATTAGTAAGTTAACCTAGTCACTCAGTCAGTACATGTATAGCCACATCATGTATTACATCTTATTAATTAAAGTTGTGACTTGTTTCTTGTTTTCTCATTTTGCAGACGTATTTCACTAATAACGCTTCTCTGCAATACAGGAACTAAAAATCATTACATTATGACACGATGAAGAAAATATTTGTCTCTACCCTTACATAAAGAATCCATTTGTCCATCCATCCAACCTATTAGGATCTGTTCAATTCAATCTGTTACTGTACCAAAGATCAATGCTGCCACACTGTGGAGGGAACATGTACTGCATCTAAATCATGTAAATGACTAAATTAACCTAAAATCTTTTCTTTTTTTTTTTGTTTATGGTGGGTGAGCAGTCTCTATGTTTCTGTGTTTCTATGTCTTTTACAGCTAGTAAAAGTGACATAGAGAGGGAGAGAGAGAGACAGAGAGAGAGAGAGAGAGAGGTGAGAGAATGAGGACTGTTAATCTCTGGAAGGTAATTTATGAGGGAAACCCCCATTAGAAAATAATGAACAGCCATGACACTGGGCAGAATCGGTGCACATTGTTTCCTGTTTCCGCTCCCGAGCCCCTGCTCAGGAAGCAGCATGGAGGTGGCCACGAGGGTTTTAGGTAGAGACTCAGCATGGCACACAACCGTACCAGAGCATGCATGCCCTTAATGTTCCAACCAGGATTGGCCTCGGGTAGCATAACGGTCAAAGCATTCACCCGGAATGCGAGTTGCCTACTATAGCTGCGGTTCGGAACCCGACTGCGCCAGTCTGGCCCTACCCGGGAGCCCCAATCCGGGGAGGCAATTGGCTGTCCACCCCAGGGGAAGGGGGGAAGGTGAGCTGGCACGAGATCACCAAGAAGCGCGAAGGGTGTCTCTAGAAAGTAGGTGGGCGAGTTCCATCTCCGAGGAGGCGGATCATCGCCGGCCTCGGGGAATTAGCTTGCCCTGTAATGACGGGCGGTAGGTTCATGGGGGAGGGCGAATCTACATAAATAGAGGGTATATTTGGCTCCCAAATTGGAAGAAAAATGGGGAAAAAATCTGAAACAAATATTAAAGAAAGAAAAGTTCCAACCAGGGACTCACCAATCACAGATAAACCTCACATTCCAGGTTGATCCAGTATGTAAAGGTTTTATAACAGGTGCTCCTCAAAGGTTTAAAACTCGGGAGCTGCACCTTTAATTTCCTCTGTTTTGTGATCGGATCACTCTGACAATGGGCGGGGCCTGGAGCGTAGCTGCGTCAGTCATGACGAACACCGCCATCAGTATAGTTAATCAGCTGAGTTAATACAGTCATAATGACATTATTGATCCTTTGCAGTGCGTCTCAGTGCTGTTGTGGTTGCCATGACTGAAGTATTGGCTGCCACGCTCATAAAGTAATTGCATTATTTTCTGGCCTTGTTGAATCAATGTTTCAATCGCAAGTTTGTAAACAACCAGAGAAAGTTCAAACAAAATCTCAACGTTAAAGATGATTACATTATGTGTCAATTCAATTCTAGATTCTGTTTTATGATCATTCTTTTTAACAATACAATTATTTGAGAGTTTTCCATAATAACAAAACAGACACAAACGTGCAGTAATATGACGACAACTCGACAGACAAGCAAAAACCAACAGAGACAAACTGAACAAGGAAAACCACAGGACAGGGCAGCAACAGGCGCAGCAAAGAAACAGCCCATCTCCAAAAGGACAAGCGTTCATATTATTCACATGTCAAACGCTTTCCTACCTGAACCTCTCCCTCCATGATTCCCAGGAGGTGCAGAAGATCCTCCTTGGACAGGTCCGTTAGGCCCTTTTTCTGCGTGCCGTTTGCCGAGGGCACCTGGGGGCTTTTCACCGTTCCAGAGTCCACGTCGTTCTCCCGGGCGTTCTCCCGTTGGGCTTTCGCCATCCTCTTCTTCGGCCCGTGGACGCTCCCCTCCTCTTCCTCACCGATGCGTACGGTGGGCCGCAGAACCCCGAGCTGCTCGCTCGCCGCGGTCTCCACGGCGCTGTCTCTCGACCTCATCCTCGCCTAAACTGGGGAACAGCCGAAACGAGGACGGTCACCAAACCTCACCCCAAACAGCATTTCCCAGTCTGACATTAAAAGGAGGCATGGTGGCGTCCAATGCCAGGCTGTGTCAATAACAATTACTGGAGCTTCTGTGAGCTTAGCTACAGCGCGGCAGCAGCGGCTATTTCGATAAGCCCAGTTAGGAACGACGCACGGATCTTGCTGGCACCAGCCCACTGCAAACAGTGTCCTGTTTTCTTTACAAACCCGGAGTCATAAGCTGAGTCAATCTCACTGGGCAGGACTGCAAAGCGACCAAGTCATTTGACAGCACAGAATAGCATTAGACGCGCCAGGGAAACATAACACGGCTGCTCTTTAGTGAGGGCTTTCCAGTGGCACTTAGCAACCAGCACGCGGACAGGACGGAACATGGGTAGTCACAGAATTGATTAAAACATTTCAGGACCACGGACAGTTGTGCCTGCTTACCTGGTGGCAGCGTTTCGTAAATGAACAGGCCGTGATTAGACACAATCCAATGTGACATTAGTACATTTCACCGCTTGGTTGAACACAGAGTCTCTCCTTCTCTGTCTCCTATCTGTGCCACATCTTCACTGCCTTTTGTGGCGCTCTCTTTTTCACATTGCCAGTGTAAATGTGAATTAGGAGTTACATCATATTCAATTAATATAATAATAATAATATATGCCATTTAGCAGACGCTTTTATCCGAAGCGACTTACAGTAGTGAATGCATACATTTTCAGTATATGTGGCCCCAGTGGGGATTGAGTAGATTGGGTAGAACACAGGGATACCTAGCAAAGCCCAGAAGCCGACGCCCCCTCCCCAGACTTCCTGGTCTACCTACCCCTCTGTCGGGCAGTGCTTAGGAAACCAGGCCAGTGGGTCTGATGTTACATCAGCAACCCATCCAATGGCACAAATGTGCATTTATGAAACGCAAGCCGTGTAATGACAGTATCTGCCAAGTAGGTAGATAATTGAATATGATGTAACTCCTAATTCACATTTACACTGGAAATGTGAAAGAGAGAGAGCGTCACACAAAATGCAGTGAAGACGTGGCACCCAGGACTGTGTTCGCCATGGTCATTGATGGTCGTGAAGTTGCAGCGGTGAACTCGTAGTACTGGGGAAGGGGTCGTTTATATAAGAACATAAGAACATAAGAATACATAATGATGAGAACGGGCCGTTCGGCCCATCTAGGCTCATCATGTCCTAATCTAAAGAGTATCTAGTACTGTATCTAGCCTGGACTTGAATAGCCCAAGCGTTTCTGCCTCTACTACCCGACCTGGCAAGCTGTTCCAGGCATTGACAACTCTCTGTGTAAAGAAAAACTTCCTCATATCTGTGCGGAATTAGCCTTTAACTAATTTCCACCTGTGGCCTCTTGTTCTGCTGAGGGTATAATTGGTAGTAAAATTGGGAGTAAAATTGGGAGTAAAATGGGGATCTTTAGTATCACTGATAGTATCAGTGACAATATATGTTTTGGTTGATGATAACAGATCAGATTTTCCATACGCCACATTTAGACATTTGAGGTGAAGTCACAAAAATGAATACATCACATGTATTTTGCATGTATTTACATGCTACCCTTGTGAAACCGGATCACTCCCCAAGCAGCCTGTCTTGACTCTCAGAGTAATTCTGAAATGTTTCAGTGACGTTTGAGCTCTCGTTTTCCTCGCGGAAAGCCTGGAGATAAACTCTTCATCCGATCCCCGAGCTAAAGCCTTGGCCGAGAGACGCGACTAACAGATAAAACGAGACGTGGAAATAATTCCAGCAATTCCACGTGGAAAGTCCATAACTTTCACAGACGGCGAACAATGGATACAAGCTTATTTTTCTGCTCCCAATTTTCGGAGGATTGGGTGGGGTGACATTGAGAGCGGTTGATTGGTTTGGCGTACAAAAGCAATTTCTGACCGATTCATATCGTTATAAGAACTGTTACGCGAGAGGGAGATGCAGAGCTTCTTTCGAGAACATGACCTCTTTAGATCGGAGAAGCATAATGTGACGTGACGCAGGCCTGGCTCTCGATAAATCTTTGGCCCTCGACCAAATCTAAGAGCTGACGAAACCCACAATACTACTCCGTCGTGTGCTAGCTGACTAGAGTGCATCCTCCAAAATATTCCCGATCAACAAACAGGATCCTCTTTGGGTGAACCTGTGGCTTTATAAACAATTCTGCTCGGCAGGAACAGAGAAGAAGGGTAACAGCTTTATTGTTTTTAGATAAGATAACAAATAGTCAGAAGACTCGGACATAATCCGTAGCGCTGTCTACCTTTGTGTTCTCATGAGAAACTGCTCACAAAAGTAACGGAAAAATCTAAAACGTTACCCTCCAAACATTGGACATTATGGGAAGGGAGGGGGGGATAGATGGTGGGCCTGAGGCCCAGGTTAAGGAAAATTAACTTTAGTTCTTTATTTGGATTGAAATGTGACTCAAAAATGTGAATTTAAAGCAGTCTGAAATCTGCCTCTCTTTACAAGTGCACGATGCTCAGTTGTTTTATCATTTGAAGCTGAAACATTTCATGTCAGATACATGTTCACAGGTCAACTGTAAACAGGTCAATTGGACCTTAATCTGTGTTCTTGGACTTTATCGGATTTTTAACAAACATGATTAAACCTGATTTTAATTTCCTTTCCCAAACTCAGAACTGTCAACTGTGACTCTAGAGCAGGGGTGGGCAGTCTTACCCTGTGTGGGCCGGTGTGGGTGCAGGCTTTTGTTCCAGCCGAGCAGTAGCTCACCTGATTTGACTAATCAGCTAATCAAAGGGCTTTGATTAGTGGAATCAGGTGTGTCACTGTTCAGTTGGAACAAAAGCCTGCACCCACACCGGCCCACACAGGGTAAGATTGCCCACCCCTGCTCTAGAGTCACTGCTGTGCCCCCAACACTGAAGCTGGGAGCACTATGGCTGAGAGGCCTGAACCCCCAAGCACACAGACCAGCACCCCTCTCCTCCCAGACCTGTCGGCCACCGCTTCCTTTCACACCGCAGCTCAGGCTTGAACAGACAAGAGTCATGCGCAGCTTCATACAGGCAGGCTGTGGCCACCCGATTGACCAGCAGGGGTCGCTGGTGTGCGAGGAGACGTGGTCATTCCCGCTGACTGAATCCCTCCCTCCATGAGTGGCGCCACCAGCAGCTACGCGTCGCCCGGCGGAGCTGCGGGCCACAGTCGGCGCTGGCATGGTCTGGACTCCACACCAGACCCGCGGGGCCCATCCACACACAAGAACAGTGACTAGAACAGGATGGGCCACCAAAACAGCCCTCAATAGTAGCGTTTATTCGCTTTGTCCAAAATACTACTAGGCCCATCCTCCCTCAGAGATAGGGTGGCCATACGTCTGCCATTATGCCGAACAGTCCGGTTTTCAAGCGCTCTGTCCTCCGTCCGGCACCATCCTCTGCCGGACGCCCATTTGTCCTCCTTTTTAAGTCTAGACTAGAAAAACACTCAATTCTTCTTTGAAGATTCTAAGGTGCTTCTTATTGGTTTATGTATTTGTCAAATAACAAATCGCCTGTGTCATTGGTCTAATAAATGTAAACAAATACCACGCTTTAATATGACGTTCTTATGTACACTATGGGCGCCTCGTAGCCAGCCCTGCAAAATGCCGGAACGGAAGACTTTATATAACCCTAGAAAGTGCCAGGAAGGGACAGAAGTACCCAAAGTAGACCACCCAGCTATTGTGAGTACACATTTTCAATGTCAGTTAGTCTGTATAGGTGATGGTTTTAAATTGGTCGTATAATTACATGTTAAATTGCCGCTGCCTGAAGTGGCCATCCTACTCAGAGACGCATACAAGACCTCGCACTTTCAAATGCCCTTGAACTTCCACCAAATCGTGACTCATGCCATAGATTGCACGTTGCCGTTTCACATTTTAGCCCTGTGTCCGACAAAAACAAAATCACTTTCAAATCATTTTTCAATGATTCACTGGTCCCCAGATCCTAAGAGCTTCCAGATTATTTTACACAAAATGGTCCAACTGTTGGCTGGCGGATGGCCCAGCGGTCTAGTGCACCGCGCTTTGGAGCGGTGTGCGCTGCCCGTCAGAGACGCGGATCGAAACCCGCGTTTCTACCAGACCGGCCCTGGTCGTCAGCCCGATCGGAGGTGGCATTTGGCTGTCCGCCTCCGGGGGAGGGGGGAGGGAGAGCCGGCACGAGTCCGCCGAGGAGAAGGTTAATGGAGTCCGTGGAAGATCTCCGTCTCGAAAGAAGGCGGGGAAATAGGTCCAGGAATACGAATCTCGTTCCCGGAGGACGGGCGGCGGACTCGTGAGGGTGGGGAATTGAAAATAAAATAGAGGGTATAATTGGCTACTAAATTGGGAGAAAAACGGGGAAAAATCAGAAATAAATAAAAAAAAAAAATGGTCCCACTGCGCAATCCTGGAGCCGAAGAGGTCATGCACAGTTTTCACAGAGCAGGTCCCGTATGCTGTCATGTGCAGCGAGGGTCAGGGCTGGATTTCAACCACACTAAACGGAGGGAAGTGACCTGCATTGGGGTGAAACAGGGATATCATCTGTTCCTCGTTATCCGGGACAATATGTATAAGAGTAGTAAGTAAGTATATTACATTTACATTTACATTTTAAGCATTTAGCAGACGCTCTTATCCAGAGTGACTTACAAGATGTGCATTAATGCATGGTAAGATTAATCATTGTTCGCACAAGAGATCAGCAGTAATACAGCGATAGACATCGTTGTTGGCAGCTGCATACCGTACCTGTCTACCTGTCACACCGGGAAGGAAAAGGTTAGTAAAAATATATATATATATATTCTTTAGAGGAAGTTGAAACAAGTATGCAAATACAAAAACAGTAATAAACATGTAGGCAGTGGTGATTACAATTGGTACAATACAGAATTCAGTGGTAATGGAGTCTGAAAAGGTGAGTCTCCTGCGGAAGATCATAAGTGATACCGCAAGATCGCAAGTGAATATATATATAAGAGTAGTGCTCCAAACAGACAGCAAGGTGTGGTGGTTTAACGTCTCTTAAGTGACAGGGCTAAACCACATCTCTCTACACTCTGGAGGAGCTGTTATAGAGCAGCCAGCGTTGCGGTCTGACGGTGACGGAATGCTCCTTTCGCAATCTCAGCCCCGCTCAAGAATGACTTCAGGACTTGTAATTACTTACAGAAGAGTACCAAATGTACAGAGCCTCCCCGATGATCTCACGCAACCTCTTCACCTCTGACCGTCGTACTTTCGTGAAGTACGTCATACTGGGGATTTTTCCCAGTTCTGTGCGGATGTGACAGAGATTTACTCTGGGATAGCGGAAACTGAAGTTGCGTAATTCTCCCGGAGACCAAATTCAATTTTCACAGCCATTAATTTTCAATGGGATGCAAACTGTCACCTTCATCATGTAGTGAAGACAGTGACTGATAAAAAATGCTGGGAGGGAAAAAATGCTTGGTTGCTGCTCTTTGAATTATTTGCTGTTAATAAAACCGCTTTTATTAAGGAGTCAACTTAAAAGTAAAACTCCTTGATTAATATGGAACTACAACTCCCATGAGAGCGCAACTGGAGGTGGCGATGGTAGAGAAGTAGGTCTTGGTCTTCCCTCCAGACCAAATAAAACCGAAAGCTCCGGTCCAGCGATAGGGACACTGTGATAAAGGAGGTCCTTTTCTTTTCGGTCATCCTAAAGCACCGTGAGACGAAGTATGAATGTCAGTCGTGCCGTTCTTGCCAACTTCCCAATCGGGCTTTCTCAAATTGTCCACCAGTTCATATCCCCTACAGTTGGCTGCTATGCAATGCCTTACATTCTCCCACCATAGCCCCCACCCCCCCTCCTCCAGTATCACTGTAAAAGAGAGCTTCTCAGCTGACCTTTCTAAATAAATAATAACATTAAATGGCATCTAATATATTCCAGTCTGAGCACTTATCTTGCTCAATTTCTAGATTCCAGTGTAAAGATAGAACACATTTTGAAAGTGTAGCACGCTGACATTCTTGCCTATAGATGAACGGGATAGTTATGTAGCATGGGAACTACATGGCAGCCGTGTGTTATTGGCCGAATACCTCAGTGTGGCGTTGGGCCATTGTGATCGTGCGTGCCTCCGTGTAGGATGAGGTGCTTGAATGGTAAAAGCTATAATTCAGCTGTGCCCAGGTGGAATTCACTCAGACTCCCATTGATTTAAATGGGAATGTGACCCAAACAAACAACAGATGGGCAGCCATGGTTTCCCATGCACCACACCTGGATGATTTTTAAAAAAAGAAATCTTTTTTATTGTGTTTCTGATTTTTCCCCGTTTTTCTCCCCAGTTTAGAAGCCAATTACACCCTCTGTTTATTTTGATTAACCCTCCCCCCACGAACTCGCCGCCCGTCTCTACGGGGCAAGCTACTCTCCGAGGCCGGCGATGATCTGCCTCCTTCGAGACAGAACTCACCGACCCCCTTTCTGGAGACTCCCTTACGTGTTTCACAGCGAGTTCGTGCCGACCACCCTCCCCCCTCCCTCCCTCAGGGAGGCCAGTCTGGCAGAGACAGGTTTCAAACCGCGTCCCTGATAGGCAGCTCACACTCGTACAGGACCAGACAAATACGGTGCATTAGACCGCTACACTATCCGCCAGCCCCAAGAAAATAGTCCTTTGAGAGAGGAGAGGATCCATCCTGTCTTTAAGAATAGAGAGAGATGCCAGGAAAAAGAAGTCAAGAAGAATCCTATCATGCATTGCTCTTAGGATACGGGAATGCCATCATTAAATAGGTGTGTCTTCATTGAATGGTTGGTGATATGTTGATGATTTTCCAAGGCTTAGGCTAAGTATATTTAACTTATGAAACATAAAATATATATTGTTGCATGGATGATAACAATGAAATGGACACAGAGTGCAAGCACACACGTGTGAGCACTGTGCACACACACACACACAGACATCACGTGAAGCAAGTCACGTGATTATTGAGCAAGTCTCTGACCCAAGGACTGCCAGTTCAATTCCAAGGTGGGGTACTGTCTTGTGCAAGGTATGTTTCTGCTCTATATAATTGCCCTATATAACCAGCTGTACAGATGGATGTTATGTCAAACGTAAGCGATGCAGACTGCCCTGGATAAGAGAGTCCTGCTAAAAAAAGAAATAATATCATGTTATGCACAAGTTCATACGCAAACAGAACATGAGGACATCATGTTTGAATGGGGACAACGTTTTGGAGGTCGTGAACTTTGGCCTGTGATGAAACATGTGTGACTCAGGCTGGGTGAATGCTGGTAGGGTAAACTTGTAGCGACTACTTTATTCTTGGACTTTTAATGTTATTATATATATACTGTATGTGTCATTTAGCAGACGCTTTTATCCAAAGCGACTTATAGTAGTGAACGCATACATATTTCAGTATATGTGGTCCCGAATGGGAATCGAACCCACAACCTAAACGTTGCCAACGTGTGCCACTACTGAGCCACACAGAACCACTGTGTGGTTTATCGATGGTTATTAATGGTTGTTTACGGAGGGCAGCCAAGAAACCCAATGGGTAAGTCAATAGGGCTGCCTTCATTTTCGATGGCATTACAATTTGCGTAAAAACTGACAGTTACGTACCGTATGTGAAAATAGCCAAGAAAAGTATGGCCAAACAAGGCAGAGAATACCAAAAATCTTTTCATCGTTTTTACAATGACCCTGCACAAAATGTCTGAAGAAACCATTTGGTTAAAGATAACACAGTACATATAGTCCCCCCAAATAATTTTTAAATTGTGATAGTTACCTCTGGGCTTCATATGGTATGTCATTCTCATCTTGTTTCAATATTCCTACATTTGCTACACTCCTACATTAACTCGGTTTTACAGAGAGGATGGTAGTAATGTGTGCTATTTAAAAACTATTTAAAAATGCAGTAATTGGACTGGTTGGTTGCATTTTACATTCACTAGTGTCATCCTCAGGGGCACTGAACAATATTATAGTATCGTATAGAGTCCATAAACATAAATTAATGCTTTTGCCTGTGTGATTTATGTATGAACCATAAAATACTGCAAAAAAACATTTAATACACTCCCTCATTAGACTGCTCTTCCCCGAACCCTGAGCCAGCTCAATACCACTGTATATGAATAATCCCATCAGCACAGTTTATGAAAGTTCATATTTTTTCTTCTGAAAAGCAATTTCATTTCAATCGTATTTTATCTTATTACCCAGCCCTGTACAGGGTGCAGTGTAATGAGGTGTTATTGTAATGAGCTGATAGAGAGTTCAGTTATTGTGGCTTAGGGTGTCAGACAGTGGGGCAGACAATAATCTATAATTCTATAATATACTGTATATACGCCATTTAGCAGATGCTTTTATCCATAGCGACTTACAGTAGTGAATGCATACATTTTTCAGTATATGTGGCCCCAGTGGGAAATGAACTCACAAGCGTTGCCAACGCCATGCTGAGCCACACAGAATCTCCTGAAATGTGCCTATTTAACCATATTTAAGATATAGTAATCATCTTTGCATACTCCTAGCATTCCTCCAGCTGTGTTCACAATATTGTCATGTCCCGCAAACATTTAAATCAGCCGTGTTCCTTTCTCTTTTCCCATGTTGTCAGAAGACACATTGATGGTCGGCCTCCCGGGTGGTCTAGCAGTTACAAGTTTGAGGCTGGCCACCGTGACCGGGGTTCAATTCCACTGGCCGCGCCAGAGTCGGCTCTGGCCGGGAGTGCCACTAGGGGGCGGCGATTGGCCGTCTGCCCCAGGGAGGGGGTTTGGGAAGCCGACATGAAGTTTGTTGCGCACAGGAGTGGCTCTGGAGTACCGGAGTTACGGTTGACAACTTGGCGAGTGTCGTCTCGGAGGAGACAATACTTCGTCTTTGTCACTGCCGGTCACAGGGCTCAAACTCACAATATGAGGGGGGGACTGACATGAAAAATAGAGGGCGTAATTGGCTACTAAATAGGGAATGAATGGGATAAAATTCTTCTTTAGAAGACACATTGATGTATGTGCCTACATTTTTTTACATTTACATTTTAAGCATTTAGCAGACGCTCTTATCCAGAGCGACTTACAAGATGTGCATCAATACATGGTAGGAACAATCATAGTTAGCGCACGAGATCAGTGCAGGAATACAGCAATAGACATCATTGCAGGCATCTGCGTACCATACCTGTAACACCGGGAAGGAAAAGGTATTTCACATTTTACAATGTTTACAAAATTTATTGCGGGAGGTCGTTCCACCAACGAGGGACCAGGACAGAGAAGAGGCGAGACCGCGAGGAGCGGCTGCCAGGCGCCCGGAGGGATGGGGCAGTCAGTCTGCCAGCGGAGGCGGAGCGGAGAGGTCTGGACGGGGTGTAGGGCGTGATGAGTGACTGGAGGTATGGGGGAGCAGTACCTCTGGCCGCTTGAAAAGCAAGCACCAGTGACTAGCTAGAAGACTAAATCTGTTGTTTCACTGTCAACAGAAACGTTGATGTACTGCATCTACCAGGCTGCAAGATTGAATGAAGCCGCACGCTCTACGTTTACAGCGCTCGTTTATTTTCCACAGTGTGTCTGGCTTTATTCACTCTTACACACATTTACCTGCCCTTAAGGCTAGAACCGAACTTTTTCTACCTGTTATGTACCTAGCTAACCACCAGAACCTTCCCGGAAAGTTGGGTAAATGTTTCCTGGTTGTCCCTTGAATGTTATTCTTAAGTCACATTACGGAACCATTGCAGGAATGGTCTTAGAATGCCATTCAGCTTAGTTATTACAGTGAAAAAAATGAAATGGAATTGTGGCTGGCCATTCATGTTACTTTTATCAGGAAAGGTAGCAACGGTCAACAAATCTGGCATTTCAATATTAACATTCCGCACATTCTTAAAATGTTATTGAACCAAATCCTGATAACCATCGGGGATGAGACCTGTAACCGTAACTACGCAGCGAGCTTGGAATGCTCTTCCGCAACTTTGACAGAACTTGTTTGGAACAATAAATAAGTTATAAGACTATTTGTGGAATGTTCTACATTTTTCCTATTAAGCATTTAGCAGACGCTCTTATCCAGAGCGACTTACAAGATGTGCGTTAATACATGGTAGGAACAATCATAGTTCGCGCAAGAGTTCAGTGCAGTAATACAGCGATAGACATCAATGTTGGCAGCTGCGTACCATACCTGTAACACCGGGAAGGAAAAGGTTAGTAAATTATTATTTAAATTATTATTATTTAGAAGGTTTTAAGCAAGGACACATATTATGACTCCGTAACATTATATCTGTAACATAAGGTTCACCAACATCAATAAAATGCTAACTGGGCATAGGATGCGATGTCACACATTCGATGGATCTGAGTGTATAACATTCTACAATCGACTCTAGAGAGGTCAGTGGCGAGGGGAATTTGCCAGGCGGTTTTATTTTTTTATTTTTTCAAACCTTAAACTTGAAGTTCAATCAATCACAGGGTGAGCCGCGCTCTCATGTCAGCGAGGTGGGGATCTCTCGCATAATTGGCCAGGACAATTGAAAGCCCGAGTCAATGATGGGCCAAAGCAGCCCTCTCATTACAGAGCTGGAACCCGGGACAGCGGCCCCAGCTGTCCACCGGTGAAATATCTCCGGGTATTTATAGGCTCTCCCATTTGTGCGCCCAACCCCAACACTGGAAGATGAGCTGTATCACTTTGTAGGCCATCAGCAAGTGTAAGGATGCCGCTCATAGCGGACGCTTTAATTTTACCCCTCAGCTGTAGGGCTTCTAACACACCAATGGGGTGGTTGTAAATCATTTTTTCTCATTTTCGTGCTGGGGGAGGGGTGGGGGGAGGGGTGGAGGGGTGGAGGGAGGAGGAGGGCTGCTGTAACTGATGGTCCCTGCTGTTCTCCGCTCGATTCATTCCCGGGGACGTGCCACGCATTTCTCCGGGATTGCTGCGTGTCCCCCGGCACGCTCTATTCTTAGGCGTTTAGAGACGGCGGGTATTGATAGCGCCTTGGCCTCGCTCACTTTTAGCGCCGACATTCCTTCGCGCTCTGACGGCGTGCGGTTAATTTGGGAAACAACGGCCGGTTTAGGCCAGTCCACAATGGCTCCCCCCCAGTTGAGACGAGGTGCGGAGGCAGCGACAGGGCAACGGCGTCCCTGCCCTTCATTCGTACGGCGACTCACCTGCCACACTTCCTCATGGTACTTGGTACATGTTTTTTAGTTTTTTTAAGTACAACAGCAGTGCCCCGCCTGGAAATCGAACCAGCAACCTCAAGTTACAAGCCCAGTTCCCTAACCATTACACTACACCGCCGCCCTACAGTGAAGCACACAACGGGACTGTGCTTCAAAGGGCAAAGGCGCCAATGTGGTCCTCCAAAATCTAAGCATTTCTATTGGTCGATAGAAATCGGCAGACAGCTTTAACACTCATCATTTAGAGTCGACCATTCACAGAGTCATTTCAAATGCCTAGGTTAAGAAAGGCTTCATCTTTTAATGCTCTCATATTTGTGTGAAGTGAGTGCGGCCTCACACACCGTCTGAGCTCCGTAGGGGGTCCACAGGACGCAGGCCTGGCGGCACCCTTACGAAGGTCTATTTTAGCCGCCGCGGTCCGTGTCGTTAACCACGGCAGGGCGAGGTAATGACAGGTGGTGGCAGCTGTCCAGTGTCCCTTTTATCTCGCGCCCCTTGGACATACCGTTGAGTAAAAAGAAAGTCTTTTGATTCGCCCCCCGCCGCAGACTTGAATAACTGCGTCTAAATAAGGGAAGGAAGAGCTGCCATAACGGGGAGACCGCGGTCCGAGGAACTCCAGCAATGCCGGGAAGCCGGGGACGGACTCGTCGCTCGAAAACACTGGAGACAGAAAATGCTGGATTTCGCTTAGCTTGGTTATTTATTTAAGCACTTGAGGGAGAGCAGAGGGAGACAAACCAGGCATTCCCGAAACTCATTTTGTCTTTTGTGACAGCCCCCATGACAGAGGACACGGCATCTCATCTACCGAATGATCAAACGTCTGTGTTATGAAAAATGACATCGTAAAATGCCATTTCCCTGGAGTCTTTCCACAGTCTCTACTGTACACAATTGCAATTGCTGGGAAAAATAATAATAATGATGATGAACCAAAGAAATGAGTTGCTCAATAATAGTGAATTGCAAATAATAATAATAATTAAGACCTGAAATATATGTTAGAGTCAAGGTCACCTTGTCCAGTTATTAGCTACGGTGTGATATATTTGGCCACCCCTGTGAGACTCCACTCCGCTACCACTTCTGTAGTGGTCTCAGAACTATTCGGCGCAAAAGCCACTTTCTTTTTTTTGCTGTCACACCCCCCGTAGCCTCATATTACGCATCGTAACATTCTCACAACGCCGCCACAACGCTGCAGCAGAACCATAACATCACCACAGCCCTGTCACTGCAAAGATGTTAGGAACATGACATGCGCCCGTGTGATCCTGCATCTCTGGGGCTCCAGCCAAAAAAGGGTCGTAGTGTCTGACCTTACCCACGACTTCAGATGACCCCCGGGTCAATGTTGGGTGGGACGGGAAACTTAGGAGCACACTCATACCCCAGATATACAGTATATATATATACATACGATACACACACAGGATGACCGTTACATGTTATATTTCAACACAAGTGCTGCGTATGCTATAAATATGCTGCATTCATACCTCTTCTGTTGACGTGTCCATCTTGTACGGAATATCAATTTTCAGGGTGATTACAACTTGTAGTGTTCCATTCCAGACTCATAAACATAAATATTGGATTCTGACAGCGGGCCAGCCAGTCTCGCCCACAGCACACGCCCATGTGCGATAGCCTCTCGCCGTCTCCTGTTCTCTGTGCGTCTCAATTCACTTTCTCGCTCCTCCGCTTTCCTCGTCCTTCAGGCCTTCAAAGGCTGCCGGTCGCAGTGCGTTAGGACACACGTTAACGCCGGTCAATCCAGACCGCATTCTTTGTAACGCAACACTTTCACGACACTGGGGTAGGCCGTTATGACATGAAGTGAATGAATGCTGCATTTTCGTCAGTACGGCTTGAACTTTGAACCCATATACCAGGGGTGGGCAATTCCGGTCCTGGAGGGCCGGTGTGTACGCAGGTTTTTGTTTCTACCAATTACCCCTGTGGCTCAATTAGCTAATTAGTTGGATATGCCAGTGCTGTTTCACTTGTAGATTAGACCACAGTAACATGTTTCATATGGGAACACAAGAACAGTCTTCAGCTGTCATTCATGGGCTTATCAAGAAATGTAGCTAAAATGTCAGATCACGTAAATGATTGGGGCTAATTAAATAATTAAGAGCAGAAGTTGGTATGAAATCCAGAAACGGATACGGCCCTCCTTGCCCAGCCCTGACCTACACCGTTAGGTGATCTCTGTTTGTGTGCATACCTTCAGACAAAGTTCCCTACCAAGTTCAATTATTATTTTTGTTGCTTGTTTGCTGAGTTTACCTTAACCCTTTTTTAGTCTCACTTAGAAAAAGGCAATGGCAAAGTCACAAGCAAAGTCACGATGTGCTCTACCAAATGAAGGGTTAAGCTCACGAGGTAACATAAGCGTAACTGTATTCGTTGCTCTCATTACGATAGAGAAGAGTAAGAGTAAGGAGAGTAAATATGCACATAAAAAACTACTGCTCAGACTGGTACTCCTCTTTTTGCTAGCTTGAGAAAACCACAATGACATCTCGAGGATTTACTGTAGTTAAATTGTCCCAAGGCCATCTGGTCCCTTTTGGGAGAAACTAGATGGAAAACTGTGATGATGTCATGTGAATACTGCAGAAGATGAAGTGGAAGAGGTCTACTGTATTCATAAATCTAAATAAGGCACACTTTTGTGTAACGATATGTTATATTTTCATTCTTTGGGGACCTTGCTTACATAGGCTAGTTTCAAGGTCATGAATCTCAGTGAAATCATGGATTGTGCTTTTCTACAATAAATGTATAAACCGATTTTGGACAGACCTATAGTGTAGATTGGGGTTACTCAAATCTGGCCCATGAATCCAAATTCGATCCTGGTTTTCCTTTCTCTCAGGTAGTTAATTGAACACAATTAGTGCAACTGATTGGCCAGAGTGTCTTCACACCTGACTCCCAGGTAAAGGGAGGGTGGAAAAACAGCTGTGCTCAGCCCACGAGGACCGTGATTTGAGTAACGCTGGTGTAGGAACATAAATAAAGCTGTTGTGGAAGTACTGTATGCAGAGCTACAGTTTCATAATAATAAATCATTCAAGGTTGTAAATGTCAGGTTTAAGTCATATTTAAGAGAACTTCAGAGAATGTCATTGGCAACAGTTGAGTATGATAACTCTCATTGGATAGAGAAGTGGTTATTTTGGAACTGGGGTTGCGCCTCTCTACTATGGCAGGACAGGTGATCTGAGAAGCATCTGGATGTCTCTGCTAAATTATGTGATGTCATCACACTTGTTCCTCTAGTATCGCCTCATCCTCCTTTGAGAACATGACATCATTACATGTCACCTTACAAGGAAAACCTGTGAGGTGGAGATTAGACACAGAGGCTAATCCAAAAATAGAAGTCATAGACCTGGCCAGGCTGAAAGCTATATGAGATAAGAAACCAGGTCAGGTGCTTTCTGTGAAGTGTCAAGAATTTACCCCCAAGACTATTTCAGTAAAGAGCAAATGCAAGAGAACAGCGCTACGTCATTTTTTCACTCAAACTCCAGTCACTGCCTAAAAGGTAAGAGCCTAACTTATTTGTGAAGATGTTATACAGTATTGCCACTGTCAAGCCATAATGAGTACAAAAAAATGCAACACAGATTACATCTGCTGACACTTCATGGAGAAAAGAACCATGGTCAAATGAAAGTTAGTATCACATCACTTCTGTGCCAAAACTGTCTTTCTACAGGTGGCGGATAGCGTAGTGGTCTAACACACCGTATTTTGTCTGGTCCGATACAGTGTGAGCTGCCTGTTAGGGATGTGGTTTGAAACCCGTCTCTACCAGACTGGCCCTGGTCATCAGCCCCGATCGGGGGCAGCGTTTGGCTGTCTGCCCCAGGGGAAGGGGGGAGGGTGAGCCGGCTCGAGTCTGCCATAGTCCATACATGCCATAGACATCATGTTCTTTTGAGCCGTGTGCATTTTGTGTTGTCTACTGCCAAACTCTGATAGTCCGAAATATTTTGTGACAATACCCATTCTCAAATTCGGACTTTAACCCAACCAGAAACAATTTAATGTCATATTTTGTGCCAACAGCGAGCATCAAACAGTCGGTGGTGACTGGGCTTGGGGTGGTGGGCCAGAACAAGTTCTTAAAAAAACAAGAACCCAATAAAAGATAAGGTTTTCCAATCTTCTCAAACCTCTGCACAGTGGTGACCTGATCTTTAGAACTCCGTCTGAAGTGGTGACATCACTGGCCAGATGTAGTTCTCCAGCGGCCCAACCTCATGTGCCGTTCTGGACCAATGGGGATGAAGTCACTTCCTTCGTAAACAGCGAGAGCGAAGAGCTCTCAGCGACTGAGCTGTATCCCCCTGGCATTCGCAGCCAGCGTCTATCTGACATACGCCCGGATGCACTCAACTGTCTATTAGTCAGTTTGTCGACTAAAGTGTGCTGCCTTAACGCCCCTTTCTATGAAAGAGGAGAACACCCGGAAGGAAGGGGTGTGTGTGGTTTGGGAGGGGGTGGGACGGGTGGGGGGTGGTGTTGGAGGATGTATGCTTGGGCGCACTTGCGAAGAAAAACAAAATCCTGGCAACCGATCAACCCATTAGGCAAACCCTCGAACTACAGTACGCAATACATCTGCCAGACACTGTCTGTGAGTTTCATTAATTGAGCAAAGTTACATGGCAGATGCTTGCGTTTACTTGCCGTCACCGTGAAATAACCCTTAGGACGTATAGGTCGGCATGTTGTCGTACATGCAGTCGGCGTGGCGTGGGAAACGCGAAGATTGGGAGCTGTGTCCCAGGCGTTAGGACAGGGCCTCTCTGTGTTCTCGCTCGAAAAGCCAAATAAAATGAGATTTATTGTTGTGCCGATTGACTTGCTGATTGAGAAGGCACACATGCTGAAGGAGAGCCGAGTCCTTCTGGGAGGTAGAAGCTTGTATATCCAGGGCGATCGCCTTGTTTGTTTTACTTTTGTGTTTGAGCTTTTCTCCACCCCAAGGGCTCTGTGAGTTTTGGGATTCCTCGTGGCAGCTGCAGCTGTCACCAAACTGATTACCCCGCCGGAGGGGTAACACGCAGCCCCCAGGGAGGGTGGGTGGGTGCGGCCACCTCCGCCAAGAAGTACCCAGGACCCAAGGCCTGGGCCCAAAGTTCAGCGGGGCCCCCGCCTCCTCTGCCTTCACTCCCGGGCATGGCGATAATTTTATTATAGCCGTGCCAGTCAAAGCGTGAGCCCGTCGATACGAGGCAGACGGTGCAGGTAAGCCGTCTGGGAGACAGCCGTGCAATAACAGCGCTCAGCTCTGTGCCGTCTGGCTCCCACAGTAAAACATGAATGCATTTCTGCAGCTTAGCGGTCTTCCCAACATGCTTCTTAGATGCACAGAGCTGTGGACAGTTTTATCAGGACAAGGGCAAGCACGCCCGTGACCCCCGCTCCTTCTTTATTGGCCGAGCCCATAAAGCGGTCTGGACACGGTCCACATAACGGCATCGCTCAACTTTGAATTTGCCAGCTCTGTCTTCATTGTACTTCGTTTAACAGCCAGTAAAATAACAACCCAGAACCGATTTTGAGCATGGCTTCTGTTATAGCAGTTTAACTTCAGTATGCCCATTGATCTTTATCCCTTTCAATCGTTTTATGTGTAGTTTATATCCATCCAGGCATTCCATTCATATAACTAGCAGGAGTAAGAGTTCATGGGCAGGGTGGGGGGGGATGTCCGGGATTGGGATGTCCACAGACACACACACACACATCACCACCACCACCACCACCCACCACACACTCATAATATAAGATGACACATTCCAGAGACAATATCGGATTCAAAATTAACATCTTACAAAAGGGTGTGACATGCTGTCAGTCCTAAGTCATGATCGATGCACCTGCACAATCATTAATCGATTTACAAGCAGGCCTGCTTTGTAATATTATTATGGCTATAAAAATGAAAACAGCCATTCTTAACATCTAAGGAGGAGGCTAGAATCTGGGGAGGGAGAATACACACAAAACACACACACACACACACACACACACACACACACACACACACACACACACACACACACACACTCCTCTGGGTTTTTATTGTAGCTGTCGGCTAAGAAGAGCTAACACTTTCAGTAAAACATCAGAGAGATCCTGTTCTAAGTATTGAAGCATTGGGCTCCACATTGTCCTAAAATCTCTAATGGAATGAGGTTTAATTCTTAAGGCAGTGGGAGATTTTTGGAACAGTTTCATCAATCCATAACTGTAAAATTGCTAAGCAGGCTGAGTAACAAATAATCAGTAATGGTTGGTAGAGATCTGGTACTGAAGAACAATAGCATTAGAGAGATCCGGAGGTCAACCTCAGCCCAGCACTTCCTAATTTGTGGGAAAAAACAGATAAAACGACACAATCCAGAAGAAGCTCGATCACATTTACTTTGTATGTCTGGTGCTGTCTGTAGTTGAAACTGTAATTCATGGGGTTTATAACAGCAAGATATTTTCTTGGCGTTTAGGAGCACAGATTTCCGTTCACTATCTTCAATATTAATGATGAGGTCATGCTGCCAAGAGAGTCTACTAGTCTCAGTATTTACCATAGTTAAAGAAAATAAATTATTATAAATATCGTTTATTTTCTTCTTTTTCAAGGAACTGACAGTATTTTCCCCAGCTGATTAGGACCAGATCCGTTTTTGTAAAATGGTATGGAGTTAATAAAATGATGAAGTTGAAGATTTTTAAATAAATGTGATTTTGTTAAGCTGTACTTTTGAAGCTGCTGGAAAGAGTTTAAAGTGGCATTTCAAAATCAATAATTGAAATTAGATATACCAGCGGCACTCCACTGTTTTAATCCATTATCCATACATTATGGTGGGAGGTTAGGGTTGATTACAATAGGGAACACTGGGAATGGTAAGGCCTCCTCTGTTAGTAGGGAGTGAGTTTTTCTCATTTACATACTTACATAATGTAATATAATATATGCCATTTAGTGTACGCTTTTATCCAAAGTGACCTACAGTAGTGAATGCATACATTTTTCAGTATATGTGTCCCAATGGGAATTGAGCCCACAAGTTAAAGGTTGCCAATGCCGTGTTCTACCTACAGAGTCACACAGAACCACCAGGGATGTGATTGGGGATCAGTTGACCATTGGTCTTCATTCAGCTGTACAGAGCACTGGACTTACACCGCTTTCCAATTACACACAGGACACTGATAATGACATTACAGGGGATTTAACTGAATTTATTTCAATTCTATGCTTTGCCGATACAAAACAATAGTCATCGCCATGGTTTCTATGTGACTTTTTATTCGCTAAAGAAAAGCACAATGGCTGAGCAGGGGTAGCAGTTTATTGTTCTCTGGTTATGTGTGCATTATTGTATTTAAAAAACAAATTAACAAATCGAAAGCCTCCATTCAGCGCATGTTTTGCTGCCATGGAGACGGTTATGTTGCTTGCGAAACCAAGCTACTTCCTCTGCGCTCACATGGTTGTGCTGAAATAGCTGAGTGACCTCACCAGGCCACTGTCCTGTCTTATCATTTGGCATTTAGCTGTTAGTAAATCAGTGACACGGACAGTGACCGTAGCAAATCATCTCCAGTGCAAACAAGCAACAACACATACAGAGCGATACGAGGCGATATGAAAATAACGCTGTCTTAACTGCTCAGATATGCAGGGGGAGTGCCACAGACAGGCACACGTAATGTGACAAAAATCCTCTTTAAAGGAATATCGAATGCCGTTGTAAAGAGTCATACAATGAGCTGAACTTGACATGGGTAAGCGCTTCAATAGTGACCAGAGTACAGTAATAGTCCTATCCTAGTGTCAGAAATAGTGACTGAGAGCTCTAGGCAAACCAAAAAAGTGTTGCTGTAATGGAATTGTGGGCCAATAAAACCTGGAAATTAACAAATCATGGAAGTTATTGGGAAAAGGCAGTAAAATACACTGTTTAATGAAGGAGGCAGTGTCACTGAATCATTTTACAACCTTAATTCCTCTCGAAATCGCACGCATCGTTACACTTTCAACTGCTTCTCCGTGCTACTAAGCATAATAGAAAGCACTGCGGACGACTATTTAAATGCCTTTTGAATATGATAAGTATAATCAAATCAAATGTGGTATGGATAGATCAGGTGCAATCGGTTGTCACCACAAACTCAAAATATTTTCATATAACATCTGATTCTGCCATGCAACTGTGAGGATTTTGAAATATTCCCCCATTTCAACATATTGCAAATGAATGTATTAAAACATACAGGTAAGTGCGAAAATAAAGGAAACACCACCATCTTAATAGGGCGTTGGGCAACCATGAGCCACCAGAACAGCTTCAATGAGCCCTGGCATAGATTCTACAAGTGTCTGGATCTTTATTGGAAGGATGCAACACCATTCCTCCATGAGAAATTCCCTCATTTGTAGTGTTGTTGATGGTGGTGGAAAACGCTGTCTCAGGCGCCGCTCCAGAATCTCATACAAGTGTTCCATTGGGTCAAGATCTGGTGACTGCGATGGCTGTAACATATGGTTTACATCGTTTTCATGCTCATCAAAGCATTCGTTGACCACTCATGCCCTGTGGATGGAGGCATTATCATCCCACAAGAGACAACTCCCATCAGAATAGAAATGCTTCACCACAGGATAAAAGTGATCGCTGGCTTTGTATTTATTGGTGTTTCCTCGTCTAAGGGGTTGAGTGGACCTAAACCATGCCAGGAAAATGCCACCAGAACCCTCCATTTACTCAAGTGTTTCCTTTATTTTGGCAGCTACCTGTACATTATTGCAAGCGATGCAAGGTGTTGGAGCTATCAGTCCATAGCCAGGGAAGACTAAACTCTTATTTCCTAAATCAGTGCGCACTAACAAAGGACAATCATTGTTACTGGCGTTCTAAAATCATGGTGATTTAAGATGGCTCAGGATGGAAACACAGTGAGAACAAAGTCAACGATGGAACATTTAGGTCCTCTGAGATTCAATTCAAAATATTCTACTTTTGTCTCTCTGAGCGAAGATCTGTGGAGACAGCAACAATAGTCAGCAGCAATAATGGGGACAGCCCCATAAAATGCATTGTGAGGATTCAAACCGCGGGGACTGTGTGTGTTCTCAAATGACGTCCATGTGGACAGCTCACAATATCGAGAGGGAACCATTCATAATTGTGTGATGTATGCTTCTTGACTCATCCAAACAAGATGAGAACGATATGATTCACATATGTGATTTTGCATCACCAAAACAAGGATAACGCCCTCACTCACTCAGAAGCGGAATGACTCACGGGACAAATAGACCTAAATGCTGACTTGGGCAGCTATGAAAGAAGACAAGAGAGGAAATATGAATCGTTCAGAAACAAATCAGGCCAAATTGACACAAATTTAAGAAGAACCATGTAGACCCCAGTTCTGTTAAATCTTTATCCAGAGTTATTTGTCAACACTAAAATGTTTGATGTTTTGTTTGACAGATGACATGTTTTAGGGCTTGGAGTCATGCGGGTTCTCCTCGCTTTCAGATGATGAAATAATTGGAAATAAAATTCTTACAGTCTCAAAAGTCGACGAGACACATTTCTGCAAGCATTTATAAAAGCACTGTTTCACCACGTTCTCTACTGCGTACAGTTTTGTGTCTGAAGACCGGGTGGAAGTGTTTTTCTGGTAATAACATGTCATGAATTAATCCTGGGTTACATCTCCTTCCCTGAACTGAGCGCTTACGAAAGCTCACGCAGAATCTGCCGTTCTTGGCTGTCTGACTCACACGAGCAAATCCATTCATGAGTCAGCATACTGACTGGACACCAGCGTCCCTGGGGGCACCTTTCCGATAACAAGTGAATGTGGCAGCAGAACAAGACAAATTGCCTGTTGCTCTGGTTATGACAAATGCTCCATTATAAGGCCACAGAACAATATTTCCCTCAGCAGAGGAAGAAGCGGTCCAATTAAAAGCACACGAACCGTGCATTCCGGCCGCTCTATTGCCATTGCACGTGCGAGGTGTGAGAAGTGCGAGAGGAAGTCTTCCCATCGGGGACTTTGGAAAGAGAAAGGACAGGCCCGTTCTCTTACCTGTTCCCAATGGTCCCAGGTTCCAGGGCAAAGGTCCAGTCCCAGATAATGCAATCCTCGAGTAGAACCAGTCCGTCCCAAGGTTCCTCACCTCAGCTGCCTGCCTCCAGAGCACATGCTATCGGCTTTCTGACACCTTTCTTTTCCTCTCCTTCTTCTTCTTCTTCTCCTCCTCCTGCTCTGATTGGAATGGTCATGCAGAAAATAAAAGATTGTCCTCTCTCCTCCTCTGACTAACTTTAACCCAACAGAGAAGTACACTCGGTGAGGATGAGAGAGCGTGAGAGAGTAGGAGAGGGAGAGAGAGAGAGACAGACAGACAGAGAGAGAGAGAGAGAGAGAGAGAGACCAATAGGGAGGAGGAGGAGGAGGAGGAGGAGGAGGTCAGAGCAGTGATTTTTCTTTTAAAAGTGAATTTCGTCCTCAGAAAAGGGAGAGACAGAGAGAGAGAGAGGGACAAGAGAGAGAGCGAGAGAAAGAGACAGGGAAAGAGAGAGGTTTGCTTCCCTTTGTCAGGAGACTGGTTTTCTCCCCTCTTTTGTTCCTGGGGTGAGAGAGGGGAGTGCGTGGCTGAACGGCAATGAGGCTATATTTAACCACTGTCCTCAGTCTCGCATGGCTGTTAGCAGCTGAGGAGATCCAGGGAGGCTTTTCTCAGCCGCTCTGACAGCTGTGCTATCGAGACGAACTCATGCCGGGGAAGTCAAGTCAGAGGCAGGCACCGGGAACCAATCGGACACAAGAGCTCCTGGCTCAGCCACGGTGCACCTCACCGCCTGGCGAGAGCTCGCTTATTAGAGTTAGACTTGTTTTATTCGATCTTACCTTGTTTTTACTGTGTTTGTCTTGTTTATATTTCAATTATACCATTACTGCCATCTTTCAATCTGTAGTTTATGCAAGTCTTTTTTCAATTATAATTAATTAATTATAATTGTTTAACCTCTCCACGCCCAGAAACTCTTACCATTTTAGCTGACCACATATCAGTCAATTTCATTGTACAGTGCTGAGTGTAAAGCAGAAATTTGTCAAAGTTAGACAATACAGAGACAGGCAAAGTTTAAAGGAGATGGAATCAGTATCAATCCAAGTGAATGTTGGACAAGTTAAGCGGGTGAAATTAGCGATTGATACTTTTTTTTCCCCAAGTGTACCTAAGGCTAACTCTTGCCATGGCGATGTGTCGAAAGGCACCAAACTGTTAAAACAAGGCCGATTTATTGAGAGCCATAAAGGTGATTTGCTCCCTATAAAAGCAGCGCATAACCAAGACCTATCACACGGGAAACAGAGGTCCATTCTTGTGTGAGTTTTCCAGCTGCAGTGTCACAGACACAACGCCGTCCCTTTGCAAACACTACCCTGGTGACACCTGCATGTCACGGCCTTACTGGGCGGGGTGCATGATCCTGTTTACCACAATAGACTGGATTTGCCACTTCCCGTGGTTTTCCATCATTCATCTGAGCGATTCTCACCGTTTTACTTTTCCTATTTGCTCACCCCTTGTTGTATATGTAGGTTTAACATGGCATGCTCCTTTTACCGTTAAAACCAGGGGAGGTGGAAGTCTCAGAGAAGTCTCAGCTGTCTTTTAGTTTTAGAGGTATATCTCTTTGCTTCTGTAATAACATCCTTTCGCTGATGGACTTTCAACATTACATAGTGTACATTCTTTTTCCCCTGAACTACACCGCAAACGCAAAACTGAGGAATTTTTGTCGGCTGCTTGACTGCTTAGTTGAAGGGGTTTTCCATTTATGTCAGTTAAGCTACATTCCAGTGCCACCAACAATGCCAACGTATCATCAAGCATTACACGTTTTTCATCTCAACATTTTAAAATACCTATAAGGTATTTGATGGCCGACCAGATTCGTTGAGAGCTATTATATCTCCTAAGCATTATATTCTATATCACAACAATCAAAAATATGAAACTGCACTGCACTGCAATTCTACAGGAAAGACAGTGGAAGTGGGAGAGATGAGAATAAGTGGGTTTTGCTATGGGTGTTAGACAAAAGAGATGTGTAACATGCTCTCCCATTTCAATGCCTCATTGAACGGATGTGTGGGGGGACACATATATACACTGTTTATATATATAATATACTGTATATAACCTATATTTATAATTACATCCTATTTCCACCCATTTGTCCCATGTACCTGGTGCAGCTCGGCCCTTAAATCACAAAACCACAAAGGCTGGTAGCGATGACATAATGCAGCGGTGGTGTTTCCACGGTCACAGCTCACATGTGGAACGCTGTAAACCGAGGCAGGTGTGTAATTGTTTTAGTTACGTCTCGTTGACGGACGGCACCGTGAACTCCGTGAACAAAATGTACCCCATCGCAGGGGCAGAACCGAGGTCCGAACTGAGGTCATAAAACGCTCCGCTTGTTTTGACTGAGTCGCGTAATCCACACACCCATGTGAAGTCATGCACTTTGTCTCTGCGTTTATTGTTTTCCAGAGGGTGAGTTCATATTTTTAGCGTTGAGCTGGTGGTCTCCTCGCTGTGGTTAACATGAGTCACTTGTGCAAACACAAACACAATGTGTTATATGGAGTCATTGGGTGGTTATAAGAAACATATTACATGGGCACTTCCCATTTCCCTCTCTTCTTTAGTGGGGCATGTATAGAATTTCATAATTCTGCACACGTACTACTGCACTGATCTCTTGCGCGAACAATGATTGTTCTTACCATGTATTTATGCACATCTTGTAAGTCGCTCTGGATAAGAGCGTCTGCTAAATGCTTAAAATGTAAAATGTATAATATGCTAAATTAAACGTTTTAAAAAAATGTTAAAACTTTTTAAGTATACATACATCAGCACTGGAGAAATATTTCTTTACAGTCGTATAACTGTTATTCTAATGAACAGATAAACAAGTGACCATTTTATGGTCACAAGCAAGAAAATGTATAAATATTCTACACAGAAATCTCTGCAGATAGGGAGTCTGTTGTGAGTTCAGATAAATGCTACGTTTCATTGCTGTTGCTGTGCTCAGTGTCCTGCATTAATGTAAGCAGAAACTTGTGCGCAGCTCATTACAGGCATAATTGAATCCACAAAATGCTTTCCCTTCCTACTTCCTAATGTTCTGAGATGGTTATCATATTTGTAACCTTTCTCATGGCGCATAATAACAAATGAATCAGAGGGCATTTTCAAGGTACGGTGATTTACGTAAGAAGGGAGTATTATTGCTATTAGGATGTAAGTATTGCTGATTTTCATGCTTTTTGGAAGTAAATATAAACCCTGTTCTTCTGCAGTTGTTGCAGTCAACCACATTTGTGATAGGATATTTATGGTTCTTATTTGTAAATATGTTACTGATGATTTGGGGGAGAAATGACAACAATGAAAACTGTGCTAGTTCTTATATTCACATTTTGTGGTTGCCATTCTGTATGTATTTCCCACATCAAAGGTAGCGCAATGAATTAACTAGCAATCATTGAAATTTTTGTTGCTATCATTGATCATTTTTTGTTCTGTTAAAAGGTCAAACATTTCTTAAAAAATAAAACCACTTCAATGGGGCCTTGTACAGCTGTTCTGAAGTAAACTGCGCCGGGGTCAAAACCAGGGCCTGGCTGGGTGCCCCGATAAGCGGTGGCACAACATTCCCACCCAGAATGCAGAGCAAATTTAGCCCATTTTAGTGAGAGTATCTGGCTTCGAACAATCTGGCCATGTTGAAAACAGTTCAGACATTATATAATACTCATCATATGTCCATAATAATGACTAAATAAAAGATGTTCTAAAATGTCTGAGGGAGGAGGAACACAATCATATTGCATTTCCTCTTGAAGAAAAATGTCTGTAGGATGTCTGAAGAATGGAGACTGCATGGAGACTGAGTGATGACTTCTTCTCTAATAGTGTTGCTGTAGTTTGGGGTGTATTGGGATGCTCCATTATTTGTGACAGTGTGGCGGATAGATAGCGTGATAGAAAATGGGCCCTTTCTGCTGCTGTTGTTTCGCTGTTTTATTTCTGTACTATTTGATTTATTTTATCATGGGCGAGGACAGTGCACATGGCGTGGCCAGCGGAAACTGGGAAGTGGACGGAATTAACAGCAGTAAATGCCACGAGATTTTATCTTTATGTATCCGGTAAAAGGTTATGTTCTTTTCAGCAGCAACAAAAAGGATTCTGTGGAGGGAGGGTGCGAGCTGCCAGCTTGTCCTAAATAAAGCTCAGTCAAAAGAAATATCGATGCCAAGCGCTAATCTCTGGAGAATCCTAAGCAGCTCCTCTCTTCTGTCGGCTAATGAAGACATAGTCATTTAGATTTATTTTACAGGTATAAAAGTGGATTAGAGAGTTTAAATATATATATACGCGAGCATTTGAATTTGATATGGCCATTAAACGCCTGTATGTCTATACCAAGAGTGTTGTCACGTAGCAACGAGGCCTATTTTCAAAAGGTGTTTAATGCACGTGTA
Organism: Aldrovandia affinis; assembly: GCA_029706075.1. NCBI lineage: Eukaryota > Metazoa > Chordata > Actinopteri > Notacanthiformes > Halosauridae > Aldrovandia > Aldrovandia affinis. Next base: position 763,313 of record JAINUG010000183.1, on the reverse strand, counting down.
AGATAGTTCACGTCATGTTTTACGAGTGGGTAAAAACAAAAACGACAGCAGATGCACTCTACTGAATTCAATCAATCTGGCCCAGACACAGAACTTCATTTAGAAGCTCTTTTGTTTTGCTGCCACACTCTGGGGGTCACATTGATATTTTCGCATTTTCCGGCCAATTCTTGCTTGTAAGAAATTCATTCAGCATCTGTTGCTGATCACCAGTTAGATCGTGGGAAAGGGCATAAAGTCTATCGCACCCTAACAGGGATAGATATAAATGTCTGTGAACACACCTGTTTACATTTTAGACAAGATTACCATCTACTGAAACCACGCATCACATATCTCTTTGGCCATTTTATGCATTTTCAGGTCAGTGACGTCATACCAGTGCCACAGAAGCAATATAACCTGCGTATGGAATTGATATCATATCGCGCTGTAACAGAACGTTTCTTCTGTGTGTAAGTGATACACCTACTGGGTTATCTGGTGAGAAACTGGCCAGGGTTTGTAGCGCCACACACACACACACAGAGCTGCTTTCAGGAAATCACACATCAGCAATGGTTAACCTAAAATGAACAGAAATACCTCATTAACTTACACCTGTGCATAACATGGTGAGATATTTAGACATACAAGACCCTGGCACATATTTTCATCCTGCTGTATGTCTTCAAGCTGTAAGAAACCACAGCCCCATTTTTGCATAAAGTGGGCACTTACTGATCTAATCTGTAATTGTCATATTTAGATAGATAAGTAATTAATTGATCTCCAAGAGGGCCATGTATGAGAGGATCTCCAAGCCCCATATGTCTTATGTATGTGAAGGCATTATATAACCACTTTGTGTATGTATAGAGATCAGATTTTTTTAAAGGTTGCCCAGTTTTATTACACATTATTAGACATAACAGGACATTTATTTGTTGTCTCTGTGCTCTCTTGTCCTCTATCCTACCTGTTGTGAGCAACTGTGTGACAATCCTGCAAGCACATTACACTACACTTTAGTTTGGATCTGAAGTTAGGTTTGGGGGTCGGGATTAAGTTTAGGGGGTTTGACTTTGTGTTAGAGTTCCAGTTAAGGATAAGGGTATGCTTGTTTACGTGCATAATGACATGAACTGCATAGCGTCTTCTTCCATCTTAGTTGCTTTGTAATAAGAGGTAGTAGTAATGTGAACAGTAGTTACGATGTTATTAAATAAATACCTTGAAAGTTTGAAGATTATACTGATTTGTGTGTTTATTACTGTTTACCATCTATTTTATAGTATGAAATGTACAGGTAGTAAACAACAAATTGGAACCAATATAAACCAATATAACCAATATAAATTCACTTAATGGGGCCACCACCGTTTTTGATTAAACTGGCTGCTCTCGTCCAAGGTTGAAATTTGTCAGCAGTTTCTTGCCTGTTTTGCCTTGCACTTTGAATAAATGCATTGATATCAAGATCCAATCTGGAGTATGTGTTTCCTTCTGCTTTCAAAGTCACTGAGGTCTCCTCTTAAAGCCTTGCTAGCCATAATTATAGGCAACAAGGCCTGTCCAGAATTTTTACACATGACCCTATGCATGCTGGCATGTTATTTGCTTCATTAACGGATCTGTGTGGTACCTTCTGCTTTGTAGACATGCAAATGCTTATTGTCCCTTATTTACCCAGGTATTTCAAATTCTTGTTCACTACGCGTATGTGGTGATGCCTATAATTACGATGTACCCTCACCAAGTGATCATGTACTGTAGCTGAAGTTGTAGACTTCTATTTTAACAATACTTGCAATTCTACTTTAGTAAATTATCTATCTAATAATATATTTGCTAAGTTTATCATACTAATAGCTAGGTTTTCAACATTAGCTAGCTAGCCAATAAAGAGAATTAGAGTCAGATGCGCCATTAGAATTTCACCAAGCTAATTAGCTACTTTATGTGGATTTTTGTCAAGAATGACCTCCTCGCTAGCAATCTAGCTATGCTTGAAAATGTATTTTCCATTTAACCATATGTGATTAATTTCCTGTGTTTTTTCAACAATTAGAAATAGCAAATGTACATGTAACTGCCAAAATAAAGAAAACACTAATACATGGAGGGTTCTGGTGGCTCTGCTAAGGTGTGTGGTGCATTTTCCTGCTGTGGTTTAGGTCCACTCAACCCCTTAGAGGGAAAGGTAAACACCAATAAATACAAAGCCATTCTGAGTGATCACCTTCATCCTATGGTGAAACATTTCTATCCTGATGGGAGGGGTCTCTTCCAGGATGACAATGCCGCCATCCACAGGGCATGAGTGGTCACTGAGTGGTTTGATGAGCATGAAAATTATGTAAACCACATTCCATGGCCGTCTCAGTCACCAGATCTCAACCCGAATGAAAACTTATGGGAGATTCTGGAGCGGCGCCTGAGACAGCATTTTCCACCATCAACAAAACACCACATTTATTGTGGAAGAATGGCGTTGCACCCTTCCAATAGAGTTCCAGACATGTGCAGAATCTACGCCAAGGTGCACTAAAGCTGTCCTGGTGGCTTGTGGTGGACCAAAGCCCTATTAAGACACTTGGTGTTGGTTGGGGTTTCCTGGTGTGTTGGTGTTTCCTTTATTTGAGCAGTTACCTGTATGCCACCGCTGTGTCACCCCCATCTGCACAAGTGTAACAGAGTTGGTCCTGCCTGCGGCGAGTTTCGAACCAAGGAGGATCCCAATGCCACAAGACACACGATTAGCCCGCTGAGCTAAAGACCCGAGTCCGCAGCCAAGGGAAACGAATCATACTCTTTATTGATGTCACTTTCTGCAGCGGACGCTCACGTGCTTAACTCACGTCTTCCGAGCTCCGCTACACAAGGACCACTGTAGCTGAAGCATGTGCACTCATGACTGCCACTCAATGCACGTGCACTCATGACTGCCACTCCCACACTACCACTGGTGGAAGGAATCCTACCATTTCCTGTCACTGCAGACTCCATTTCACAGTTGGTTCCATTACTGTTGGTGCCACTAGGGAGCCCTGTGACTAATGCATTCATTTTGAGTGCCTCTGGTTTTTTGCTTATTTCAATATGCAAATGCAATAGTAATAAGATTATATCTATTTCCTCCTCATTCCACACCTGACACCATTCCTCAAGTTACTTGAATAGGAGAGCGTGTTAATGCTCACTTAGCTAACCTGTACACAACAAACACCTAACCTGTATTCTCTAAACACAACACTATAGACTATGACAAGGGCACATTCACTGTGTTCTGCTTACACAAGCCTGTGTGAGCATGGCAGCCAGTTATGCAAATTATATAGACATGGTATTTTTGTGGATTTAAAGTAAATACCTTTTCTACAATTTTAAGTTTTATTTTAGTTAGGTTAGTTAGGAGAGAAATAAGAGATTCATACCATAGTGATAGCAACTGTCTTCCAAGGGTTTGCTGGCATGTCTTGGTGTATCAGATCAAATATAAACAATGCATTATTAGAATTAGCATTTTGTTTACTGTTCTCTATCCATATGTGATATAGTTACAGTGGAAGCTTCTCCTGGTTCTTGCTGCCCAAGCTCAGTGAGGAAAACCCAGAGCAGGGAGAACTGTTATCCCATTGTGAGAGTGATTGCAAGAACTGTGTTGAATATTGTGTCAATGACTCATGCATACCCTTCATAGTAGGAGGAGATGTATGCATTGAAGAAATGCCTGCATCCCATTAGGAGCTACTCTAGGCCATCTCAAAACTATGGGGGCGTTAATGATCTCTTCATTTAAGTTACATTATCTACCATGAGAGAAAATACTTTTCTAACCTTACCAAATGCTATATACAAACAATGTCACGTAAAGTCTTACAGACCTAACGAACCGGAGAAAATTAAATTCGGTAACGTTAGACAGCTTACTAAACGCGACTGACACTCAACATAGCTACCTAGCGGTGATGGGGAAATGTCGCCATCTACCGTCTGGCTTGCACTTGCAGGAATGTGCTGGGAAGACTGAGCTAACGTTAGCAGGCTAGTCGGTTAGCTGATCACGTATTTTGGATAACTGAAACAGCGCCCTCATCAGAAGTGCACTATTTTCTGTTACTTTTGTTCGAGGGCGGTGATAACATAGTTTTAAAAAGAAAAACGTTATTATTTGGCACCTTATAACCCGCCAATAACCTTAATAACTTAAGGTTTGCGCTAGCTTGTTATACTTTTGTTTAGCCTCCTGCTAGCTATGCCTTTTATTTTGGGCTAATATAGATAGATAGCATTAGCAGTTGTGCACACTGAATGCAGGACTATCAATAAAGTGGAAATAAACAAGTGTGCGTTTGAAATGAATCGAGTAGCAGGAAGCTAGGTCACAACACTGCGGCCTAAATGTTACGCTTAGTGCATCCGGGGGCTTGATTTTGCGGTGGTGGTCCTTAGTCCCTTACACAAGACTGTGTCTGGGTCTGTTTTCAAAATCAGTGACCTCCGAAGCATTTATTTTCGTAGTATTTCTTCATTTGACCCCCACTCGTTGTATGGAAACTAGCATGTTGTTATCAGATTTTCATTTTTTTTGGTACTAACTGTTAGCTAGCTAGTTACTCGTCCACGGATGGAACAGAAGTGGTAATCGGCCACAATCGGGACTAGCAAGCAAAATACCTGACGATAGGCACTAAGGCGAAAGGGGGGCAACCCAGTAAGATAAATCTGAATTAAAATAATAATCCTAACCGCTCTCGCGAAATCATAGAGCTGTAGCTAACACTGGCCATGTACGGTATTAAATAAGCTAGCGGTGTGTGAGAAAGCGGTTTGAGACGTGGAGCAAAACAAAGGAAAGTGGGGTTGCTCTTGTCGCCGGCTCAGGGTAAAAGGAGGCGAATCTGCTGCCTGTGTTTGTCTGAGAGATTGCAGTTCGTTTTCAGAAAAAAGCGAACATAACATCAGGCAACAGCTAGGTAACAATATGGAATAAACATGGCACACAAGAGAAGCACTTTTATTGAAGGTAGGCCCTTAATACTATACTGCGTGTCGGTCTCGAAATGTTTAGATAACACAATGGGGAAACTGATGTATATATATAGCTAGCGAGCTAGCGAAAGATCTAATGTCGTGCCGTTTGAAAGACGTCAGGTAACTTATCGTTAAGATGGTTATCGCAATTTCGTTAGATTTTCGTGTGACTAGGGAGCCGGGTGGGTGGTAAACATGCTCGCTGTCTATTTGTTGCAGAAATGTTAGAAGCTGGTTTACAGATGGCTAACCTGACAACTATGTAGGACATGTTTCGGCCTAGCTAACTAGTGAAACCTAGCCATTTGTTTTTCGTGCAAAAAAAGTGAAAGCTTTAGCTGGCTACGAATGCTTAGCCTGGCAACACTGAGTAGTTTGATCATGAAGAACCGTTTAGCAACAAAAAATAAACACTTGCGGAGAATTTAATCATTTTGGCAGGCCAGTTGTCCTACTAGTAACGTTAGCCAGCTAGCTAACTAAATGGTCGAGATTCTAGCTACATCTCGTACCACAAGTGCGATCGTGGATTTAAATGACATCTACGTGCAAAAGGCAACGTTTGGTCCCAAATCACATTATAATGATTTCGATTTTTTGTCATTGGCATATTTATTAGAATCCATTAGGCCTTGCTAACGTGTGCTAGCTAACATTACATGGGAATGTGACGTGTGGTCTGTTTCTGTAGCTCGCTAGCACTGCGATCTAACTGGCTAGCACTAGTGAGGTAGCTTGCTAGCTAAAGTGTGCGACCACATTTCACTAACGTTAGCCAGACACACCAAGGCAAATAATTTGGAAGAAATAATTTGAAATTATTCTTGCCCGCAACTTTTCGTCTCACGTCTATAGAACGGCACTAATTTGCATGTCGTTGCGATAACGTCGATGTGGCTGCATTACTTTATAAACTTTTAGTTTGTTAAATGCAACCAGGTACACGAGCTAACGTTTACCCCACAACATTGATTAGGTTAACGTTTGCCAACTCAGATGGGGGCGGTTAATAAAGTGAATATTGTACTCGAGTTACCAACGCTTTCATGCAAATGTTGATAGCTTGTCAGTCGTAGCTAGCTAGCTAGTTTGTAGATAAGCGGAGTGAAGGTTATGTGCTAGCTAACGTTAGCGCTAGACATTTTTAAAATGCGTGATAACGTTAATTGTATGAAAAATGTGCTATAGCTATATATGGATCTGTGTAAACTGTGATACAATTATGATTAAATCAGGAAGGCCACGTTATGTTTTAAGTACCATATTGGTGTGGAATGTGACGTCTCAGATTGTGGGTCCGACTGTGTGGGGGTTGGGCCAGCTGTAGAGACTTGGAGCTAGTTTAGTAGTCCGACTTTAATGTTAAAGTCAAAGCCTATAATGTATGTTTTCCTGATACAGTTATATGCTAGGCCCCTATATGAATTAAATGAAAGATGTCAACGTTTTCCATCAACAGACTTGTCATGGGAGTGCAGGTACAATTCAGGCATGCCCAGCATGTGCTGGTAAGCAAAAGGAAGTCAAAAGTATTTGCAGCACTTAATTGGCGTTAGGATTAGGACCCAAACTAGGAAACCTTTTCAGGAGTTAGTGTGGAGCCATAGTTGTCTGACCCAAGTTTTAAAAAAAAAAAGTTTTATTACTACAAGCTGAAGTGAACCAGGTTCATTTGAGGACAGTATGAAAAAATAAATTGGTTCTTTGGGAGTACCTGTTCCAGAAGCCTAGGATTCAGAGCAGAAATCTGTTGAGATTCAAAATGAAAAAGAATTGTTCAAGTGAACTGCTAAATTAGCTTAGGTGCTAAACATCTCGGTTGAACCATTGGAACCCCAGCTCTGAGTTAAAAACAAACAAAGTTTTATTCATTTGCCTTTATTTTGTGTGTGTGTGTGTGTGTGTGTGTGTGTGTGTGTGTGTGTGTGTGTGTGAGAGAGATCATAAGTGCACATAGTGAGTTATATATATATGCATCCGTATTTCCGTAAACCATCCACTCTCCCAAAATATGTTAATTTAGTTGGCTTGTTTAAGGTAGCAAGCTGTATCTAGCTCAGGCCGTTTCAGGCCTACAATTGGTAGTCAAGCAACGGCCTCGGTGCACAATGGGAGCACGGCATTCGATACAGTGTCATATTTAACTGTGGGTTTGAACCTCTAAACAAGATTTGTTAGTGCCTGTCTTCTCTGTTTCTGCTTTTCAGGAGGGTACATTCCTTGAGTGAGGACACATAAATTAGACAATGAGATGGAAATAGTAGCTTCCACAGTACTTGGGTTTTGTAGATGTTTTGGTCAAATGTATCCAACATGAATATGTTGTTATCACTGTTGTCTTTACACCTTCGTACTTGAGTGATGCATCAAACATTTTTAGAATTGGTCAGACATATACCTCAAATAGGTCAAAGTATTTTGCAATTTTGTGATTCAGTTGAAGTACTGTTTTATATTACAAGTAGGGGGAGGGATGTTGTGGAATGTGGAAACCATTTTCTTTCCACTAGCTTCCTATAATATCATTGTGGGTTTGTGCATTGAAGATGAAGGAAATCACAATTAATTGAAAACTCAAGAAAGAGATGACCAAAAGCCGTTTTAAGCGCTTTTATTATGACATTTGCAAATCTAATGGACATGGTCCCCCAGTTTTACTGCAAGATCATAACTGCAAGATATACAGCAACCCTGTGATACTGTAAGCTCCAGAAAACAGATTTTATAATATGGTAGTTCTTATGAGTGAATGTCTACGATAAAGGCACTTTATAATCAGTAAAATACTTTGCTAACGGAAAAAGGGAAGCAGCAACCATAGCCGCGTGTCAAAATTCTATTTGTTTTACTTGAAAGCTCACATTGCCTTCATTTCCCCCAAGAGCAAGGTAACCTCCGCATATACGTGACAGTGCTAAGCCTTAAAGCTTTTTATAAAAATATGATTACAGGAGACATTGAAATCCTGCTATCACCTCCAAAGGTTGAATCTATTGGCTGTAACACCTGTCCTAGTTCAGCTTGTCAGGAAATGTTTGTATTTAGATTGAAAAGGTTTAACTAATGGAATGAAAAAACTGTGATTGTATTCGTGGTCTTTGCATTTAATTTAAGTAACCGTAGCCTTTAATTTTAAAGTTCAAGTGTAGCAAGGCGAGTAGGTAGGCTTTCCCCCAGTGACAGACTCTTTTCTTCAACGATTAGCACTGTCTCTGGGTCCCCCGTTGTTTTAGACACAAGTGAGTGGTTCATTTTGAGAGTGGAACTACAAGCGGTTGCAGTTCTGCTTGAACTGATTTGAGCTTTCTTTATATTTAAGCTCTAGATAGATCTGAGGCCAAGAAAGATGGAGGTTTCAAGCAGAACTGGAGCTTTTCTCTTTGTGACGACCGTGAAGAGAAGAAGAGGACTGAGTAAGCACTTCTCCAAGGCTCCTTTTCAGCATGCTTTCAAGATCGCAGTGCATCAGTGTGTTTCTGTATCGCTGAGATGGAGATGAATTTGAGGGGTCTTGCGATCACCACTCAGGCTAGGAATCGTTACTGCTGCTAAACGACACACACACACACACATACACGCAAATTGACTTCATGCTGTCTCTTGCTTTTCTTTGCTACAGAATTGCAGAATAGAATTTGTAACACTGGGTGACTTAGGATTTTTATTTATTTATTAATATATAATTTTACTTCAATAAAGTTTACATTTCTCCCATATTTTGAGTGTAAGATCAAGCTGATGAACATACAATACAACATGAACAATACATTTTTTCCCCCATAGCCTTCTTTGCTCATCTTCACCAAGGGTGCCAATAATTCTGGAGGCCACTGCATTTAGCTACAGTCATATTCCAGCAGTCAACATGGTGACAGATTTTGTACATTAAATGCAACTTGTGTTGCACATGTTTTGTATTTTCACATCAGGTGTGACTGCCCACAGGAGTCACATTACCGAACGGAGCAAGGCACCAGTTGTGTTTGAGCGTTCCGCGATTACACTGCGCTCGTCGCCGATGCGACGGACAGTCGAGTTCTCTGACCGATCAGGTTTTTCCCCCTGTGACCCGCAGCGCTTCCTTGGTGACCACGAATGAGGCGACAGAGCAGAGGGACCCCGCTGCCGAGGGGAAGAAGGTACTGTGACTGAGCACAGCTATCCTCCTCTTCTGATGTCTGTGTGTTTTAGGCCGCACGCCTTCTGCATGCCCTCAGGGAAAACGCACCTACCGTTGCTGTTAGGCCAGAGGTCCTTTGTGTCGAGGGCGTGAGCGCTCAGGGACAGCCGCTCACGGGCTGGTGTTTCGCGGTGATGCTGGCATCGTGACGCCAATACTGCGCAAGTAGCCGGCGGACGCCATTAGACGCCAAACCCAGGCCATCATGAATATTGCTAGTTTGAGTTGTTGAATGGGTTGCATGTGTTGTTCCAGCGCATCGGGCGTGGAGGCGACTGTTTGTCGAAAGGACGAAGACAGTGAGGAGGGGTCGAAGAGAGGAGGACGGCACAGGAAGGAGAGGGTCGCCCTGCAGTGTAGGGCTCTGGGGATTTTGATGTGAACCTGTTGTGTTGTGATGGCCAAACGAATGAGACTGACACATTCAGAGTGAAAATAATACATCTGTTTAGTGGGATATACAGGTAACTGCCAAAATAAAGGGAAGCCAACATAGTGTCTTTATATGGGGTTGGGCCACCAGAGTAGCTTCAATGCGCCTTCGCATGGATTGTACAAGTGTCTGGAACTATTGGAGGGATCATTCTTCCACGTGAAAGTCCATCTTTTGGTGTTTCGGTGGTGGTGGTGGTGGTGGAGGTGGAGGAAAACATGTCCCTTTAGTGTTCAATTGGGTTGAGATCTGGGCCAGTATGTACCAAGATTCTAGGAGTAGGAGTGCTGATCTAGGATCAGTTTAGCCCTTTAGCTCATAATGGATATGGTTAGGATATGGACAGGGGAAACCTGATCCTAGATCAGCACTCCTACTCTTATAATATTTGTGGTGACTGAGACGGCCATGGGCCATATGGTTTACAGCGTTTTCATGCTTGTCAAGCCATTCAGTGACCACTCATGCCCTGTGGATGGGGGGGCATTGAGTGAAGTTCTTGGAGTTCTCCATGAACACTAAACATGACTTAACAGCAGGCCAAGGCCACAGAGTGCTGATGCATTGGTGTGGCAGTTTTGGTTGAGGTGCTTTCTCAATGCAGTCTGCACTTGTGTAGAGCACTGTGCCCTTGTTTCCCAGTTCAGAAGAAACCCCCTGCTGTAATCGGGTTTGTGCCATAATATCAGCTTCTTTTGTGCTGTTGTGGTTTTATTTTTCAGCGTTTTGTCGTTTTGTGTGAGAGGGAATGAATCAAATTTGAAAATATAAATGGTCAAACTTAGATTTTCCAGGCAATGGTTTGGGAAGGACTTTACATTAAAAAAATAATAATAATAATTGTGTAGACGTTGCAAATTTACTTGCATGTTTTTATTTTTTGCTTAGTTTTACATATTGCGGAGGAACCACAATCGAAACTGTCTTTTTTTGTTGTTGTGCTAGTTGAATCTTTTTTAACATGGTTTACACGTCGCTCGTTTTCTTGTACAGCAAATGTTTACTAAAGCATCGATTCTGTCGAAGGTGATGATGTACGATCGCCATTAGTGGAAATGCCCACTCTGAGAGTCGCACATCTCCACATCCAAATAATGTCTGTTTCCCCTCTCTCCCTCCACCAGTCTCCTCCCCTGAAACCATTTTGCACGAGCGACAGTCTGAAAACGTACGAGCGAAGGCCAAATCAATCGAGGATGTATAAAGGAAGTGGCGGTGGGATGAGCAAGCTGGGAATTGGCAAGACGCTCAGGTACACATTTGTTTTTTTTGTGTTTCAAAGCCGCAGTCCTTGAAGAATGTAGCAGAGCTGAAGCGGGGTATTCTGCAAACAGATTATTCTCCCTCCCTGAACCAAATTCCCTTCATGTGAGTGTGTCCGTTTTTTGAGAGTACTTTCCTGTCTCTGGTTTGGTGGGCGTCGGGCTGCTGATGGTGGTAATTACTGTCTTTTGGATCCGGGCACATTTCCTGTGAGTATTTCATGGTGCGGCAGAATTTTTAACAATTCTTTTTTTGTTGTTGCTGCTGCTTCTCCCACAGTGAGAACCCACCTGCTGTGACGTCACCGGCCCCCAACAGAACCAACTACTTCATCCTCAGCCCCGCGCCTTCCCAAGGGGTCGTCGTCCAAGGACGCCTCTTCCAGCATGCCAACGCCCCCGCTGTCATAAGGAAGGCCGCCCAAAGGTAGGGTTGTTCATTTACAGACTCATTTGCCTGTAAAATGCAGTTAAAAGCACGCCCGCGTAACCTCTCTCTAACTCGAGACGCCACCGAAAACTGTGTGCTTTTTGTTTTTCCATATTTTTCACACTGCTGGTAAATATTGTGAATTTAAATACCTCATTTAAGTAGGAACATTTGTAGCACTAAAACTCATACCCAAAGGGCAATTTTCCTATGTACCAAATCGTAACAAGCCGTTTTCTCTAGAACTCAATAGCATTGCACAAAAGTATTTTTGAATGATTTATTGATTCAATATAGTGAGTCTTTTTCTAGACTTTGTTTAACTCTGTGGGCTATGCTTGGCGTGAGTTTGTGTTGGTTCACTAGGATTTGCGTTTCCCTTTAGCCGTCACCTGCTGGCGGTTTCCCCCCTGCTCTCAAAAATAAACAAAAGGTTTCTCCTGCTAATGCCCAAGACAACGTGCAGCCTGTTCAAAGTTGCCATTCTGTCCCGGTGTTGTCGAACCCCATGGCTTAGACCCTTATTCTCTCCCTGTCTCCGTCTTAAAGCAACCTCGACCTGAAGGAAAGGTAGGATGCTCCGATAGCATCGAGCGACTTCGCTCCGGCCTGCTCAGTGTGGCTGTAGCCTGTGCTGCTGGACTTTTAGGATTTTTAGCCGCTTGGTTCCAATTTGCATGCAGCCAATCACTGCTGCCACCAAAGTCCAACTGCATTGCCTGAAATCGGTACTGTCCAAATTGTGTCTGTGGCCCTGTCTCTCTCTGTAGCCACATGCTGTTGTTGATTCTTCCCCTCATCGTGCATCCACGTCCTGTCAGCCCTCAAATAACTATGACGATGGACTGCTTTTGCATGCATCGTGTATATGTTTGTATCGGACGTACGGTGCGTCGTGCTCAAAGCTTGCAGCACGCCGTACGGTAACGAATCGTTTGGCTCGCATGAGTTACATGAGATTTTATCCCGTGGTGAAGCGTGCCTGGAACTGCATCCGTATGTTAAGTTTGTTGACGCTAATTATTTGAAACCACTGTTTGAACCACGCTATTGAATCTCTTTAACGTTTTGCGCTCTCCTGCGCGCTTGTGCCGACGGCGGTCACGTTTGCGTTGACTGAGATTTCCCACGTCTCCCCTCACAGAAAGGAGTACACAACCCAGCAGATCCAAAGAGTGGAGCTGGACAGCATCATTCTCACCTGTCCAGAAGTCCCAGGTGAGAGACCCTGCCCTCGCGCCTCCTGTTCTGTGGAGATCTGCACAGCTGCACTGACGGGATGACCGTTGGCATTTGTTCGTCTTGACTAAAACTCTTTAAGAAGACAAATCGCCACCCTGCTAGTATGTGATGCGATATAGCTGGTGGTTAATAGGCCTTACCAAAATACATTTCAATTTGACTTTCTTTTTATGTTGTTTCAGAATAAACCCTTTAATTAGCAAGGGTTTAAAAAAAGATAATTGGATGTTTTCACTTTGAGGCATGACCTGAAAGAAAGAATAAAAGCCCAATAGCCTTTAAAAATAAAAAATAAAAAGATTTAGCTTCAGCCCATTTCACACAAAGCACCTGGTTCTGTGTGTCTCAGTAGGTAGAGCATGGTGCTGACAATGCTTAGGTTGTGGGTTCAATTCCCACTGGGCACCACGTATACTGAAAAATGTATCCATTCACTACTGTAAGTCGCTTTGGTTAGAAGCGTCTGCTAAATGGCGTGCATTATTATCATAAGCATGACATCTTCAAAAAAAGTGAAATCCCGTGATCGAACTCCTGTAGAGGACAGAGCCTACAGAACCGCCGTTCTTCTCAGGGTTCGGCTTGTGTGTCACAGTCCTGCCGCATGTTGGCGATTTGAGGCCCACTTCTGTTTTTCCTCGATCGTGTCATCAGGCGTGTTTGTGCTTTGGGCCGCGAGGCGGTCAGCGCAGTGTGTGTCAATCTGCGGTTCGAAAGAGCATCCTGCATCCGTCACGGGAGGAGCAGTGCAGTGGAGTTAATAGTGGAGTTAACTTTGAGTTAGTGTGTGGAGATGTGCGCATATGCGGAGGCACAGAGTTCTATGCGACGGTGTCGTGTTGGACAAGATTCTGGGGGAGAGGCTGCTACAGAAGTGGGCCTGTTTCTCGGGTGCCTCAGTGTGTGTGTGTGTGTGTGTGTGTCTGTGTGTGTCTGTGTGTGTGTCTGTGTGTGTGTCTGTGTGTGTGTCTGTGTGTGTGTGTGTCCGTGTGTCCGTGTGTCCGTGTGTGTGTGTGTGTGTGTGTGTGTGTGTGTGTGTGTGTGTGTGTGTGTGTGTGTGTGTGTGTGCGTGCGTGCGTGCGTGCCTGTGCGTGCGCTGTGTGTGTGTCTGCGTGCGTGTGTGTGTGTGTGCGTGTGTGTGTGTGTGCGTGCGTGCGTTCGTGCGTTCGTGTGTGTGTGTCTGGGTGCGTGCGTCCGTGTGTGTGTGTGTGTGTGTGTGTCTGTGTGTGTGCTGTATGTGTGTCTGTGTGTGCGTGTCTGCGTGCGTGCGTGCGTGTGCGTGCGTGCGGTCTGATTAAACCAAAGCACCGCACACAAGGAGAGGCGATGGCACCCAGAGGCTACAGCAGGACCGTTGCCGTGGAGATCTCGAGTGGACCGTGAGAACGGCCACATGGCGCGCTGCAAGGAGACCTTGAAACGCCAGTGGGGGAATTTGTCAAGGTCAACTTGTAGGAATGGCTGTTTGGGGTGTTTAGATGTATCATTTTTTCTAATGTCTTTTTGTACTTTGTGCACAAATGTACAAAGGCTGGCCACCTCACGTCCTCCGTGCGTTTATTTGAAAGCATTGGTGTGTGTGTGTGTGTGTGTGTGTGTGTGTGTGTCTGTGTGTGTGTCTGTGTGTGTGTCTGTGTCTGTGTGTGAGTGTGTGTGTGTGTGTGTGTGTGTGAAGGTGTGGTGAGATAAAGTGGCTGTACCGATTGATCTGAGAGCAGCCTGATGTTTCTTTGGAAACTTTGTTGTAAATGTGTTTGTGTGTGTTTGTGTGTGTCCCCAAAGCTACCAACAACAGCCTGGTCCTCGGAGGGGACCTGAGACGGCGATTCCAGGGCAAGCGGGCCACTTCTCTGGACCCGACGGGGAGCTTCCTGTCCCCGGCCAAGAAGGTGGAGGTGAGGAGCCCATGCGTTTACCAGGTCTCCTCCTCCGTGCGCTGGTGTTGTCTCCGTGGATACGGCTCTTCTGGCACCCTCCCTCCGCCGTGCTCCCGAGGTCTCTCTCCCCCATGATCCTTCACTTCACAGCCTGGAGGCCAGCCAGCCAGCCCCTCTGCCCCTTCGCAAAGAGCCCCATTCTCGCACCTTAATATATTTGAAGGCTGCGTTTGTGTTCAGCCTTATCGCTTTCCCCTTCACATTTCATCTCTGCTGGCTTGGGTGGTTTTTCAGTGGAGTGAAAACGGTCTCTAACTGCAATACCTTCTTTTTGTTAGTTTTTTTCTGGGGAGAGAGAGAGAGAAAGAAAGAAAGAAAACAGATGCAGCTGGAAGGCTTCATGATAACATAAGAACAGAAAAAGCAGAACACTAAACTAATTATCTGGAAGGAAGGAAGCCACTGTGTCTGAAAGCGAGAGCTGGGGTACGAACGGAAGCTAGCCAGTGTACTGTATGTCTGCGGGAACACCTGCTGTTTGAACCCAAACTGAGTGTGTGTAACTGCGTCTAGGTCATTTTCAGCGTTTGCGTTATCCAGCACTGTTTGAGGACCTGGGAGAACTTGATAGCCCACACAGTTTGTTTTTGAATACAATGGATTAAAAGGTTTTGTGGGTTGTCAGACTTTTAATTGGACATCATTGCTAGAATTGTCAACGACTGTGGTCATGGTTCACGCCATCATGCACAGATGTGCGTCTATACGGACTGGCTGCTGTAGTGGAAGTAGTGATTGGGGAAGTGCCATCCATGCAACGCCAAGATCAGTGCGCCACCACAGCATTGCGCCCTAAAACGTGACCAGGGTGTCCTACGAGATCAACGAAGCACCGATGGTTGAGGGCGGCACTGTAGTGTAATGGTTAGGAACTGGGCTTGTAACTCAGAGGTTGCTGGTTCAATTCCCAGGTGGAGACACTGCCGTTGTACCCTTGAGCTAAAGGTACTTAACCTGAATTGCTTCAGTAAAATATCCAGCCTTATAAATGGATTGTATGTAAAGAAATGTAAACTGTGTAAGTCGCTCTGGATAAGAGCGTCTGCTAAATGCCTAAAATGTAATGTAATGTCACGGCACTGGATTACATGAACTACATAGTATGAATATTTTTAAATCTATTTGTATCTTTTAAAAAGATTGATGGCATGGAATGCCTAAAATGTCAAAACAAATGTCAAATGGTCGTCGCGTTTGAAAATGTCCCTGAACCGCGCCGACCGTGTTTCCCACAGGCCCTGGACCCGCACGACTACTTCACGGTGTGCGGCAAGTGCGGCAAGCAGAGCGAAAACCACGTCAAGTGTCAGAAGTGCGGGAACCCCCTGGCCCAGGACGACCGAGGGGCGTCCCCCCTGACCCGCCCCCCCGTGCGCCCGCACGCCGTCCCGGGACACAACAGCCTGACGCTCGCCAAGAGCTTCTACGGCTCGCCGTCCGCCGTCCGCGCTCCGAGGGTCGACCTGGTGATGCACCCGCCCGCCCGGATCACCCGGGGCAACCTCCTGCTGCCCCACAACGGCAGGTCGGGCAGCCTGGGCAGCGCCCCCTATGGGGCCAAGAGTCCCAAGGGCAAGAGGCAGCCGGCCGCCAAGCAGCACGAGCTCAACGACCCAAGTAAGAGGCGCGGGGGGTGGCGGGGTTAGTGTAATGGTTAGGGAGCTGGGCTCGTAACGGAAAGGTTGCAGGTTCGATTCCCAGGTGGGGACATTCTCTGCCGTTGTAGAGAGAAGTTATAAATGCGAGCACAACTCAACCATCAAATTACCTTGAAGGTGCATGCCCCAAAACTTACAGAGAAAATAGAAAACGCCAGCACTCAAAGAATGGCCTTTATATTATTTACTGCCACTGGGTCAGTCAGACAAATAACAACGAACGCGTTTCAGCAAACAGCCTTCTTCAGCTGAAGAAGGCTGTTTGCTGAAACGCGTTCGTTGTTATTTGTCTGACTGACCCAGTGGCATTAAATGATATAAAGGACATTCTTTGAGTGCTGGCGTTTTCTATTTTCTCAGACACTGCCGTTGTACCCTTGAGCTAAAGGTACTTAACCTGAATTGCTTCAGTAAAATATCCAGCTGTGTAAATGGATTGTATGTAAAGAAATGTGAAACTGTAAGTCGTTCTGGATAAGAGCGTCTGCTAAATGCCCGTAATGTAAGAACCTGCCAGTCGCACCACCACCTTGTACCGACGGTGTTTATGGTGATGGTTTACCAGCGGTTTATGGGTCAGGGTTAGTTTGGAGTGTGGTGTGTTTGTGTCAGAAGGAAGCGTTGGGTACAGAATGTTTGTGCGCATACGCACGTTGTTTGACGAGCTCTTTTGCTACACTTGATTGTGTAGCAAATGTGTGATTGCCTGCGAGTGATTTTTGCGCTTTTTGAAATGCGAATCCCCCCCCCCCCAAATGAGACTCTGTGGTTTTTGCTACGATGGATCATGCAATGATTTCCTGTCAGTTGGCATTTGTTGACACCATTTCCTCCGATTGATTTAATGCTGAAGGTTCAGCTGCCGAAACTTGTTGGAACCTTCCTCGTGTTTACTTTTGATGTAGAAAAGAAATCAATTTTTCCAGGATACACATGCGAATGCTTCACGTGTTGGTGTTAAGGGTAGTAAGGGGGCTTCAGCCATTTCACGGGTAGTGTTTTATTTGTTTATTTGTTGTGGACAATGCAATTAGGCATTGGCACGTTGTTAAAATAAGGTAGCATTTGTATTGGACATAAGTTTTCCAGGCAAGGTTAATTTCCATATTCCTGCTGCCCGCCTTTCTTGACCTACAGAGCACTTGTGTTGTAGGTGTATTTTCTTGTGCTTGTGTTGTAAGTGTATTTTCTTGTGCTTGTGTTGTAGGTGTATCTTCTTGTGCTTGTGTTGTAAGTGTATCTTCTTGTGCTTGTGTTGTAGGTGTATTTTCTTGTGCTTGTGTTGTAGGTGTATCTTCTTGTGCTTGTGTTGTAAGTGTATCTTCTTGTGCTTGTGTTGTAGGTGTATTTTCTTGTGCTTGTGTTGTAGGTGTATTTTCTTGTGCTTGTGTTGTAGGTCTGTTTTCTTGTGCTTGTGTTGTAGGTGTATTTTCTTGTGCTTGTGTTGTAGGTGTATCTTCTTGTGCTTGTGTTGTAGGTGTATTTTCTCGTGCTTGTGTTGTAGGTGTGTTTTCTGGCCGTTTTGATGTTGCTCTTGGAGAACTACATGTCTTCTCAGGATTCTTTAATGAGCCATATTGGTCTTTTTTTATTGTCTTTCAGACCAACCAAATGCCTAAAAACGATTTAAAAGCAATGGTCAGGAAAGCAATGTGTCAGCGCTTTAATCAAAATAGATATATGTTTGATATGCATTTAATTCAGTAAATGTGTTCCCCAGGAGCCCAGGCTCGGTCCAGTAGCTATTAGTTTGAGCCTGGGGTGTGTCTTTAGCCGAATGTGAGCAGGAATTCTCCGGTAGCAGAATGAAATTGGCCTCGTTCTGTCACAGGCCCGGTGGGTTTCTGTTTCTGTTTCTGTTGCTCAGAGTTCCTCGTTTGCTCCTCCCAAAAATGCGACAGGCGCCCACCGTTATCAGTGAGAGACGACCTCTCCTCCAGGGGGCGCTAACTCTCCTGTCGTACCGTGTGGACCGCAGTGCGTAGAATGCAGGCAGGAGCCTCAGAAGAGTGCGTGTGTTTCAGCTGTAGTTCTCCTTAGGTGGGTGGGTGTGGGTGGGATGGTGAGGACTTAAGATGCACAGTTTGCAGATTGCAAATCGTGGTGAAATATGGAAGGGAAAAATTGTATATAAAAAAAAAGAGTAAATGGCTTTTTTTGTACAAGGAGATAAAGTTAATGCCTGAGAGTGCATTGGAGTGTGAAATTAAATTGTGCAAAAAGGAAACAAAGCAGAGAACAAACAGGAAACGCCAGGGACACTTGAGGGAATACCACTAAAATTACCCAATCTCCAGATCCGCTCGCTTTTGCATGCGTACTGAACACACATACGGCAATATTTTCCCGAGAATGTCTTTGAGCGAGCGTAATGACACCTCAATGACAGAACAGTGTAGGTGTTATGGATCCATCGTCCAATACCGGACAAGTAAAGGTATGCTGTGTCTATTCTCTCAAAGATGAATCATCAGAAAGGCTCCCCAGGGCCAGATGGTGAGAAATGCCAGCCCTCCAAAAGATGGAGCTCAGCAAGGATGTGTAATGGTCTCCGCTGTTTGCAGACATGCTTTATTTCTCTCACGTCATCCACTGATATCCCCTGTTGCAAAACAAATCCAAGTGCAAGGGGAGTGAAATGATTTTCGCTTTAACACGCAAAGTCTCCTAGGCTGTGGAAAGGGTTGTCTGGTTTGGACCGACAGCCACAGCCACACGGATCTGCCGCGGATTACCTCTAATGCCATTTTAGCGTTTTTCCCTGTTTATCATTGCCAATTGCCGCCCCGGTGGCACTCCCGACCAGAGCCGACTCTGGCGCGACGGGGAATCGAACCCCGGTCGCCGTGGCCAGCGTCGGACGCTGAAACCACTAGACCACGCAGGAGGCCCCTAACGGTTCATTTTAGTATGGCCTAAAAGGCGCTCATGCCTGCCTGAAGGTGTGTGGTGTGAGAAATGGTGACTGGTCAGAGAAGAGCCTGTGAAAGCTGTCCGTGTGTATCGTGTCTGGCATGCGAAGGGTGTGAACTAGGTGTGTAACAGTAAACTGAAATCACGGTTCGGTGCGTACGTCGGTTTTGACATCAAGGTTGGGTACATTTTTGGTACAGCGGGGGGAAAAAGAAATGCAAAACATAAAAT
This sequence comes from Aldrovandia affinis, assembly GCA_029706075.1. NCBI lineage: Eukaryota > Metazoa > Chordata > Actinopteri > Notacanthiformes > Halosauridae > Aldrovandia > Aldrovandia affinis. The sequence continues at coordinate 744,011 of JAINUG010000183.1, read as the reverse complement.
TGCTTTTCATTTATGATGAACTTTGTAAACCATGACTAATTGGCCATAATTTACTGAACAGAATAAGTTACACATCTTTCTTAAATAAAAAAATATTGCTGCAAGTTCTAAAAAAGTTCTACACGTACGTTAGCGGTTAAATAAAGGTTGTGTTCGTTCGGTAGGAACACGTGTGCCGCTACACCCCTAGTGTGAAGGCACACAGTCTGTGGAGGTCTGTGTTTGTGTCGTGTGAGGTCGTGTCTGTGACGTCAGCCCCAGTGCCGTGCGGACTCCTCCAATGTCCCGACGCCGTGTCGTTTCAGTTGTGCTGTCCAGCGATGATGACGAGGAGGAGGAGGAGACGGACAACGGCAGCACCGGCAGCGCCAGCAGGATGGACAGCGTGTCGCCGCGGCCCGCAGACTCCGCCCACTCATCCCCGGCGCCCTCGGGGGACAAGGTGGAGGCGGCGGTGAAGGGCGGGGCGGAGCATGACGAGATGGCGGACAGCTACATCACCGACGTCATCTCCAAGATCTCCGCGCCGAGGAAGCACCGCATGAAAGACCAAGTACGTCTACATCTGCTTTACTGTGTTTAGTTAGTAGCGCTCACGCGTTAGCCTTGTGAAATGCACAACGGTGTTCATTGTTTTAATGCCATGGCACTGTTTTGTATGTACTTAACGTCATTATGCGCTTTGAAACTACCTTTGAACGTTTGATGTGCTCCAATGATGAGATGAGATGAGATAATACTTTATTGTCTGCTGACACAGAAAAATGTTTAGCATCCAAACAGCTTCCCTTACACTACCATATTACATATACACAGCATAACACCACAGAACATCAGTACATATTATTACACTGCTGGTACAATGTTGGGAATGCAACAATTCAGTGTGGTTTCAAAATCAGAATTTCTTATTTTATAAGGAAAAACAAAATGGAGGTGGAAGAAAAGTATTCGCAAGAAATCGTGGATTCGAATCTGCGTTTAGGAATTTTATTTGTTTGTTCGCATGCGATTAACTTAAAAAAATGTTTTGTATTCATTTTGTTTCTTCAGTTTGGAAACATGGTACCAGACGGCACAGACCACAGCCCCATCGTCACGAAGCGACGGAAAGTGAGCCTGTCCTACAAGCTGGACAGCATCATCCTGGACTGCAGGAGCGTCAGACTGGGCACGCTACGCAGGATGGTGACCAAGCCCGTCATCGTAAGCCCCGCCCCTTCTGCCTGTTCAGCCAGTGGCGTCCGCAAGGGGGGACCGGGGGGCGGGACATATTCAGATCATGCAAAAACAGGGACACATTTTATACTGTGACATGGATTTGGAGGAATTTGAAGTCAATGGGAAATTGCACTTTACCATGTTTTGGAGGGAAAAGTAACGGTTGTCTTTTCTTTTTCAGTTTACAATGGAGTACATTCAAATTGAAACGGAAGGTAAAAGACCTGCAGTGTGAATGTGCACTTTGTTTCCTGTCCAGTTAAAATGCTCCTGCTGGTGACAGTGTTGTGAAAATCTTAAGTAGCAGGCACCTTTGTCAGATGATGTATTCCCCCCATAGAAACACACAAAATACGTGCACAATTGAATGTTTTAAAATGACAGTATTTTACTTGCAAAAATCAGGTTTCTTCAGATTTTTGGGTGATTTTTGTTTTACGTTTTATATTATTTTGGTCAATTATTTTATTTCCAGTATATTATTTTCCATAGTAAAAGCTATTGGCCCAGAGGCAAGGTTGATGAAAGATCACATAGTGAACACTCGTGGCCATATGGCATGTGTTTTGGGTGTCCTCCGCACTGTTCGTTTACGGAACATACAGGCAGAAGTGAAAATAATGACACAGCGCTCTGCTACTTTCGATTTTCACCAATGCATTAGTACTGCACTTTAATACTTGTGACCGTTCTAATGAAGGGGGACAAAAGCCTTTTGAACAATCTGAAACAAAATAATAAAAAAAAGATGTGTGAAAATAGCTGGGAGCACACACACACACACACACACACACACACACACACACACACACCCTTCCCAGTGTTACAGGTATGTTATGATGTCTATCGCTGTATTACTGCACTGATTTCTTGCGCGAACAATGATTGATCTTACCATGTATTAATGCACATCTTGTAAGTCGCTCTGGATAAGACTGTCTGCCAAATGCTTAAAATGTAAAATGTAAAATGACACGCACACAAATATCCGACATGCATAGAAAATATGACGTAGTTTAATAAGTAAGGTGACAGAGTTGGACCAGCAAACAGCCCTTTGTTCCCGGCGAGGCCTTCCTCACGGGAGCACTGGTCAGGCACGTCTCTAGAGTGCAGGATTGTGAGCGACTGACTGAGTGTGCGACTGAGTGAGCGTGAGAGTGTGAGAGTGTGAGAGTGTGAGAGTGAGTGTGAGAGTGTGCGACTGAGTGAGGGAGCGACTGAGTGAGTGAGTGACTGACTGAGTGAGTGACTGAGTGAGTGACTGAGTGAGTGACTGAGTGAGTGACTGAGTGAGTGACTGACTGACTGACTGACTGACTGACTGACTGAGTAGTGTAGTGGTTAGGGAGCTGGGCTTGTAACTCAGAGGTTGCTGGTTCAATCCCCAGGTGGGGACACTGCTGTTATACCCATGAGCTAAATGTACTTAACCTGAATTGCTTCAGTAAAAATATCCAGCTGTATAAATGGATTGTATGTAAAAGAAATGTAAACTAAGTTTCTCTGGATAAGAGCGCTTGCTAAATGCCTGTAATGTAATGTAATGTAACGCGAGAGTGAGTGAGTGAACCGCGCTCCCTCCTGTCTCCCCTCCCGGTGCAGCCCCCAAGCAGAACAGCCCAGAGAAGCTGAGGCTCCGCGCCTCGGAGCTGATCAGCTGTGAGTGGTGCAGCACGCAAGCTGCCCTCCGTCTTCCTCCAGACCACGCCGGCCGAGAGCCAGCGGCTCCGCGCCCATTTCAAGATGACCCGGGACAGCGGGGGCCTGTGGTACGACAGCGGCAGCACAAGTGAGCGTCCCGCGCTGCTCCTGTTCCTGGCTCTAATGGTTCTGGTTCTGTGTGTCTCAGTAGGTAGAGCGTGGTTCTGTGTGTCTCAGTAGGTAGAGCGTGGTTCTGTGTGGCTCAGTAGGTAGAGCATGGTTCTGTGTGTCTCAGTAGGTAGAGCGTGGTTCTGTGTGGCTCAGTAGGTAGAGTGTGGTTCTGTGTGGCTCAGTAGGTAGAGCATGGTTCTGTGTGGCTCAGTAGGTAGAGCGTGGTTCTGTGTGGCTCAGTAGGTAGAGTGTGGTTCTGTGTGGCTCAGTAGGTAGAGTGTGGTTCTGTGTGGCTCAGTAGGTAGAGCATGGCGCTGACAACGCTTAAGTTGTGGGTTTGATTCCCACTGGGACCACATATACTGAAAAATGTTTGCATTCACTACTGTAAGTCGCTTTGGATAAAAGCGTCTGCTAAATGGCGTATATTAAAATATATTATATTAATAGGAGGGAGAGGAATCCTAACCCTAATCCGCACGCTGGTCCTGTTTCTGTCCCAGAAGCGGGTCGAAGGGCATCCTCGCGTCTGACAGACGTCATCAGGGTTCCCACGCTTCATGGAGAAACCTTGAAAATCATTGAAAATGATTCTGTCATGGACATTTCTTATTCTTATTGAATGCATTATGGGGAACATTATTTGACATTGGCTGAAAGCAATAGCCCTTGTGGATTGTTACTGTTTTTGATTGCATGCAGAAGTATTGAGAATTCATATTTAGATCTTCATATTTGGAGCATTCAAGCTTTCTGAGATTTTCACGTAAGAATATGTGCTGTACTTTGTATTAAGTGTGGAGTTCATAATACTTGAAGCTCAGAAATCAGCCAGTGTACAGGACATTTCGACTGTTTCCATTCTAAGACAACTGGCACATTAGTTCCCCGTGTGTAAATGCATAAATCCACACGTTGACTCCATAAGTGAACCAAACTGCCACGGTCCAGTGTAAACAGGCCTGAAAGGCTCATTTTGGACTAACCCCCCCTCTCTGACACCTGTCTTTCTCAGACACGGACGAGAAGTACATCGTCCTGATCTTCGAGAACGGGCTGTCCATGCACGAGCAGGTGATCCTGGAGGAGATCCTGCAGGAGATCGGCAGAGCCAACAACCTGACCGACTTCCCGGCCAAGCTGCTGTTCGAGGAGGCCAACGTGCGGCTGGTGCAGTACAACAAGCAGACCAAAGACAAGGTGAGTCCTCCGCTCGGGCCTCGGACACCAGAGGGACAGAACCGTGGTTCTCTGTGGCTCAGTTGGTAGAGCACGGTGTTGGCAGCGCTTAGGTTGTGGGTTCAATCCCCGCTGGGGCCACATATACTGAAAATGTATGCATTCACTACTGTAAGTCGCTTTGGATAAAAGCGTCTGATAAATGGCGTATATTATATATACATATATAAAACCGCCGGTCAAGTGACCGCTTCAAACGTACGACCCAACCGACAACTGAGGTTTGAAAACTGCTTCGCTCTGTCGTCATTGGAAAAAGCAAAATGTCCGCACACTGTTTAAACAGTCCCAGGAGAGGTAGAGAACATTACATTTTACATTTGAGGCATTTAGCAGACGCTCTTATCCAGAGTGACTTACAAGATGTGCATTAATACATGGTAGGAACAATCATTGTTTGCGCACAAGATCAGTGCAGTAATACAGCGATAGACATCGTTGAACTGCTGTTGAACTGAAGTTGCTTTGGGTAAAACATCTGCTAAATGATTGTGTTGTATTGTATTGTATTGATCAGGTGACCTCTCCAAACGTTTGACCATCTGACCGAGGTTTTAAAACTGTGGATGATCTGTCATCGTTGGGATAAGCGAAGCGTTTCATTCGAACAACGTTTCGCCCGCACGTTGGCCTGAAGACCCTGTGGAGGAACACCTGAAGAAGACCAACCTGTGTGGAAACACACTTCTGATAAAACACTTTGTGGGACCGTTCAAATGATGTGCGGACGTTTTAAATATTCCAATGACGACAGATAGTCCACGATTTTCAAATCTCGGTCAGATGGTCATGGGTTTGGAGCCGACACTCGATCAACGGTTCTGTACCTCTCCTGGGACTCAAACAGCGTTTAAACAGCGTGTGGACGTTTTGCATACTCAACGATTAGAATGTTTGCCCAGCACCTGTGAACATTTTGGAAGTGTGCTTTTTCTGGGGGGGTTCCTACAGGATCTGTCATCATTGACTCTAGCAATCCTTAACCTGTTGTGCAAATGACGTCATCGTAAGCACCAAACGTGTCGGATCGAGATACCTGCGCGTCAGGTGATGTGTTCATTCCACGGCTTAACCCATTCAGACCTAAAATGCCTGCTAAAAACGCCTGATTTTAAACCTAAGAATTATTCTACCTACAACCTCTTAAAACCTGAGGGTTTTCTGGTCAAAATTTCAAAAAAAATGTCCGCTGACACCAACGTGCACTTCATTTCCCCACGTCTATTTCAGCGAATCACAGCGCATTTCATTAATGCCTCGCACGATGCTGGCAACCTAAACGCTACTCCAGGTCTTAATGTTAAAGAGAAATGTGAATGCATGTTCTCAAAAAAAAAATTAGTGATTTTATGATGATGATGATGATGATGATGATGATGGTGGTGTTGATGTGGTGAGGAAGAGTGACCGTGCCCTGCCCCAGTCCTCAGAGTCCGCCGTGCAGACGCGCATGTCCACTCGGCGCCACACCTTCTTCGACGAGGATGACGAGGATGACGACACGGCTGACCTCCACCCCACCTTCACCGGACCGGTCGTGAAGTAAGGCGCCCGGGCGCTCCCACGCGTCACGGGAAAACCTTAAACCGTTCTGTCATGGAAAGTCATGGAAATGTCTTATTCCGTGTAACGTTGTATATATTTTTCTTCTTTTCCGATAACGTTACCAGAAAGTGTCTGTTCCCCAGCCACCGTTGTTGCCACCTGCCACGGCTGTTCTCTCTCTCACTCTCACACACACACACACACACACACACACACACACACACACACATACATAATGAGATGTGTATTTTGCACATGTTATGAAATGAAAGTCCATTTTTGTGTCAGTTGCAAAAAAAAAGTCTTTGAAAACCTTAAATGTGTCATTGAAATGTCATGGGGAAAGGGACATTTGCTTTGAGTGGGAACCCTGTAAGGCGTGCGTTCCGGCCTCCACTCACCCGCCCCCCTGCATGCGCTCCGTGATCATTTGCTCTTTCGATCTCAGGCTCACCGTTTGATCTCTCACTTCCAGGTTAATCGTTTATCCCCCCCCGCCAGCCAAAGGGGGGATATCGGTCACCAACGAAGACCTCCACTGTCTCAACAACGGAGAGTTTTTAAACGATGTCATCATCGACTTTTACTTAAAGTGAGTGAGCCTTTCACTCTCTCGACATATGCCTTTAACTCTCTACATGTGTACTGCCTCCTTATTTTCAATAACAGGGGTTTCACTGATTAATAATTGCCCATATATACTGTAACCGTTCATACTTTTAAGGGACACTGTTCAGCAGTGTAGTGTAATGGTTAGGGAACTGGGCTTGTAACGCACAGTTGCGGGTTCGATTCTCATGTGGGGACACTGCTGTTGTACCCTTGAGCTAAAGGTACTCAACCTGAATTGCTTCAGTAAAATATCCAGCTGTATAAATGGATTGTATGTAAAGAAATGTAAACTCTCGCTCTAGATAAGAGCGTCTGCTAAATGCCTGTAGTGTGATGTAATATACAATGGGAATGTTTTAAAGGAAGTAACCGTTGATTTTGTCCCCTCAGGTATTTGGTTTTGGAGAAGTTGAAAAAAGAGGATGCGCACAGAAGCCATGTGTTCAGCTCCTTCTTCTACAAGAGACTGAACCAGAGGGAGAGGAGAAGTGTCCCGGACACGGCCAACCTCCCGTGAGTCTGCCTCATGAAGCAGTAACATACGCCATTTAGGCAGACGCTTTTATCCAAAGCCACTTACAGTAATCCCCCCTAAGTTTCTGTTTGCTCAGCTTAAATAGATTGAGTGCCTTAAGTCTATCCTCATAACTTTTACATTACATTTACACATACCTTTCATACCAGGTACCAATTTATTTGCCCTTCTTTTAACTTTTTCAAGAGTTTCTCTATCTTTGTTGTAGTGCGTGTAGTGCTTGAGTTTAGTGCAGTCTCAGTTCAGGGTTTCTACCGCCCAGATACGACCGCCGCCAGGTGAAGCCAGTGCTCAATAGGCATGGGACGGTATGAGATTTTGACTTAATGATAACCTTGGGAAAAAATACCGCGGTATACCATTACCACGGTATTAGCGCGGCAGCGGCGCACCTCTAAAATCTGGGTCAAAAAACAGATTTTTTTTTTCGATTTCTTTTATTTTAACAGAATATTTGTTCAATATTTTTGTAAACTTTATACTGTAAAACTATTATAAATAAAATAAAACACTTCAAAATAAAATTCAAAATAAATGCAATGAGCCTAAACCTGCAGCTCTACAACCATAGGCATAGCTAGGTTTCACTTTCTAATCCACACATTTGCTGCTCACTCTCTCAGTCCAGGTTTTTATGGAGAAACGTGAGCATGTTCACCTTCACAGGATTTAGTTTGCAGCGGTGAGGTGAGAGGATGTGTCCACTCGAACTGAACACCCTCTCTGGGGCTACTCTCCACACACATACAGAACGTTTGCTCAATGACGTTAGGGGGGAAAAGCTAGCTGATGATGGGAGTTAGCTAACGTTAGCTAGCTAGTAATCAGCTAGCTTTTCCCCCTAACGTTACTTCATTGAGCGAACGTCTTGCCGTGTTATCTGCCTTGCTAACTATCCTATAGTATTTATTTCACTAATGTTAGCTAGCAAGGCACCTAAGTATTGCTAAAGACTACGTTACCTTGAACTTGGCTAGGAGTGCTGGGTGGTGATACCGGAGATGCGTTATCAGGTTTGAGGTATTGCCTCCTCTTGCTGCCATGCTTCTCAGGCATGTTTTACATGTTGGGGCACCTTCCTCCTCCAAGTTGCCTTCTGTGTTTTTCTTGTATCCAAAATATTCCCATACTGCTGATTTAGTCTTTTTGGACGGGGGATACAGTTCGGGTGGTTCACCTCCTATTTCGAACCTGGCTGCCATGACTGAATCAACGTGGAGCAGACAACAAATCTCACTGACTCCACAACTGACTCTGCGCGCAATGCCGCCATAAGTAGAATTCTGCACCAAGTGAAATTCGAATCTCAATTACCTTAGGTTTGTTTTTCGGGGTGCATAGATTTTCGGCATAGCATTATTATTATTATTTTTTGCTTCTTTTAATAAAAAATACCGTAGAGCATATACCGTGGAAACTAAATGTTTGTAGTTAGTTATACCGTGGCCTGTTATACCGCGGTATACCATTATTATGGTAACCGTCCCATGCCTAGTGCTCAGAGAACAGTATTTCCACCAGTTAAGCAGTCAGGCAGGTTTACCGTTCCAGCTGGGCTGTGGCCGTAACCCCGCCCCTCCCGATTGCCTCGTTGTTTTCCAGGATACAGAAGAGGAAGCACAACCGCGTGAAGACCTGGACCCGCCACGTGGACCTCTTCCAGAAGGACTTCATTTTCGTCCCCATTAACGAGTCGTGAGTCTGGCCGGGCTTTTCATTTTCAAGTGAAACTCGCTTTACGTTTCTGCGTCACGTCGACCTGCGAACTCCGCAGACTGGCAGCTTTCTGTAGCGCCTTTTACAGGTGTAACGTTGTGGAATCTGGAAACGAGTCAGGTGTTGTGTGTTTGTTTGTTCGTTTCATGAATTATTTATTTTGGGGATCTATATAAATGGTATGTACAGAAAGTCTTTGAATTAGGATGTTGTCAGATTAAATTGAATGAATTCAAATTGAACATACTTTTTTATATATATATATAATAAATTCTATTCCATTTGAATTTATTCAATTTAAATGCAAATTTGACATCCTAATTTTATATGTTCCTAATTATATATATATAGAGAGAGGTTTTTAAAATCCTGTCACCCAATTTGAGTTGTCATAAACAGTAGTGCTGTTACTCCTCCCCTCAGGGCTCACTGGTACCTGGCTGTGATCTGCTTCCCGGGTTTGGAGGGGGCCCAGTTTGAACCCAACCCTCAGTACCAGGCCCCAGGGGCGGCGCCGCCCCCCAGCTGCTCCTCGGAGGCGGGGGGAAGGGGGAGCAGCAGCAGCAGCAGCCCTCGGCCCGGGAGGAGGGGGGCGGAGGGCCGGCCGGAGGGGCTGCCCCCCACCCCCACGGCCGGCCCCCTCAGCAACACGGACGCCTCCTCGGAGAGCGACTCCAACAGCGAGCAGGCCAGGGGCGCGGCTTCCTCCTGCGACGGGGCCCCAGAGGGCCGCACCACGCCCGGCGCCGGGCCCAACGCCCAGCCACACTACACAGGTGAGCCCTGAGACACTCAGACACACTACACAGGTGAGCCCAGACACACTACACAGGTGAGCCCTGAGACACTCAGACACACTACACAGGTGAGCCCTGACACACTCAGACAGGTGAGCCCTGACAGGTGAGCCCAGACACATTACACAGGTGAGCCCCTGAGACACTCAGACACACTACACAGGTGAGCCCTGAGCACACTACACAGGTGAGCCCTGAGACACTCAGACACACTGCACAGGTGAGCTCCAGACACACTACACAGGTGAGCCCTGAGACACTCAGACACACTACACAGGTGAGCCCCAGACACACTACACAGGTGAGCCCTGAGACACACACACTACACAGGTGAGCCCAGACACTACACAGGTGAGCCCAGACACACTACACAGGTGAGCCCTGACACACTACACAGGTGAGCCCTGACACACTCACAGGTGAGCTCCAGACACACTACACAGGTGAGCCCCTGACACACTCAGACACACTACACAGGTGAGCCCTGAGACACTCAGACACACTACACAGGTGAGCCCCAGACACACTGACACACTACACAGGTGAGCCCTGAGACACACTACACAGGTGAGCTCAGTACCTTTTGGGCGAGGGTTTGAGTCTTTATAGCATGATGGAGGACCCAACTTTGACTCCCCTCTCTCCTCTGTGAGTCAGTCCCATGGTTCCCACACGTCATGGAAAAACCTTGAAAACCATTGAAAATTATTCTGTCGTGGAAATTTCTGATTCCATGTAACGTTATTTTTTTTTCTTCTTTTCCGATTACGTTACCAGAAAATGTCTGTTTCCCAGCCACTGTTGTTGTCACCTGGCATGGCTGTTCTCTCTCTCACACACACACACGCACACACACACACACACACACACACACACACACACACACACACACACACACACAATGAGATGTGCATTTGCACTGGCAACAAAACGTGTAATGTTTTTTTGGCAACAAAAATCGGTAAGTTTTTTCGTCAAAAAAAAAAAATAATTGAAATGTCACGGAAAATGGAAATTCGATTTGAGCGGAAACCCTGCAGTCAGCTTCTTTGCCGCCTCGCCGTTTAGCCAGACCGGTGAGCGCGGGCGGGCCAGTGGCACAACGTTGTGTTTGTGTTTGTGTGGGAGGGAGGGAAGTGAACTGGTTTGGCTGACCGTAACGCGTATTTAAACTGTGTTGCGTTCAGACGGCCTGCACAGGATCAGCGTGTGCTACGGCTCCAAGGACAGCGCAGACGACGCATGCACCTTCTCAGACGACCAAAGTTCCAGCCAGGTGACCCGACGCCCTTTTTACGCCCTTTTTACGCCCTTTACTCCGCTGCCGTTTATAAGCGCGGTGTAGTGTGCCGCTCAGAGTCCAGCAGGATGTGTCTCTCCTTCCTCTTCGTTCACGGGCCCTCGTGTTTTACAGGACGAGTGCAGCGAGGACGGGGCCCTGGCTGAGGACACGGTCAACTCCTCGGAGAGCACAGAGTGGACCTCCAAACCCACCATCTGCAAACAGTCAGTACCGTAGGCTCACCTTCCACCTGCTTCTCTATCGCGTGTGTGGCCGTTAGGAAGGTGCACCCCCTTTGCCTGCCACTAGATGGTGCTATTGTATAGCTGAATACCCTGGGGGTTTTTTTTTCTTCTTTTCACGTGTTGGAAATGGCAACTTTTAAAAGAGGTTTTTAAAAATTGAATGAATAACAAAATAAAAGACTCTAGATAGTGCTGTTACATTTTGCACTGTGGAATGGATGTGTGTTTTTTCAGAAGTCATTTTAATTAAGATTTTGTGAATAAATGTAGGTAACTATGCCAGTATATTAATATACTCCAAATGGGCAACCATTGAATGAACTGCTGTGGAATTAGAAGTAGTGGGTAAGAGGGAGAAGTGTATTTACATGTATTTTATATGTACATGTGATGCTTATTTATTTGTACTGAGACATGTACTTGTACATCCATAATGCGTATTTATATCGTCATTACATCCCTAACTTGTTATTTACATGTCCAGGCCCTGTATTCTAATAATGGACTCATTGCGCGGCCCCACCAGATCAACAGTGGTGAAGACTTTACGAGAGTGAGTACATTTCACTATCGTTTATGGTCTCCGCACCTCCAAACTATGTAGTATATTAAAACATGTATTTATTTGTGTATACGTTATGGCCAAGTGTTTCAGCTTCCAACTGCCACGCTCTTATCTAGAGCTCAGCAGCCTCTCAGCTGGCTCTTGTATCCGGTGGATGTAAATACAAAAACATAGGCTGTACGTTTCCTTACTTTGTAAAATGTCTGCATGTGCTACATGTGATAAACTGTGGATATCCCTGGTGGTTCTGTGCGGTAGTTTCAATTGAGCTTGGCACTTTATGGCGTATGACATCTGTGTGTGTGTTTGTGTGTGTTGTGTGTGTGTGTGTGTGTGTGTGTGTGTTTGTGTGTTTGTCTGTGTGTGTGTGTTTGTCTGTGTTTGTGTGTGTGTGCGTGTGCGCCTGTGTGTGCCTGTGTGTACGTGTGCGTGTGCGCCTGTGTGTGCATGTGCGTGCGTGTGTGTGTGTGTGTGTGTTTGTGTACGTGTGTTTGTGTGCGTGTGCGTGCACGTGTGTGTGTGTAACCGCAGGTACCTGGAGGTGGAGTGGGAGGTGAGGAAGGGGGCCCAGAGGAGTTTTGGGAAGGAGGTGATGAAGGGCTCCAGCCCCCGCGTCCCACAGCAGGACAACTTCAGCGACTGCGGCGTCTACATCCTGCAGTACGTGGAGAGCTTCTTTGAGGTGAGACCCTCGCAGCTGCGGGACCACCACCCAGACACACCCAGACGTCCTGACACCCACAGACACCCTGACACGTCCGCACACCCAGACGTCCTGTCAGATTAGCAGACAAAATCATCAGATGCACAAAACTCCCCAGTCTCATGATCTCACGGGCTCAGTAACTGATATTTTTGTGCATAAGTTTTAGAATATGTTTCTAAGGTGGGAGACTATTTTAAATGCTGCTCTGATTGGTCAAATGGCCGCTGAGCACGGCCCACTGCTTGGCAGGCTGTCTGCTGTCCGGCCCTTTAAAAAAAAAATGTATTATTTGTTTCTGATTTTTATCCCATTTTCTCCCAATTTAGTAGCCAATTAGACCCGCAATTTTTTATGTCAATCCCCCCCCCTAGTAATGTGAGTTCGCTGCCGTAGTCCTGTGATCAGTAGTGACGAAGGCGAAGTAACACCTCTTCCGAGACGGCACTCGCCAAGCCGTCGACTGTAACCCGGTACTACAGAGACACTCTTATTGTCCCCCCTCCCTGGGGCGGACAGCCAATCGCCGCCCCTGGTGGCACTCCCGGCCAGAGCCGACTCTGGCGAGACAGGGAATTGAACCCCGGTCTCCGTGGCCAGCGTCGGACGTTGTAACCACTGGACCACGCGGGAGGCCCCTCTCCGGCCCTTTTAACCAAAATAATCCGTCCACTCACGTTTGTCTGTTTGTTTGTTTGTTTGTTTGTTTTAGAGTCCACTCCCCAGCTTCCATCTCCCCCTGAACTTAACGGACTGGTTTCCACACCAACGGATGAAGAAGAAACGCGAGGAGATCAAGGATCTCATTCTGGGGATCCAGAGCCAGCAGCAGGTGGACAGGAAGAGTCTGGGTCCGAGCCAGGGTCCGAGCCAGGGTCACGGTTCGGCCCCTCCCAGTGACCCGGACCCAGGGCCCGCTGCCGGGCCAGTTCAGAACCCCACCGCAAGCTCCTGAGACTGGCATCGCTGTGCTCTTAACATGAGACAGTCCGCCCCCAGCCTCCAGCCTCCAGCCCGGTTGGGCCTGGCCTGGTTGGGCCTTGTTTGGGCCCAGCCGCGGGCGCCGTGGGACTGCTCGTGATTGTACGCTGCTGGAATACTTCCTCTCCTTATTTTCTTTCACTGTCCTAGTCCCTCAGTTATAAAGCAGAGAACATTTTAAATAAAATATGTACATATGTTGGAGTTTGTGCTGCTTTTTTGTAATTAGTTTTATTTTGTTTTGTTTGTTTGTTTTTTGGTTTCCCTCCACTTGTTAGGCATCATTTCCTGACTAGAACTTGCATTTGAGTATTACGACTTTCTTTCGAGAAAGGTGTGCGCGCATTAGACACTGTTTAACATTCTCGCAGTGCTGCTTCTTATTTTTGTATGCTTTTTTGAGTTATGTAGGAAAATGGATGTCATTTGTAAGATATAAACAGCGACTGGGGAAAATTATATTGGTTTTTTTTTAATTCAAGTTGATTCTATGAGAGAAAGTTGCTAGTTAGTGCCTGTTAAACGCTTTCCGATGAGCGCGAACGAGTCGTAGGGGCGACTTCAGTGTTAAACGGCGAGACGGAGGAGAGCTGAATTTGCCTTTAATTTCCACCTTTATGAAACATGTCTCAGCGTCTCGTCCTCTCGTCTTACCGCGCCTGTGTCCGAAGCGGTCTCGCCAGGGTAGGGGTCCCCGTCTCGTTCCCTCTTCCACAACGATACATTTCCACACCGAAAGGGACCTCTGAACGCCAGCGTGTCGGGCGCTCTTGTGAATCGCTTCCGAGTTGCTCGCCTGGCGCCGAGCATCCCAGCAGAAGGATCACGCGCCGTCTCAGCTGAAGGATTAAAGAGGAGTTCAAGAAGAAGGTCTGGAGTGTCTGTTTTCAATGTGTATAAAGCTGGACCCCCATATTGGAAATGTCAATAATAAAAAATATCATAATTTCTGATAAAACCCCGGTCCTAAATTTGATTAACTTTCAGCAAAACGGCAGCTGTGTGCGTGCGTGCACGTGTGCGAGTGCGTGTGTGTGTGTATGTGTGTCCGTGAGCGTGTGTGTGTGTGTCCGTGAGCGTGTGTGTGTGTGTGTGTGTCTCTGTCTGTCTCTGTGTCTCTATGTCTCTCTCTGTGTGTGTGTCTCTCTCTGTCTGTGTGTCTGTCTCTGTGTGTGTGCGTGTGTGTGTGTGTGTGTGTGTGTGTGTGCGCGCACGTGCGTGTGTGTGTGTTCAGGAGGAGACCCGTACAAGATGGAATAACTGCCTTCTCAGCTTGGCAAGTCCAGGCACGCATGCGAGAGAGGGTTTAAATGGGTATTAGCGCAGTGGGCCATCTCAGCATTTGACGTTGGCATTTATTTATTTATTTTACTTATTGGAGTAAAATATCTAAACAGTACTTCTGAACCCCTCTTTTATTTTTGTATTAACTTGCATCTGATATTGTACGTTTATCTTTGCATTTTAGTGCAGAAGAGCTTTTGAAATGATCGTACACAATTTGGGAGGATGCGTAATTAGTTCAGCCATTTTGTGAGAACTCGAGGCCAATATGGAATGAACATTACAAATGTGCATTACATAACAAATTAACATTTCTGGGGCTTTTCCAGATGGAAGTTTAGAAGTTTATGGCTTCTGAATTTATTAGTTGGTAGCCTGATGTTGGTGCAATTGTGTCTTTGGATTAAGCTAAAAGTTAAGTGCCATTTTCTTCCAGAATTCAGTGTGTATTTCTTATGCTTGCTGGTGCATGCAAGAGACACAAACCCCAAATGTGTTGATGTCTTGACTCTATTTGAGCATTGCTGTCACTGGACATGGCCACCTATCTGACCACCTATCTGAGTCCAGTGGGGGATTCAATTGTGGTGCCATGGCTTATAAGGTACCAGAATGCACTAGTGTGGAACACACGATGTTGGTGACGTAGTGGCATAGTTGTTTTTTGTCATTTCTTAATATAGCATTTCCTTCTCATTTATAATTGTACTGCCCCAGGGTGATATGTTTATAATCTGTAAAATGCTTGCCTCATCTGAATAACACCTATCGTGTCTAAGTCGTTTATAAACCTCGGAGGAATCGTGTGTATTTTTATTTTATTGATTCATTTTTGGAGGCGTGGGCCACTGCTCTATTCTAGTCAATGTGCATCTGGGGTTTTCTTTTGGGGGGTTGTACGCTTGGTCTGTGGATGTGCGCTTGTTTTGGCATCTGAAATAGGTGCTGTCCAACGTGCTGCATTATTCAGCCTCACTAACCGTGGCGCGTGGGCCTCGGTAAGCGGACGGCTCTTTACGCGGCGCCCTTTTGTCCGCCGTTAATATGAATAATTGAAGCGCGCGCTGGTTTTGTAACAGCGCGTGTTAACAACTGAAAGTGCTCTCCCCTTTACACCTCGCGGCTCGCGCGCGCCTCTCATCGCGTCAGCCTCCCCCGCGCGCGCTGTCAGCTGGCTCCGCGCGCTGTGCGTCTGTGTAGGCTACACTTTTCATTTATATTAATGACGTGGTGCGTCAACTCTTCGGGGAATTGGTGGCTTTGTGTCCAGCGGGGTAATAATGCTGATTAATGACACGGAAGGTTATTTTGCCCACCCCCGCCATTTAAGATTATGTCACGGCACTGGATTACATGAACTACGTAGTATGAATATTTTTTAAATCTATTTGTATCTTTTAAAAAGATTGATGGCATGGAAGCTCTCCTTGATTTTTTTGTAAGTTTATATCCTTTGTAGAACAGTAAACATAAATACTGGGTAACCTAGACACTTTGACAGTTTGTGGCCTAGTTTCAAAACTCTACAATCGTATGTTAGATCTCTTGATTGCAAATTAACTGAAAAACAAATGTTCATTTATAGGACTTAAACAGATGGTAATAAAATGAAAGGATCAAATTGCAGGTGAAATTGTATTTAAGTTGAAGTATCCATTAGTGGTATTGCTCGCATCGCATTTTGACTGATTAGGCGAGAAGGCGGGAACACCGAACTCTGGGCAGGCAGCAGGTGCAATCTGACGGTTTATGCGCATCTATTATAGGCTAACCATGGCTGTGTTCGAAACCGTTACCTATTCCCTAAATAGTGCACTATATAGCCTAGTGTCTCATCTCTCATCTTCAGCCGCTTATTCCTGGTCAGGGTCGCGGGGGGGCTGGAGCCTATCCCAGCATGCATTGGGGCGAGAGGCAGAAATACACCCTGGACAGGTCGCCAATCCATCGCAGGGAACACACACCATTCACTCACACACTCATACCTACAGGGCAATTTAGACTCTCCAATTAGCCTAACGTGCATGTCTTTGGACTAGTGTGTTGAATAAATTGGCGAACACACTATATAGTGCACTATTTAGGGAATAGGGAACGGTTTCGAACACAGCCCTTGACGGTGAAATGACTTGACACGTAAACGTTTGGAGAAACACATTTTTGTTTCATTGTGGATGAGACGTGAAACAGGTGCGTCCCTGGTCGTATCGGGTGTAACTAATTAGATGCACTAAACTATTGTCTTTCAGTCTAGTATAGAATATCATCTTAGAAAAAAAAAAAATTAAAGGTCTTACGTTACTGGCCACTCAAACATTGATGAGGTTGTATTCATGTGGAAACTATGGTCATCTTTCCAGCTACAGCATGGTTTCTCTCCCCTCCAAGATTTGGGTGAAATAAGTTGTTTAATGTGTGCATTTTTTTATATGTCAGACGGTAGAGGCAATAACTTTGGCAGGGTAGTTGGGTTATTTCCGTATGCAATTGTGAATCTATGTTTTGCAATAAAGAGGAGATTAATGATTAAGGGTATACAAACAAGGGTGTGTGTGGCCCTGTGCGTCATATCATAGGTGTTTTGTAATCTAGTTTAGTTTTCATAAATTATTTTACATAATTACCTAAAAATGTTAATTCCCATAGCATAGAGACTTTTAAAGATATTTATCCCTGGAACCACAATCTTCTTTTGAATGGCGTTTTTGCGTGCGTGTTAATACACTTGACACTATTATTTCGTTAAATAAATGTACGTTAAATGATATCAGTGGAATTTCAAACGTGATGCCAATAAACAAATAATAAACCTCTTTGGGATATTTGATAACATTAAAAAGACAAAAATTTACATAAAACCATAATAATGTTTATGAAATATTCACACATGCACGTACCCATAATAAACACTGCGAATACTCGAAAACACTCTTATAATGCACTCGAACAGACATAATTGCGTTAAAAAATGAAAAATAAACCGTGAACAGCGCTCCCCTATCGGCCGATTTGCGCAAGTGTTCACGCTCCACGTTACGTCATCACCATTTCCCTGGACTTCATTCAGGGGCATTTCGGAGACCAAAGGCTGCTGTTGCAGGAAGAGCGGCACGGGATATCGGAGCCGGGAATCTAAGGGGGAAACTTGAACTTTTCTTTACAAATTCGGGAAAGAAGTCACGGACTGTAGCCACGGCATAAACCGCATACGGAGTAAGTAACGATAACCCACGTCCTGTGCGTAAAGGTATGCCATCATAGCCCGTTGGATTATGATTGTGTTAGGGTTTTTTAAACTAGAGTAGCTAGCGTGTTAGCTAGCTGCGGAAGGTTGGCGTTAAGCTCCCTAAACATTGGGACGTCTGGTGTTTAATGGAGGGGGCTGTCAAAACACAGGAAGATGGTGCCATCGCTTATCCTTCCGATTTAGACCGTAAACATCGCGTCCTGGATTATGGAATTCCGTGCGCACCGATCTGCGATCTGCACACCCGACGTACTCGGATCCCTGTGGCGTTTAGTCGTTGCCTAGCCGAATGTTTTTGGTGCTTTACGCTGCTGGACGTGCAGACTGAAGGCGGATCAAACTGTGGTCCATTCCCTGTGCTGCCCCGTGCCTGGGAAGGATTGTGGCTCTTGGTAGTAGCTGTATTTGTTATTTGTAACGCGCACGGTTGTTTTGTAACACCTCGTACTTGTATCCATTCATCTCAGTTGTAGCATCGGACCCGCTGGAAAAAATAATAATACGATTTCCCTGTAGACTAAAAAGCGTTTGTGATTGTACTGTGGCTCCCCGAAGGGACTGTTTTCGACTAAACTTGCACGACATTGTTTGGGGGGAAAGAAGCTATAAAGTCAAACAGGAGACGAATAGAGAAAGGGAGCAGGCCTTTCTTGTGCAGTATATAGGGCAGGCTAATGAAACGGGTTTAAAGGTTGTCGATTTGAATGCGGTGCATGAACTCGAAGCCCGTGAGGCACAAAAAGTGCGGCTCACAGCAGACTTGGTTCGGGGCAGTTTCTCGGCCCCGTGAGCGCTCCATCCACTTTTTAAAGAGTATTTTGATGATTGGAAGCTATACAATCCACAATATAAATGATCACAAGTAACACTCACAAGTAATTTGTGAGTGTAAAATGATACAGTCCATGTAACACGCAAGGCAGGGCGCAATTGGAGGCCACGGGCCAAGCTAACATGCCAATATTCTAAATATATTTAGTGTATCGTACCTGTTGTCACCAGGTACGACATTTGTTCAACACTAAGCTAATTTCATCTTCATTTCCCAGTACAAGGAGGACTATTAACCTTTGCACCAAGCATTCCAGGAAGTTTATGAGTAATTTGACAAACTCGAGATGTAAACTGTTCATGTTGACGCAAAGAGACTGTAATTGCAGTAGATTGCGCCCAACTGTGTGCAGCAGTAAAACCGGGGAAGTTAATGGTTTTAGGACATTTACTGTCGCGGTAAAGTTACTGTCACGGTGTCACACTTAATTAGAAAACCAATTATTCAGTAGTAAGGCAATTAGTTAGACGTCCAGTGATCATAGTGCCAGATACATTTGGTCGTTGTTTCAAAAGCCACTCACTGCAGTTCAGATGTCCAGTAGGAATTTGATGAAGAACGTTCATTAATGAACCCATTAGGCGCGGTCTCATCCAAGACGGTAAAGCTTGAATGCCTGTGCTTTTCAATCCTGAATGCTGGTGTCTGCTGTGAAATAAAGGCACTGTTTTAAAACTAGAACTGTTCATTCCACCATTGAATCTCATGAACGCTTCAGAGATCAAAAACCGAGAGAGTTTATAATGTCAATTATAGGAAACGTATGTGTTATATGATTGGCTACTGACCAAATAAGGTGTTTTACCCACTTGATAATGATTCACAAATGGCATATATGTCCTTGGTGACATCCTTAGTTTTATATGGACTGAGTGAAGTGTCGGTCTGGATACAAGGCACAGTAATTCTCATACTGTATGTTAATAAATGACTTGGCTTGTTAGTAGATTTAGGCCTAAGTGAGTTTTTTTATTTGACATTTTTTACATTTTAAGCATTTAGCAGACGCTCTTATCCAGAGCGATTTACAAGATGTGGCCTTGGCACTGTGGGCAGTTTGTAAGTGGAATTTATGAGTACACGTGAAGAAGCAAACCTGGTGCTTCAAAAGAAGACAATAATGTGGGATAATTGCCTCTCTGCATTTTAGCTTGTCGCACTCAAGCCGAACTTCTGAGTTACAAGGTCGAAGATTCTGAAATAACTTCTTGTTCTTTGCAGTATGGATGCTATGCTGTGTTGTGTCGCCAACCTTTCAATGACCAGGTCGTATTTTGGTTCCGGGTGAACGGAGGCTTTTGTCTGGCCCGTTGTGGTAGTCTTTACTCATGTTCTGTTTGTGGAGTCAAATTTCCAGACTGGCGTAAACGCAAGGGAACTCCCGAAACTCCACACTGGCTGTGGTGTTCTTTCACAGGGAGTGGCTAAAGTGGTGTTTGGTTCTCGAGAGCTGTACACCTTGCACTTTCACGACTTCTCGACTGACCAGTGTCTTTCCAGGGTTGATTTTGGAGTGGTGCAGTTAAAGGGGCACTCTGACCCAAATCCATCAAAATGCATTGTTGTCTGTCTCCTAGCTTTCTGTCAACAAAACTTGTTGCTTTAGCATAGTGTTAAAAATAAATAAAGGCCTACCAAGTGATATTCATCTTTATTTAATTCTCATAATGTTCTGTGTGGCTCAGTAGGTAGAGCATGGCCCTAACAATGCTTAGGTTGTGGGTTCGATTCCCATTGGGACATATACTGAAAAATGTATGCATTCACTACTGTAAGTCGCTTTGGATAAAAGCATCTGCTAAATGGCATATATTATATTAATGTTATAATGTCAATGTGTGGCCAAAAAAGACAGTCTGGGTTATTTTGGTGTGCAGCCTTGTTATTTGGTTTGGCAGTTATTTGACAAATCACACAGTTATTAAGACTCCTGTCATATTTGCTGTTTGGATGTTCACAACTCACAAGGAAACAGAAACAAACACAAACGTCAACATTGTTGGTCTGCCGGGTGGTCTAGCGGTTACAACGTTCGACGCTGGCCACTGCGACCGGGGTTCGATTCCACTGGCCATGCCAATATCTGCTCTGCCTGGGAGTGCCACTAGGGGGCAGTGATTGGCTGTCCACCCCAGGGAGGGGGGGGGGAAGCCGACATGAGCTCGCTGCGTATAGGAGTGGCTCTGTGTACCGGAGTTACAGTTGACGGCTTGGTGAGTGCCAGCGCTGGGGAGGCGGTACTTCTCCTTTGTCCCTGCCGGTCTCAGGGCTACGGCAGCGAGCTCACAATGCGAGGGGGAATTGACATGAAAAAGAGAGGGTGTAATTGGCTACTAAATTGGGAGAAAATTGGAAAACAAATCAGAAAGAGCCATACGGTGGTGTAGTGAAAAATTTGAGCCCAAGTGTTTGAACATCTTCTCAATCTTGTGACATCCAATGACTTGATGTGTGCTTGTCTCATTCAACTACATCTTCCACTTCTCTCAAGTACACATTGGCTGTTTCCACATTTTTAAACATTTGTCCTGAGCTCCAAGTGAGTGTGAATGTTAGAAGATATGTTTAATGCAGTTTTCATAGAAGCGTTCCTTGTGTAACTCGCGTATGCTGAGATCAGTGCCACAGCTCGGGGGTCTGTAGCAGGAGTCTCTCCTTGTGTAACCCGTGTATGCTGAGATCAGTGCCACAGCTCGGGGGTCTGTAGCAGGAGTCTCTCCTTGTGTAACTCGTGTATGCTGAGATCAGTGACACAGCTGGGGTCTGAGAGTCTCTCCTTGTGTAGTGCCACAGTGCCACAGCTCGGGGGTCTGTAGCAGGAGTCTCTCCTTGTGTAACCCGTGTATGCTGAGATCAGTGCCACAGCTCGGGGGTCTGTAGCAGGAGTCTCTCCGTGTGTAACCGCGTATGCTGAGATCAGTGCCACAGCTCGTGGGTCTGTAGCAGGAGTCTCGGTCACTGAACATCTCTTCTTGTTTGCTGCAGGGAAGAAGCAGGTTCCCTCTACCTTTGTGGTGAAGGAAACGCATGCATGCATGACAGATTTGCATTGGCGATAATATTTGGCTCGTGACGAATGTCCCAGTGATGTTGGTCCGGTTATTATTATAGGTAACCTCGCTCCTCACTATGTCTATTTCTTTTTGTATTTAAATCTATAGTTTCATTTTTTCCCATTTTTAATTATTATATATTTTTTTCTTCTTTTGTTTTTTTTTCTTCCAATTTGTTAGCTGATTATACCCTCTATTTATCTCAATTCACCCTCCCCCACAAGTCCGCCGCCCATCCTCCGGGTAAAGAGCCAATTTTTCTGGGCCGGTAGATCCTGCCTCCTCCTCCTCCCTGGGGCGGACAGCCAAATGCCGCCCCCAATCGGGGCTAACGGCCAGGGCTGGTCTGGCAGAGACGGGTTTCAAACCGCGTCCCTGATAGGCAGCTCACACTCGTATCGGACCAGCCAAGATACGGTGCGTTATCCACCGCCCCACTACGTCTTTTTCATACTCAGAACCATTCAACAGTGAATCAAGCTTGGGTACATTCAAATAAAACCTATAATATCTTCTATTGATAATTATGAGTATTAGTAAAAATGCATCTCAGACCAGCACAAGTGGGTCTTGGATCAAGCTGTTGGACAACATTGCTGAGGCATAACAATTGTCAGGATTCTTAACAGCATATCATCATTGGAGACTACAATGTTATCATCAAGGAAACTGCGCACCCTTTCTTCCTGCTCTGAGCTGAGGAGTGTTACTGGTTACTGTTGGACGAAGGGTCGCCATCTTGGTATTCAATATCTGTGCCGTTTTGGAACGTAGCATAGCTTCTCTGAATGTACAATTTGGACTGGGAGTTCTGGAAGTGTGTTTTCCGTGTGTAACAGCCCCAGCTGGACCTGCAGCAGGGGTTTAATCATTTTCAGTGGGCGTGAAGTGAGGCAGAAGACCAAAATATGTGGTTCTCTTGATGGCAGCGTAGGCTGTCGGGTGGGCGGGTGGGGGGTTGGGTTTCTTTGCATGTGGGAAGAGGTCATCCACTCCAATATCTCATTAAACTGTCATTGTAATTAGTGGAATGTGAGATGAATTGGTCACAGCCCTCACTGTCTCCGTGACGTTTGATACACCCTGTCACCTCACCCTCCTCTCAGTCATGCTTCAGTCACACCCTTCTCAGTGTGTTGTATTTTTATTGCCTAATCACACAGACCGAAACCAGTACCTGATGTTTATAGAGCTATAATAAGGCATTCACTCCGGATAAACGCTTTCATGTAAGGATTTATTTTGTAGCTTCTTAACGTTTTTTTATTAACATTTTTTTGCACATTTGCACACACAAACTGACAAGTACGATCCAAACATAAACCTTAGCTTGTAGCCCAGCTCTCTTTGTGTACTCTTGGAGAAATTCCCCAAATCAATTGTTAAAAGAAAGGGTTTACCTGGAATTAGGGGTGTAATGGTACACATATTATTCATACCGAACCGTTTGGTACAGGACTTTAGTTTTGGTACGTGCTGTGAACAGAACGAATGCAATCTTTCTTTAACCGCTAACGCACGTGTAGAACTTTTTTTGTGTGCGGTTGCAGCAGTATTGACGAACATTTAAAAAAGAAAGATATGTGCCTTACTTTGTTCGGATATGTGCCTTACTTTGTTCAGTAAATTATTGCCAATTAGCCTGTTTACAAATTTCATAATAAATGAAAAGCAATTTTATGTTTTGCTTTCATTTTTTTCCCCCCCAGTACCAAAAACATATCAAAACCGAGATACGTACCGAACTGTGATCTTTGTGCACCGTTACACCCCTACCTGGAATGCATCCCTCCCAGAACGCTAGAGATTAGCATTGATTGCGATCTGGCCATCTTATAGCCTAGTTCCTTAAAACGTTGACATATTGACTCTGTTTGAATTCTCCTGACTTCCCAGGGTGTATTCTTAAAATAGTATAAATTGTTTAAATAATGTGGTTCTGTAAACCCACAATTTTATTAAAGGTTTGTTTTGGTACTAAGGTACACATGGAGTTTAACTCAAACCTTCATGTCTTGCACTTGCCCCTCTTTATTAACAGGTGCTATAATATTGTAATATTGTAAATGTTTGTAATGTTTCTCTGGAGCGTAGGATGTCTGTAGTAAATTGAGGTTTTGTGTGGGGAGACCAGATGTGTACTGCATGTTGTAGAAAGTCTTATTTAAAAGACTGAGACATGTGACTTAATCTGTTTTTCTCTCTCCCAGAACCTTGTCCATGCCTTTGCTCATCAGGGGTGCTGTCACTGTAGTGGTGTTAGGAGCCGGGGTGCAGTTCAGTACTACGATCAGGAGAGCACAGGGTGAGGAGGAGGAGGAGGAGGAGGGGGGAGGAGGGAGGAGGGGGAAGAGGGGAGGGAGGGGGAGGAGGAGGAGGAGGGGAGGAGGGGGGGGAGGAGGAGGGGTCAGGAGGGGTCAGGAGGAGAGGGTGAGGAGGAGGAGGAGGAGGGAGGGGGAGGGGGAGGGAGGAGGGAGGAGGAGGAGGAGGGGAGGAGGAGGAGGAGGAGGAGGAGGGAGGAGGAGGAGGAGGAGGAGGAGGGAGGGGGGAGGAGGAGGAGGAGGAGGAGGAGGAGGAGGAGGAGGAGGGGGAGGAGGGCCTGAAGGCCTTGTTCAGCGCTGACCCTGTCTGTACTGCACAGGATGGATGAGAGTGGAGCAGCTTGCTCCTGCTCAGCAGCACAACAACAGCGCTGTTCTCTGTCTGGACTCCAGTCCCACTGCTCGTGAGTTATGGTCCAGGAGCCCTGACCGCTAGGGGTGTAACGGGACACTAAAATCTCGCTTCGCTTTGGTACGTACCTCGGTTTTGAAGTCACGGTTCGGTACGTTTCCGGTACAGCGGAGGGGGGGGAAAGAAATGGAAAACATAAAATTCCTTTTCATTTATTATGAACTTTGTAAACAGTGGCTAATCGGCCATAATTTACTGAACAAAGTAAGGCACACATCTTTATTTCTTAAATAAAATAAAAAATGTCCGTCAATACTGCTGCAACCGCACACAAAAAAAAGTTCTGCACGTGCGTTAGTGCTGTATGAATACGTGTACCATTACACCCCTACTAACCACTACACCCTGCCTTCAGCTCGGAACTCTGGATTGGGCTGTTCTCCCTCCTTATACTCCTGTGTCTATAGCAGCAAAAGACCTGCTTAGAAACGACCACGGTATGCTGGTTGCTATGGCATGGCTTTTATGGCTGCTTCCCCAGCCCACTGCCTGTTGAAGTATGCACAGTTTGCCTCTTTGCATTAGTTCACAGAGGCTGCGTTTTTCCTCTCGAGCTCGTTTAGCTCCAGGCTTTGCAGATAAGTACAGGCCTGCTCTTGTCGCTATGGTGCACTCACTCACTCACCACACTGCTTTGAGATACGTGTGTGTGTGTGTGTGCGTGTGCGTGTGCGCGTGCGCGTGTGAGTGTGTGTGTGCGTGTGTGTGTGTCATGGGTTGGCTCACTGCATACGGAAACTGGCTGAAAACCTCATAATCAATGTCTCCCTCTAAAAGTATCTGGCCGGGGGCGGCAGATAGCATAGCAGTATTGTGGCTGGTCCGATACGGTGTGCTCTGCCTTTCATGGATAAGGTTCAAAACCCGCGTCTCTACCAGACCGGCCCTGGTCGTCAGCCACAATCGGGGGCGGCGTTTGGCTGTCTGCCCCAGGGGAAGGGGGAGGCAGAGGGTGCGCCAGCACGAGTCCACTGTGAAGCATGTAAGGGAGTCTCCAGAACGTGGGTGGGCGAAGGAAGCGGAGTTCGCTGCCCTCAGAGAATTAGCTTGCCTCGTAGAGACGAGCGGCGGACTCGTGTGGGGAGGGTAAATCAAAATAAATATAAGGTATAATTGGCCACTAAATTTGGAGAAAAACTGGAAAAAATCTGAAACAAATCAAAAAAATAAAAAAATAAAAATGTATAAAGTATGTAGCCGACACTGGACTAAACAGTATCACAGTGGACCGCTGCTACAGCCTGCAGTGTTTGTTAATGTTTACGCTTCACACGTCATGGGCACCACATCTCCATTCCATTAACAATAAAACAAACACGTGCGAGCACCGTTTTAGAAGCTGGCCTGGTTGAGTGGCGCTTTGCTCGAATGCAGCAATAGTGCTGTTGTAATTACGGTAAACCACACAAGTTATATTTAGGTTGTTGTGAATAATGCTTGTGGCTGAACTTGCTCTCACCGTTTTGTGTTGGTGTTCTGCTCTTGCTGCTTCTAATAGCCTTTACGTTGCCTTTGGATAAGGCCATCTACCCCAGAGAGGGACGGACAGAGAAAGAGGCTAATGCCCAGAAGTCTGTAACATTTGCACATTTCACACTCTTAATATCTGTGAGACAGCAGAAAGTTCAATGCCGGTATTGACATCCTATAGTTTTGCAGTCTTGGCGGTTTGACTGAGTGCCTGTCAGAGTGGAGGCGGTATTGGTTACTCACTCACGAAACTAAAGGAAAATGGTTGTGTGGTTCCTCTTAAATCATTTAAAGGATTTATTTATATTCTACTGTCAGCTGATTGGGTCGAATTATTCAAAGTAAATCTTTGACCCAAATTTAATTCATGTTTCCACAGTGACAGGCAGCACTATGGTGCAAAGCAATCTAGTTATTATAGACCTTTATTCCTGTATTCCATTTCACCTGGAATTAGTCTGCTCTTTTTTGTAACAGGCTACTACAATACTCAGGGCGGCACGGTGGTGCAGTGGATAGCACTGTCGCCTCACAGCAAGAAGGTCCCGGGTTCGATCCAGGCCGGGGCCTTTCTGTGTGGAGTTTGCATGTTCTCCCCGTGTCCGCGTGGGTTTCCTCCGGGTACTCCGGTTTCCTCCCACAGTCCAAAGACATGCACGTTAGGCTAATCGGAGAGTCTAAATTGCCCGTAGGTATGAGTGTGTGAGTGAATGGTGTATGTGCCCTGCGATGGATTGGCGACCTGTCCAGGGTGTATTCCTGCCTCTCGCCCCAGTGCATGCTGGGATAGGCTCCAGCCCCCCAGCGACCCTGACCAGGAATGAGCGGGTTAAGATAATGAATGAATGAACTACAATACCCAAGCATCCCTGAATACAGATATCCACCAATCATATACGGCTATTCTCTCCATCATTGTTTTAAGTGATGTTACTGAACCAGGACGGCCTTCCTCTATGCCACTGTCCCCTTTTTGCATTCGCTGTGAAGTTAAGATTCTCCGCCATGGCTTATATAAGTAACCTTGATGGGCCCAGCTCAGGATTCCTAGGCCTATAGCGGCCTGCGGCTCAGTCCGACTCTGTCTGACATGCAGCGCCGCATCCTGTTTCCTGTCCCCTCTCGCGTATCTCAGCATCTTGATGTGTTTTCCATGTCCCTGTAAAAAGGGAGTCGAGGCGCTGAGCTTCTGTACAGGCTCAAGGAAGTCCCCTTCTGACCCGTGCCTCCTGGGCCTTCCGCCCAGTCGCCTATATGAGCCACCAGAGACTACGACCGGCTCCTCGGAGTGGCTGAACCAACCGAGCGCAACAGGCAGGAAGGAGACAGAACTGTGTGTCCGTGGGCTGAACGTCTCTGGGTGAGCTCACACAGGGAGTGGATCTGTCGGCTTCTTCCCACCGGAGTGACTGACTGCATGGTGCGTCTGTGGGCTGGCTCACACAGCGGCGGCACTGTTTCCCCTGAGGCCCAGCCCACACACCGGAGAGAAGCCGGGGTCTGTGAGTGACGTCTGCTGCACACGCTGGCCGCAGCCGCACGGAGTATCTTGGCTTGCTGACGCCAGAGTAGCTTTACTGTACAGCTTTACTGTACAAAGATCACGGTTCGGTACGTGCCTCGGTTTTGAAGTCACGGTTTGGTACGTTTTCGGTACAGCGGGGGGAAATTTACACAAAACATGAAATTGCTTTTCATTTATTATGAACTTTGTAAACAGTGGCTAATTGTAAGTAAGTAAGGCACATATCTTTCTTTATTTCTTAAATAAAGAAATAAATGTCCGTCAATATACATTTTAAGCATGTACAATATAGCTGCAACTGCACGCACACAAGTTAGTGGTTAAAGCGATATCACATTTGTTCAGCTCACATCGCGTACCGAACCAAAAGTGCTGTACCGAATAGTTCGGTACGAACATGTGTACCGTTACACCCCTAATACAGTATGTACCAATACTGAGTATTGGTGGTCCTTCTTTTCACAGAAGCAGCTGCAAGGAGTGTCTGTGGACTCTACACAGGAGTAGAATAGTTTTCTGGGCGATTCCTTGTGAAAACTGTAGCCGACATGACGTTTTGGATTGTTCCTGAAACTTAGTAGCCTACATGGGAAAGGTCCAAAATGTCTTGTACTGTACATTCTGGTTCCATTTCCACAAGGAATCACCCTTCTCTGACGGAAGGAATCACCCTGGCTCACGTTTGAGAGGAAGTCTATAGCTCACACAGGATGGAGTCCACTGTGTTTGAGGCCTGTTCTAGATCACACAGGATGGAGTCCAATGTGTTTGAGGCCTGTTCTAGATCACACAGGATGGAGTCCAATGTGTTTGAGGCCTGTTCTAGATCACACAGGATGGAGTCCAATGTGTTTGAGGCCTGTTCTAGATCACACAGGATGGAGTACAATGTGTTTGAGGCCTGTTCTAGATCACACAGGATGGGTGATCTACAAGGAGGCAGGCTAGCTGAAACTTGTTGCTACCCCTGTTGTCATGTACCATTTTGTTCACTGTTAGAGTCTGATTTGAGCCTAATGTGTTGTGAGAATGGTTCCGTGGTAACTCCACACCCATCTAAGAACATGATACGTCTGACGTTATATTTTCTAGTAATTCTGCTTTTGATCATAATGAAACACATTTATGCATGCTAATTTGGGATGATATTGTGAAAATTGGAGGACAAGGACATGGCATTAAACATGATTTACCTGCTGATTCGTAGGCCTTCCATGTTTTTCCTACTGAAATGTTCAGGCCTTCCTGATCGGATGCCTTGGTCATTCCCTGCGTTCTTTCCAAATCCACGGAGATTTAGGAGCCACAAATGACTCCGGTTACCAAACCATTGACTCCAGTTTGGCCTCTGTCCGTGACACCGGGACACAACCTTCACAATCAGGAAGTCCGATAGGAACTTTCAAACTCCCATTGTTTTAACCTGTGTCATGTTCCCTGGTAGCTATTGTGCGGGAAGGCCGCATAGTGCATTAAAGCTTGTGTTTGGAGCGAATGTGTTTGACCGATTCTGATTTGTTTAGCTGAGCCTGAAGTGTAGTTGGGGCTGTTTCCATGTAACCTGTATATACCATTTAATATCGCTTCGGTTTTATTTTTACCATTACAACT